>JADRCH010000246.1:1584843-1687343 GCA_019843965.1 Rhynchomys soricoides | reverse complement strand
CCTTGTCTTACCTAGCCTTGTCTTGTCTGTCTTGAGTCTCACTATGTAGCTCACACTGGCCTTGAACTCAGGATCTTCCTCCTGAGTGCTCGGAGCAAAATGAGAGCACAATGGTCAAGTCAGACCCTCTCTCTTTCACTGTCAGCATACCCCACACAAGGCATCATTAAGGGAACTCCGTCATCTCTCTTAGTAATGGCCTGTGATTTGGGCATGTCCCAGTGATTGGCAGGTGATGCCGCGGCAACCTGTGCTGTTTTTACAAAGCCATCTCAGCTCAACAGGAGTGTGCAGCATCATGCTTAACTGGGAGGTTCCCCCTTCCATAGCCTCCCTCCACTTTTGCTTGTCTAGCCATCTACCATGAATTCTGCCCTTCACTTGAGCTTCAAAACAACAGTTTCCTCATTATCCGACTCAAATCAAAACCTCCAAGGATCCCTTTGAACATTCACCATATTTGTAGAAAGAGTGACTTCCTGCATGGAGGAGCTCCCCGTGGAGAACCAGCCCAGGATTCCCAATAATTCCTCAGTGAAATCCCCCAGTAGAGACAACATGCACAAGGCCAGTCATTGAGCAGTGTTTTACCATTAGAAGAGAAATTTGGTCCCTGCCTGAGCCCCACTGAATTCTGTAGAGTTTGCTCTGAGGCACTAACTTGAAAAACACTAATCACAGATCACTTTTCTTGGAGCTAAGACGGTTCCTTTTCCCCTAGGTGTCAGGATCTCTAAGTTGACATAATTCTGCACAAATCACTCTGGCAGTGTAACTTAGAATGTCCCAATCCCCTTTGGACCCTGGCCTCTGTAACTGGGCCATCACTCACTTAATCTCACCTTATCTTTAAATAAATGTAACCAGAAGGGACTTGTTCGGCTCGCCACCTCTTGAGTGATGTGAATTATTTATACAGTCTTCATAGGCATTTGTTAAGCTGCACACAGTCAAGGAGAGAGAAGAGCTGTGTGTCTCTTGTTCAACTTAAAGGGTAAAACCTCAGGGTCAGGGGGTATAGCAGGAACATCCTGGAAGATTAGCCCTAGCCTTGGCCATGAAGAATAGAGTCCACTTGGGTTTGCCGTCTTCCACAGGATCTTAAACTGTAGAACCTCAAGGTATGGGTGGTGCTAATGAGGCTCCTAACCCACCCAGAAGGGATAAAGTCCAAGGTCCCAGCCATAGGCCATGTAATACAGGCTCTAACCTGTGGCCCTCACTGTAGTGCCAGCAAAGCATATGGCTGTTGAAAGAGGTACAGTTAAATGGCTGAAGCTCTGTGAGCATCTCCTACACAGAGAATGAGTCTCTTTGAGTAATACCAAAGCCAATGGCATGCCCTGATTAATAAAGATTTACCATGTGGCACCAAGAAAAGAGTGAGGTCTAGATTCTACAAGGTCAAACACACAGGACATTGTTCCACCCACGTGATTGGCATGAGCTCCAAAATCCAGAATAATCAACCCGAGATGTCTTCTGAGATCCTGGATGCTACCCATTTGTCAGGTATGTGCATGTTGATGCTATTGGGTAGCTAGTTTCAAAGGGAGAAGCTCTGTTCCTCTCTGTTGCCCACCCCTTTCATGCATATTCATTTTCTCATAGGTAGTCCTTGCTATCCTCCTCTATGCTCCTCATCCTGCACTTCCTGGGTATCTGGAATGTGTCTGGAAATGCTAGTTTCATAAGAATTCCTCCTTATTCCCATGTGGGCGTGTCAAGGTTTTTATTTGTTTGTTTGACACAAATCTCCCTCCGATTATTTTTCTATTATTTGTTGATGTGGGTAAGCTCAGCCTATGTGGGAGGTGTCTCCCCTGGGATAGTGACCCCGAGTGCTGTAAGAAATCAGGCGGACACCAACTCTTTGATCTACAATGATGCATTGCCTGGAAGATGTTCTGGGGTGATGATGGCACAAAGTTTGTGGGAGTAACCAACCATTGTCTGATTGACTTAAGGCCCCTTTTCATGAGATGGATCCCATACCTGACACTGCTTGGGTGACCAAGAACTTAAGATATCTCAGGAACCTAGGGTGAAACCAAATAATACTGGTCTAAAAATAGTGATAAAATTACTCTAAATAATATTCTGCTATACTCATAGATCAGCGCCTTGTTCAGCCATCATCAGAGACACTTCTTCCTGCAGCAGATAAGAACAAAGATAGAGACCCATAGTCAGACATGCGCAGACAGGAAGAGAGAAAGACTTTGGAACCCTCAGCCCTAAATTGGCTGTCCCCATCAATTCCCTCTCCTTGGGGCCTAGGGAATTCTGCAGGAAGGCTTTAAAGAGCCAGAGGCAATGGAGGACTCCAAGAAAACAGGGCCCTGTAAATCAACATGAGCAAACAGGGGTCTGCACCAGATCCTCTGCATGTATGCTACAGCTTCTAGTTTAGTGGTGTTATGGGATTCCTGGGTATTCTTTCTGTGAGAAAGAGTGGGTCTCTGATTCTTGTGACTTCTCTTGGGCTCTTTTCCTTCTGTTGGCTTCTTCAGTCCAACTTCAGTGTGATAGTTTTTGTTTCACTTATTATATATGATTTTGTTATATATTTTTGAATGGATGAATGAATGAATACTTAGCCACTAGGGTAAAGGCTGACAACCTGTCATTTATATCTGCTGGAATAGGAAAACCTAGTTTTCTCCAATTGATTGACACTTGTTATATCAACTATTCTAGGGAAGGCCTCAAGTTCAGGAGTAGTTGACCAACATATAGTTGACTCTACAGTTTGTGTATGTGTGTGTGCTTTTTATTTGGTTAGACTTTGGTGAGGGTTTTCTCCCCTTTTATGAGTGTTGTTTTACTTTGTTTTTTGATTGCTTGTTTATTTGGGGGAATTTTGTTTTATTGGATTTTTTTAAAAAAAGAACATAAAGTTGGGCAGTTGGGGAGGGAGAGAGGATTTGGAAGGACTTGGGGGGGAAGAATATGATCAAGATTTATTTAAATTTAAAAGTTGTTTTAAATAATAAAAATATAATGAGAAAGAAAGAAAGGAAAGAAGGGAGGAAGGAAAGAAGGAAGGAAGGAAGGAAGGACGGACAGAAGGACGGAAGGAAGGAAAGACGGGCAGAAGGAAAGAAGGAAGGACGGACAGAAGGACGGAAGGAAGGAAGGACAGAAGGACGGAAGGAAAGAAGGACGGACGGATGGATGGAAGGAAGGACGGACGGACGGAAGGAAGGACGGACGGAAGGAAGGACGGACAGAAGGAAAGAAGGAAGGAAGGAAGGACAGAAGGATGGAAAGAAGGAAGGAAGGACGGACGGAAGGAAGGAAGGACAGACAGAAAGAAAGAAGGAAGGAAGGAAGGACGGAAAGACGGAAGGATGGAAGGAAGGAAGAACGGACAGAAGGAAAGAAGGAAGGAAGGAAGGACAGAAGGATGGAAGGAAGGAAGGAAGGAAGGACAGAAGGAAAGAAGGAAGGAAGGAAGGACAGAAGGATGGAAAGAAGGAAGGAAGGAAGGACAGAAGGATGGAAGGAAGGACGGACGGACGGACGGAAGGAAGGACGGACAGAAGGAAGGAAGGAAGGACAGAAGGATGGAAAGAAGGAAGGAAGGAAGGACGGACGGACAGAAGGAAGGACGGACAGAAGGAAAGAAGGAAGGACAGAAGGACGGAAGGACGGAAGGATGGAAGGAAGGAAGAACGGACAGAAGGAAAGAAGGAAGGAAGGAAGGACAGAAGGATGGAAGGAAGGAAAGAAGGAAGGAAGGAAGGACAGAAGGATGGAAAGAAGGAAGGAAGGAAGGACGGACAGAAGGAAGGAAGGAAGGAAGGAAGGACAGACAGAAGGAAAGAAGGAAGGAAGGAAGGAAGGACAGAAGGATGGAAGGAAGGACGGATGGACGGAAGGAAGGAGAGCAAGCCATGGAGAGTAAATCACATTCCTTTGTGGTCTCTGTGTCACTTCCTACTTCCCAGTTTCTGCCTTGATTTCCCTCTATGATGAACTGTAATCAGGATCCGTAAGACAACAGAAACAAACTAAGACACCACAGATCTCACTTGTACTCAGCCTGGAAGGCATGCTGTTGTAACTGCCTAGAATCTAGACTCTAGATGGTTCACTGCCCAGGGATAGACTTGGGAGAAGTCTAGGCCTGAAGTTTCTGAAGAATTATGAACCACCATCTGGTAAGTGATCATAGGCTTTCTTAAAAAGCTTTCAAGACAAATACCACTGTGAAAAGAAAAGAAAGAAAAGAAAAAAAGGGAAAGAAGAAATCAACAAACATGTTAGTCCAGAAAAGGACAGTGTGAAAGATTCACACCTGTTCCTCACATAGCTCAATTCCTCACATAGCTCAATTCCTCCTCCCACTTCCCCTTCCCTTCCCCCACCCCCATTTGCTCCAACTTCCCCTTTACGGGCTGATCATCCCATCCAGAGTGCTGTCACTGAGAAGTCTGATCCTGTGAAGGAGCCTAAGATGAGCACGTGTGCATCCTGGGGGTGGAATCTGTTGCAAGGTGCTTCTCGGTGGATGGGTGTTCGGAGTGATGAGCTTGTGATGAGCTCGTATCCCAATGAGCCCAGGTTGAAATACCAAGTGCAGAGTAGATTTAATCCACCTTCCTATAACAGCTTTAACTCAGCTGCACAATGTGCTGCGTTGACGGTCGTGCTGGGGACTGCATGGCTGAGTGGGAGTTTGACTAAGTCCTGCTAGGACCGGGAGAGAGTGTCTTAGTGCTTAGAGCTAGCCCAGGAAAGGATCAAAGGTAGGTATATGTCGCCTACTAAGTGGTGTTTGCTTCTTCACTGCCGTAAAGTCAGTAAGTCAAGCCACTGTAGATTGGGGCACTCTCTACTTCCACCTGACTCGGAAAGGGCCATGCACCTCAAAAGCTTGTTCCTTACCATATCAGAATCTTCTTTCCCAGTCAGAAGACTTCTTGTCACCTGCTACTCCATGACATACCTCCAAGGCACCAGGAAGATACAGTCCGCCATTGTGATCAGATATTTCAGAGTATCTATTGGCATTCTATTTCTTGCCTCTGTGGGGTGATATTCTGTGTCCATTGGCCTTTCATTGCTGTGATGTAATACATGAAGGAAATAAAACAGAAAGCATTTGCTGCTTTTTTTGGCTTTCGTTTTGATTTTAAAGGCTATGATCACATGGCTTCATTGTTTCTGGGTCATGGCAGAGCATCAGGGCATAGTGGAATAGAACTGATCACCTTGTGGCAGGCAGAAAGCATAGAGAGAGTAGCTGCGAAGAGAGACAGGAAGGGCTCGGGGGTGGCACACCTTTCAAAAACACAACCAAAGATGACCAATACCTTCCACCTAGGCACCACTCCCTTAAAAGCCATCTGGCATGAATTCATGGGTGAACAAGTCCATTGTTGGATTTGGCCCCAGTTTCCTGCAATAGTGCTACAAGCTGGATCACACACTCTCAACAGAGAAACCCCCATGGTTAAGATGTCCCAAACCACAGTATCTTTTCTCTCCCAAGCTTATCTTTCAATAAGAAGCAAGCAGACATCCTAGTGGGTGCAGAGATTAACACCGGACATGGCAGAGTGTCACATAAAGCCTTGTCACATTGTGGCCCTGCTGGATGGTGGCTCTCCCACTCTTTCTACATGCTATCTCTTGGGTTTCAAATATGTTCCTTGTTAAGCCCTCAGGGAAGCCACATGGGTCAACTGCAGCTCTCAAGACCCTAACACTCCATCTTGAAGGACTGGCGTCACAGTTCTGAGAACATTGTTCTGGCAGCTCAGCTTTTCCTATTGCTTCCAGATGAGGCAGCCAACTGTCCCCACTTGTTCTCTTGTCAGCACTGAGAGTTCCATGTCTTTTCAGATGTTTCTGAGAGGTGGCAACTCACCTGCTAAAGTGGGGATGCATTTGTGGAATCAGAATGGGAAAGCGAATTTCTCTCGGTCCTTGACATCATCTTTGTAATATTGGGCATACTCATGGACGCCTCGGCTGTTAAGATTGTTAAGATTATATAAGACACTGTAAGTAGAAGGGTTCGTTCAGTGAGGGTGAGTTTCCTGACAACTAGATGAGGAGATAATGGAAGGAGAAGGTTGATCCTGACTCTTTTCCCTGTTAACTGTGGCCTCGGGGCACCCCGCATGTACTTGCCTCTCTTCATTTACACTACTTGGCTGTGACCTTAGCGATTTTGAAACTAGGCTGCCTGTGATGTCATGCTAGGGAGGAGGCTCTGCCTAAGGTGAGACTCTGCCTCCATCACCCGCATGATGGATCGAGCTATTGCCGCCTGTCTGTCTTAGTGCGGTTCTGTTTCTATTCCTGAATGCCTGAGACTGGGTGACTTATGAAACAGAAAGACTTAGAAAGCTGGGAAGTCTGAGAGATGCATGGCATGGACCTCTGGGTAGTGTCTGGCAAGAGCCCTTCTTGCTACATGATAACAAGAATATTTCCATTGTGAGAGGGAGCATCTGTGCCAGGGGCCCTTAAGCCTACTAATAGGATTGTAGGGTCCCACCTCAGAAGCTCACTGAATTCCAAAACCACTCTAAGGCCTTGCTTTTTAACAAACATTAACATATAAATTTGGTTGTTCAGCTTCTGACTACAAATACAGTTCTGCCTCGACAGACATCAAGACGAAATCCTAAGTGTTATGCCAAGGAAGGGGGTTCTATTCACCCCACTATCTTTGCTTCTTTGAAACTTTGCTTGGAGCAGACAGTAGGTCTGGGTGACCCCTGTTCTGCCTCTGTTCTGTTGGGGGTAACCTGAAGTTGCAGAAAGTTTCTTCCCCAGCTTGCCTTAGGTTCACCACAGACACTAAACATGTCACTTTGGGATGGCGTGTTAGAGCTTTTGGATAAATTCAAATGTTTCCGTACGTTAGAAAGGAGAAGGGGTAAGAATGGAGAAGAGATAGAAGGGGAAGGAATGGGAGCCAAGGTGTATTGGCTAGGTTTTTCTTTTCTATTCTTTCTTTCTTTCTTTCTTTCAAGTATAGAATAGAGTTTAGGTCATGGGGAGGGGAGCTAAGTGGGTAGTAGAGGCAGAGAGAGGCAGAGAGAGAGAGAGAGAGAGTAGAGAAGTCGAGGCTGGACATGACCATGTGGAGAGAGGGGGAAGGAAATGGGGAAGGGAAGAGCCCAAGAGGGCAAGAGAAAACCAAGAGAGCAAGAGAACTAGGTTTTTATTTTCAACTCCATGTTAGCTAGAGTTATCTGGGGAGAGGGAGCCTCTACTGAGAAAGTACCTCCAGCAAATTGGCCTGTAGGCAGGCCTGTGGGGAATTTTCTTGATTAATGATTGACGTCAGAGAGGGCCCAGTGCACTGTGGGTGGTGTCATGCCTGAGTACACGGTCCTGGCATGGGTAAGAAACTGGCTGAGCCAGCCATGAGGAGCAAGCCAGGAAGCAGTGTACCACCATGGCCCCTGCTTGAGCTCCTGCCTCCAGGTTTCTGCCTTGGAGTTCCTGCCCTGACTTTCCCTGGTGATGGACTGGAAGCTAGAAGCTGAAATAAACCCTTTCCTCCTCAAGGTGCTTTGGTCATGGTGTTTATCACAGCAAGATGAAGCAAATAAGTGAGCACCTTTGTCTGCCTTTGTCTTCTAACAAGTGGGTCCTCCATCTTAAGCCATGGATTCGAATCTGTTGAACCTTGTTCTTTTCTTCCCTTTGTCTCTTTTCTTTCAATCTTTCTTCGTTGAGACAAGATCCCACTATGCAGCCCACATTGGACTCAAATTTCAATCCTCCTGCTTCAGCGTTCTTAGTACCAGAATGGATATCTAGCCCAAGGTCCCTTTCAAAAATACTTCTCAGTCTTTCACAATTACCAGTTCCAAGGGGGAAAACGGCACACAAGCCTACAAGCTTCCTGGGGTGTCTGGCATTGTTGGTTCCCTATTGCAGGATTTTAAAATTCCAGTATTGAAAAAAAATATCGACTGCTAGGAGACAGAAATGGTACCAAGCATCCCACGTTGTGTAAATCAAAATATTGCATCTTGTCTCCAGCGTAGAGATTACCAACAATAACAAAAAAAATTAGCACAGGAACCCCATGATTACTGTAGTGCAGTGATTAGGTCTCTCGTCCTTGTTTGGCTGCCAGCCTCACACTCTGAAAAAGAAAGCACACAGGCAGTTGCTGAGTAAATTGTATGTGTTTTACAACCTCCTGAGAACATTTCTCCTAAAAAAAGAAAAAAGAAAAATTCAACCAAACAAAGCAAAAAACCAAAAATATTCCTTAGGGTGACTGCAGATATCAGAAAGGTGGGTTTTGCTCAGTAACCAGGATCCGGTGGGTTTTGGTTGCCTGCATTGTTTACAAGGGATTTTCTCTCTAGTTTCATTTCTGTATGTCATGGTCCCCTCACACCCCAGCTGTCCATCATTTCGTCCTTTCTGTCCCTCTCTTCCCATTCATGTCCTCTGCATCTCTGCCCCCCTTTATCTGTGCCCCTGGTGATCTCCAGGAAGAGGTGATGTAGGGATAAGACCCGTCCACGGATGAAGTGGTGCATCCCTGTGATCCCAGCACTCTGGAGCAGAGATCGGGAAGATGGAGTAAATAAGGGCAACCTGGGCTACACAGTAAGGAAAGGATCAGCCTGAACTAAACGGGGAGACTGAAAATCTAGAGGGCCAGAAATTCAACTCAATAATAGAGTACTTGCCTAGCATATGCAGAGGTGCTACTGCATGGTGACATGGCTCATCAGCCAAGGGCAACTGCCACCAAGCTGGATGATCTGAGATGCAAGTTCACTTCGAGGTGCCTGCAGAGTACATGGAGTGAAACATTTCCTGAACGTTGCCCCTTGCCCCCCACATGCATGTACACACACACATAATGAATAGACAAATACATTTTAGAAAACAATCTAGAGACCTGGAGAAATGTTTCAGAGGTTAATCGGGCTTGCCATTCAAGCATGAAAATTGGAGCTGGATCCACGAACCCATGTGTGAATGCAAGGTGAGTGTGGTGGCTTGCCTATAATCCCAGCTCAGGAAAGGCAGTGCCAGGAGACCCTAGAGCAAGCTGCCTAGCCAGTTAACCATAGCACAGGCTCCAGTTTCAATGAAGAGACTCTGCCTCAATGAATAGGTGAAAAATTATCAAGGATGAGTCCTAATATCAACCTCAGGTGCATGTGTGGGCGCGCACGCTCACACACACACACAAACACACACACACACATACACACACACACACACACACACACACACACGATCACAACCCAGGTTCTCCATGACTCAGGGCAACAGCAGGATATCTGAGAGAAATCTCTGCAAGGGTCCAGTATTGATAGTGTGACAGAAGGCAGAGGGCTCAAACCAGACCAATGACTCACTGCAATGAACATCCGTAAGTAAAGATGTTTGGACAAAGAGGTACACTGTGGGACACACGGCAGTTTCCACAACCAAGGTTGGGGAGAAGTTGCAGAGGCAGAGGGTGGGTATGAAGGGATGGGTGGGAGATGAGCAGGATAGGGGAATATGGCGTAAAATTCAAGAAGGGTCAATAAAAAGGTTTTTTTATACTTTATTTACATTTCAAATGTTTTCCCCTTTCCAGATCTCCCCTTTAGAACCTCCCATTCCTTCCCCTTCCCCCTGCCACTATGGGGGTATTCCCCCACCCACCCACCCATTCACTCTCCGGCTTCCCTCCTTGGCATTCTCCTAACTGGGGGA
Organism: Rhynchomys soricoides; assembly: GCA_019843965.1. Classification (NCBI taxonomy): domain Eukaryota; kingdom Metazoa; phylum Chordata; class Mammalia; order Rodentia; family Muridae; genus Rhynchomys; species Rhynchomys soricoides. The sequence continues at coordinate 1,677,635 of JADRCH010000246.1, read as the reverse complement.
TCTAACACCCTCAGGCCCAAGGACCTCTGCTCCCCCTGATGGCTAACAAGACCCTCCTCTGCCACATATGTGGCCAGCACTATGGGTCCCTCTATGTGTATTCTTTGGTTGGTGGATCAGTCTTTCCCGAGTATTGAGGGGTCAGGCCAGTGGACACTGTTGCTCCCTCCCTGGGGCTGCCAATTCCCTCAGCTCCTTCAGCCCCTTCTCCAGCTCCTCCATCTGGGACCTCACGCTCAGCCCAATGGTTGCTGTGAAGTGACTCTTGGGTATTTCGAACTTTTGGGCTAATAACCACTTAACAGTGAGAACATACCATGTTCATTCTTTTGTGACTGCGTTACCTCACTCAGGATGATATTTTCAAGTTCCATCCATTTGCCTGCTAATTTCATGAAGTCATTGTTTTTAATAGCTGAGTAGTATTCCATTGTATAAATGTACCACATTTTCTGTATCCATTCCTCTGTTGAGGGACATCTGGGCTGTTTCCAGTTTCTGGTTATTATAAATATGGCTGCTATGAACATAGTGGAGCATGTGTCTTTATTACATGTTGGAGTATCTTCTGGGTATATCCCCAGGAGTGGAATAGCTGGGTCCTCAGGTAGAATTATGTTCATTTTTTCTGAGGGTCCGCCAAACTGATTTCCAGAGAGGTTGTACCAGCTTGCATTCCCACCAGCAATGGAGGAGTGTTCCTCTTTCTCCACATCCTCGCCAGCATCTGCTGTCACCTGAGTTTTTGATCTCAGCCATTTTGACTGGTGTGAGGTGGAATCTTAGGATTGTTTTGATTTGCATTTCCCTGATGTCTAAGGATGTTGAACATTTCTTTAGGTGCTCAATAAAAAGGTTTTTAAAATACTTACGTTCTAAACCCACTCATACCGAAGTGAGCTCCGGACTATAGTCTATGGTCCGATAGGAGGTAGACTGAGGTCACTGATTATGATTTTCAAGCAGCTCACACCTTAGAAGCTGTTATTACAAGAAAGAGCTTCCAATGAACCAGGTACATAGGCAGCCTAAGCCAAGGATTCAGCAACTCTGCAACCTGGGCCTGCAGCTAAGAATCACAGTCCAGCACTCTCATGTTTCTGGCCATGAGAGGTTCCAAAGGAACCTACTTCCCTGGCCAGTCCCTCTGCCTCGGCATGCTTGAGTTGCTGGCCCTCATCTCTCTTTGCATTGGGGAAAGGCGGTTCCTGTCCCCACCAGAGCTCCCGCCCACATCTCCAGCACCCCTGCCCTCAATTCCAACAGCCAAGGTACTAGATTGCACCTCAGTTATCACAAAGACCCTGATGGTAGGGTGTTAGTTTGTCTGGCTTTTGGTTCTTGGACCTAGGTCCTCATCCATGTTTGGCCAACTCTCTACCACAGAGCCATATCCTCTTGCCTGCTGCACACAGAATGTCCTCATGAGAGGGGACAAGTGGAAACCTTCTTGTCCTCCTTCTGCCATGTCAGGATGCTCAAGAAAGTGAGGAACTCCAACATGGAAGAGCATCCTCACCTCTTACAGGACTCACCTGTGCTGCCTTGCTGAGTCAGCCTTGCGGCCTCCAGAGCGGTGGGAAATGGGTTCATATGGTTATGGCAAGCAATTGATTAATTAATAATTAAACAAAGAAAAATACGTCTTTTAAAAAACCAAGTTTCCTACTGAGGGAGACATATGAACACACTCTGGCAGGTAATGTTCTAAGAAGCTAGTGTGGGCTGGACCGGGAGCCCAGCCAGGACTTTAAACTTAACTCCTGAAATCTGGGGTACTGTCTTCAGTGGGTTTTACTTGAGTCTCTCAGCCTCTTTGGAGATTGAACCCAGAGCTTTCACACATGCTTGGCAAGCGTAAACTACATTCTTGTTCTCTAACAGGAATTTTGAAGCTCTCTCAAGGAGTTTTGAAGGTTAAATATAATACCTTAATCCCCTGTTTTGTTTTGTTTTTGTTTCTTATCTTGATTTTTTTTTAAAAAAAAAAAAAAAGGCAGAGGAAGAAAGCATTCAAGGCAAAAAAGCACAAAGAATCTGCCCATGTATGATTTTTCTAAGCCACAGGACTGACCTTTCTCCATTCTGCCATGGTCTAGCAAAACCTGGCTTGCCACTGACATCACTCAATGTCCCGGTGCCATGGTTCTGGCAATGCTAACAGGTGACCAGCTCAGGAATGAGGAAGGCAGAGCTTCTCCCAGAAACACACACACACACACACACACACACACACACACACACACACGGATGCAAACACACCATACCACAGGATATTTCTCAGCCACGAAAAGATGGAGTACTGTCACTTGCAACAATGTTGATGACCCTGGAAGAGACTAAAGTAAATGAAGTGAGGTAGCCAGAGGAAGAGACACATGAAGAGTCGTCAGTAACTGAACTTGGAGCCAGACATGGTGGTGCACACCAATAATCCTAGCACTTGGAAAATGAGGGCTGGAGGGCCAGGAGTTCTGGATCCATCCTCAGCTACATAGTGAGTCCAACGCTAGCCTATGGTATATAAAACTCTGTCTCAAGCAACAATCATAAAATCGGACTCGGAAACAAAGAACAGACTGGCAGTTGACAAGTGCTGGGAGTGGTGTAGCCAGAGCCTGCTGAAGCTGCTAATAAAGGACCTGACTTTTTGTTTAGAAGAAGAATGAGCTCTGGGGTCTGATGTATAGCAAAGAGCAGAGTGAGAGCATATCATCCTCCATATCCAGAGTACAGTAAACCCAGTGTTCTCAGCACACACAGATGAATACAAACACACATGTGCACACATACACGTATGCATACGAATGCACTTATGTATTTATACGCATACAAACATATATATATATATACATACACATATATTCAAACACAAACACATGCATACACATATGCACACATTCAAGCACAAACATATACATAAACACATACATACATAACCACAAACATGTACAAACATATGCACAAACACATACATACACACATATATTCACACACACACACACACACTCACACACACACACACATATATATGTGTATATATATATATATATATATATATATATACACAGAAAGCATACACATATATACATGCCAGCTCTCATATGCATACCTATAAACATATTCATATACAAGTAAGCAAACATAAATATATAGGCAGTGAAGACCATATTAACTAACTTGATCATGAAGATTATTTCCAAGTATATCTGCATATCATGGACATGTTAAATATGTAAAATTTTGTCAGCTGTAACCTCATAAAAATGCAAACATAAAACTGAATTAAAAGTGAGACAACAGCAAACATAAATTACTACAATAATTGGGTTCTATCCTGTGTCAAGTACTTAGCCCTGCTCCTAGCATGAAGAGCACACTGGCTATGGCACATGCATGGATTTCTGTATCTCTCTTGGCCTCGTCTGCCATTTGCCCATGCTCTGAAGCAATGCAGCCGGTGAAGCCCAGGAGTTCCCCAGTCTCCCCAAGGTTTTATCATCATCTTCTGGTTCTGGGTGTGACCTTCTCCTTTTCCCCAAGGAGCTATGGATACTGGCCACATGTGATTGAGCACAGTACCCAGTTTTTTGGGTCTATTTACCTGGTGTGTTGTCTGTGTGTGAACATGTGCGTGTGTGAGCATGTGTGCATGGTGCTGAAAGCAAACTGCAGGGCTTGGGGCATGCTGGGCAAGACTGCACACTGAGCCACACCCATGCCCTTGAAACTTCTTTTAAGGCCCCTTAGTCTCTGGCAATTGTGTCTGCTTCAGGTTGGGGTCAGGGAGGAGAAAGGGGAGAATGCTTTTCCTCACTGTATTAGTTACTGCCATGATAAAACCCTCCACAGAAACAACAAAAGGGAAGAGGGGTTTACTTAGACTCACAGTTTTAAAGGGTATGCTTGATGTTCCCATCACAGCAGCAATGATGGCTGTCTCCACAGTGTCAGTAGCATAACACTGCCACTCCTTACAGGGTAACTGGCCAGGAAGCAGACAGCAGGACCAGAAGCACTTCAGACTCTAACTCATCATCCATAGTCAACCTCCTCTGACAGACTGCCAAGGCCCATCTCTCAAGGGACCACTGTAGTGTGTTGGCCTAATGCTGCTTGTATTGTAATGCTAATTTGTGGTCCCCAAGACTAGTACCAGAGAGAAAGGAGAGAGAGAGAGAGAGAGAGAGAGAGAGAGAGAGAGCATGCACAGGTAAGATATTGAATGACCCCCCCCCCCCCCCCCCCCCCCCCGTTAATTCTGAAAGGTGAATAAAGACACGAACAGCCAGTAGCTGGGGAGAAGAGACATTGGTAGGGTTGAGGTTTTCACAGGCTTTGAAAGAGGAGATGAGGAAGGAAAGAGAGAGAAGCCTCCATGGGATAGAAGAAGAACCAGCAGGAGAGAAGAAAGAAGGATGCCATGGCTTAGCTGAGTCATAAAAAGGTGGCCATGTAGGCTAGACAAATGGAGCTAAGAGCAGCCCAGATGAAACACAGTAAATAGTAACTTGGCTTACGGATAGAAGGTAAATTCTAACAACTTGGGGGGTGGACAGTTGCCCCCCTATTGTGCTGCCTAATGCATATTTAAAATTATAAAGTCTGTGTGTGTCCTTCATCTGGGAACATAAATGGTTAAAAGCAGGTAGAAATCCCACACCAGGATTTGCAATAACTATTTACTACATGCCATCACTTCCCAAAACATCTTCCTAACTGGAGACTGTGTGTTCAAATACAGGAGGCTGGGGCATTTCACAAGCTGCACCAGCCACTCCTATACCCTCCCTGTGAAAGATCTCCCTCTTTTCTTCAGTGACACCTCTCCTGCCTTTCTGGGGGAGCATGCTGACCACCTGTTCTGCCCCTTTCTCTCTCTCTGCATCCTGTCTGCTTGCTCTAAAATACAAAAACCTCCATTCAAGTATTTTTGTATTCATGGACCATAGGCAAGTATTCATTTGGAGACGCAGTGGCATTTTGAAATGAGAGCATCTTATGTAAAGACATCAGGGACAGAGCCTCCCACGGTGAGGTTGAAAGAAAGAGAGGTGCAAAATGAACAGGCTAGTTTCCAGGATCCAAAAAAAAATTTCAACATCTTATTATTTACATTACTCTACATATAATTTTCCAATATTTGGTATTATAGACTTTTGAAGGTATTGGTTAAAATTACTTCATGCCTGACATCAATTTAGCTGAATTCATTATCTAGCTAAAATCAAACCTTAAAAATAGCTGATTAGGGTAAGTAAGCAATTTTCTGATAAATGCAAATTCTCAACCATTTTCAAAGGAGTGCTCACAGCAGACAGAAATAGAAGGGCCAGGGGGTAATGGTCCTTCAGTGCTTCGCATCCTGGCATGGAGCAATGTGAATTCGGGAATGTTCTAAATGCCTGCAGGATTTGATTGTCTCTGGAATGCACCCAGCTTCCCCCAGCAGTAGCCTGACTCCACAGCAAGCCAATTACTCTAGACTCCGCTCACCCTGATGATGGGCATGCTGGAGTGATGTTCTTGAGAACTCATTGTCTTGGTAGAAGCTCCTAGCCTATCATGAGCCAGGGAGCCACGGGACCAATATGTCCCTGTCAGCTCAGAATGAGCACAAACAGATGGATCTGCGTGGCTAACCTGAGCCTTCATGCAGAGACGCAAGAAGTGCCCAGACTCCACACCATGATCTCCAGACCTCTCAGCCTGGCTAGACTTTAGACTGAACACTGCTGGTCTGTATTACCAAACCATAGCTGCCCCAGAAAACACATCTGGATCCTGCCTTTCTGGGACTGCAGGGAAGGCATTCTTCCACAGCAGAATAGAAGAAGCATGGAGAGGCACCTGGCCTCATAGAGACGTGGTCAGTAGGGTCACACTCCTTGCTGCGTACCTACGGGGAGAGCAGCTGGCGGGTGTACAGATTAATGTTACTTGTAGATTCAGGAGGTAGGTGAGCCTTGGTTTCTCTACACCCAAATAATTTCTGCTCCCATGATTTCCCAAGTGTCTCTCTCTGTTCGCAGTTATTTTTTTTTGAGCCAAATTAGTTCCTTGCGCTTGATCTTAGCCAGAAGGGCAAGAAAGAATCAAGCATCTTCTTGGCAAGACCTTTGTACCACGTCCAAATATGCCCAGCTCTGTCACTCTCTCTGTCACTCCTGTCCCCGTCTACAGGACTACTAGGCTGTTCTCTCAGCTGCTGGACTCTGTTTTCTCCCTTGTCTGGTTTGCTCCTCTCGGCTACGATGGGAGCGTTGTTCTTTTCCCATTCTGACCCGGGAGATGACAGGGCTCTCACCCAAAGTGAATGCTTAGCCAAAAAAATGTACTAGTATTGCCAAAACCATAGCTAAAGTATTGAAATAAGGTCTTACTTGGCAAAAAGCTACCCCCCCCATACCCCTTGTGAGTTCCTCACCACCCTGTCTGTTCCAGCTTTCCCCTAGACACTTACACCTCCCAGACAATAATAAAGGGTCTCTATTGTAGGTCTTGGACCTGTGAGATGGACGTGCCTGTGACTATTTCTCCTTCAAGAACAAACAGGGCTTCGTGTCCAGTCCTCACCTCCATGCTCAGAAACCAGAGGCCCCAGTGTCCTTGTGAGAGTCCATTTACGGGTGGCCTGAGTTACTTGGTGGGCTATTGGCCAGTGGTGAATGAGCCAGACTGAACCTAACCTTGAGATTCACAGAAATTTACCTTACAGGACAATCAGCTGGCAGCCGTCTGGCTGCTGTCATCAATGGCTCTCACCTTGCAGGATGATCAGTGGACATCAAGCTGGCCACTGTCACCAGGCAGCCTTCCACAGACAGGGTGGAGAGTAACTGCCACAGCTCTGTGCACAGTCAATCAGACTGGGGGACAAGGGCAGTGGGGAGACTTCTTCTCCCTCAGGTCCCCATCACTGACAAGGAAGACACCTGCTAGCGGGAGACTGGGAAGCCTCGCCTGCTGACTCTGCAGACCTCTGAGGTCTGTGTTTACCCTTTGCCCAGCTCTTTCATCGGTCTTTAACAGACTCATTGCTTATTCTTCTGAAACATTTGCCTATCACAAAAGCAGTATGCCTGGAATCACAACACAACACACTCTCTTTTAGACAATGGTCTCTGCTGTTTACAAATTCCTTTGCTTTGAATATACTTCCCTTGGCCTTCCCTGAGAGCATCCACGGGAGTGCTTTACTGGGGCTAGCTTTCTGAGCTGAGAGTCATAGAACAGTCAGTGTGACCTTGTGGGGAGATGGACCACAGCATGACGCTTTTCTGCTACTGTGGCATGTCCCTTGCTTCCTGTTCCTATGTATTGGAGGTTGGTGATGTTCCAAAGGTGTCTCCAAATATGAGTATTGACCTTATTCTTGGTAATGTAACCTTGTAGCTCTTTCTCCTTAAAGGCCCCCAAGTCCTTTTCCTCTGCCAATGCTCCCTTCCTCCAGCCATGGGTCTATCCCTACCAGAGTTGACCCATGTTTGCATTTTAGCTTACCCTCTTGGTGGTATGGGTGTGGCCACTTTCATCTCTGGCTGCTTCTCAATGGCCCCATGACATTTGATCTCCTTGGTCAACTTGCCTGGATTTAGAATCACAGTGCGTGAATGTCCCTGAGTATTGGTATTGTCTCTGAAGGATTATCTGGATAAGGTCAAAGGAGGTGGGAAGGCTGCCCCAACAGCCCCCCCCCCCGACTGCTGATGTTTTTTGATTTAATGTCTAGTGTTCCCGTCACCTCCTGCTTTTCCTGCCATGATGCACTGTACCCTCAAACTTTAAAGTGAAATAAAGCTTATCTCCCATAAGACACATTTTAAAAACTGCAACAACAAAAAACTCATAGGGGTACTTGACATGCTCCTGCCTCGTCTGTTCTCTTGGGCCCTAGGCTCTCCTGTTACTGAATTCTCTATTTTCTCCTCACTTTTCAGGCCCCTTGCTTGGTCTTACTCACCCAGGCCCTACTCTTCAGAGCCCTGCAGTGGAAGAAGCCACTGGCCAACTGTTCCTCGGTCCCTTGGTTCCTGGCACATTCTCCACTTTGCTAGGCTCCTCTTGTTGCTTAATTATGTGTGTATGTGGGGAAGTGGGGGAAGGCTGCATGCAGGTGAGTGCAGTGCTCACAGAATCCAGAGGAGGGCGTCGTCAAACCCCTGGAGCTGGAGTTGTGAGCAGTTGTAAGCCACCCAATGGATGTTCTGGGAACCCAGCCTGGGCTCTACGCAAGAGCAGTAAATTTTCAGAACAGCTGCTATTAGTGTCCTCTTCCTCCAGAGTTGACCATCAATTTCATTGCTTCAGGAAGTGATCTTCCAAGCTGTTTTACAAAAAGTATGGGAGCCATAAAAGGAAGTCCCTTCTGACTTTTCTCATCTCATCCTCAAGAGCTACCTATCTATCTTTGCAGTTTCCAGAAAAGGGAATTCAAAGCAAGCCCCAGAACCTGACCCGATCACCCTTCTGCCTTCCCACCCCCATCCCTGTATGTTCTGCCCCTCCCTGACGCTCAGCTTTGGATCTTCCTCCAATCTCCCTATAGAAATTGAAGACAAAAACAACCAACAACAACAACCAAGAAACCACCTTCCTTACAATCCACAGTTCCTCCAGTGACTCCCCTTTCTGCTCACGGGAAGCTTCGTTACCCACCTTCATTTCTCTTCCCAGCATCTGACATTGTCTTTCTGCCATACTTTTCAGAGTGTGGGAGAATGTGGTTTGGGCAGGTGGCTTGGGTTGAGTTGGGTTGGCTTAGGTTGGGTTAGGTTGTGGGTTTGAGTTGATTAAAACTCTACTCACTGTGTGTAAGTTTGAGACCCAGGCAGGTCTCAACCTTCTAACCCTCCTGCTTCTTCTTCTCAAATCTGAGAACATTGGGGTGTATCATTGAAGCCAGGACCAAGTAGTTTTTCAACCTATATTAACGGCAGTGTGCTCCTGAGCTTGTTGCTTCTCCTGCTCTGAGGACATTTCATACCCACGTGGTCTACTGTGTGTTCACACAGTCCACAGCTTCTACCTGCTGCATAATCCCCACAAAGTGAACATTCTAGAGCAAAGGGAAACCCTTTGCTGACCTAGATACACACATTCAGGCCACTCCTAGCTCTGCACCACCACCAGCAAGGCTGAAGGGGCCTTTGTCCAGGATTTCCTGTGGTCCCCAGAGCATTTCTCAGGATGTGGCTTACAAAGAGAATTGGCGAGTGCATACCATATGCATGCTTTGTACTTGCAGAGGCCAGGAGAGGGAACTGGAGTTACAGATGATTATGAGCCATCATGTAGGTGCTGGGAACTAAACCCAGGCCCTCTGCAAAAGCAATAAGAACTCATGAGCAATAAGCCATCTCCCTGGCACCCTCACAAACCATTTCTTCAATTGATTACAAAGGTATCTATTGTTACTATCATCTCACTTGTCTGAAGGACCCTCAAGCACACTTGCGCTTGCTCATCTGAACAATGGGGGCCTGGTAAGGAGCCTTATGTAACATGGCAGTGGGGAGAGCTAAACGAGATATTGGATGGACAGCTTCAGCAAAAAGTCCACGGGGCCATGATGTGAGCTACAGCATCAGAACTTGTGTTAGTGGTATCAGTGTCTGCTGCTTGCTTCGGTGATGCGTATCCAGACATCAGTAACAACATAAGAAACCATCTAAATAGCAAGAGCCAATCAGAAGCTGTATCCATCAGCAATAGCCCTCTCTCTTACCAGAAACTCCTATAGTATTATACACGTGGCAGTGGGTGATGGGGATGGAGGTCTCGGCTCATAGCACCATCTGTTCGTGTTCTGGGAGGGTAACTCTGAAGCACATGCTCACCGAGGGCTTTGTGAATTGCCAAGACTGGAATTTGGGATGTTTCTGAGTGTTTTTGCAAAGTTGTCTGTTCATCCTTAAGGACTTTAGAGGGTGAATGACTGCATCATGGAGATTTTCAGATCTCGTGAGTAATGGGATGCCCTCTTTAGGGGAAATGGCTTCCTAAGACTGAGCAGCAGAGGGTGATGGAACACTCCTGCAAGCCAAGTCCTCCGCATTTAGGAAGTTGAGGCAGGAGCATCTCTAATTCAAGTCCAGTAAGAACTATACATAGAAAGATCTGGGAGGGAGGGACCGAGGGAGGGAGGGAGGGAGAGAGGGAAGGAAAGGGGGTAAGGGAGGGAGAGAGAGAGGGAGGGAAGGAGGGAGGAAAGGAGGGAGGGAAGGAAAGAGAGAGGGGGGAGGGAGAATTTCTACCAACAGAGACTTGAAAATAAAAACTAAAAATCATTGACAAAATATACAACTATGATAAAGCACCAAGATATGTGAAATATTAAGACCTTGAGGATTTGAAAAAAACAGGTGATATTCCCTTGGAAAGTTAAAAGTCCTTGTGTAGATGGGGGACCCTGGACACCAAGCAAACCATGCAAAAGAGAGACAGAGCTACTCAGCCCTAGCCTGGATCCACTCAAGGTGAACTGCACAGCTGAGTTCCAACCACACCCTCCTAACCCATGCATGATGACAGCACTCACTCTCCCGGAACCTCCCTTTGCTCCTTAGAGGACAGAATTGGTCATAGAATGTAAATGACTGTCTTCTGCAGATGGGGAGCTGAAGGCAGTAACAGAAGTGAGATCCCAAAAGCAAGCTCAATTTATCACTAGTATGTCGGAGCAGAGCCCAAGATCATTCTTAAAAGTGGCTTTCTCCACTTCTAGAAAGCCCAGACTAAGAAATTTTGGGGGACAAAGCCCTGACCTTCCTAGTTTGTTTCTGAGGACAATCTCATGAAAACTGACACTGTTCAACCAGAGAAAAATGTAAGAGGAGCTGGAGAGATGGCTTAGCAGTTGAGAGCACTGGCTGCTCTTCAAGAGGCCCTGGGTTTGATTCCCAGCACCCATGTGGAGGCTCACAACTTTCTGTAACTCCAGTTCCAGGGTATCTGGCACCCTCTCTAGTCTTCTTGGGCACTAAGCATGTACATGGTACACAAGCAAAACACCCACATGAGACACAGTAAGGGAGAAAGGGGAAGGAAAAGAAGAAAAGGGGAAGGAAGGAGGGCAAAGGGAGAGCAAAGAAAATCCTTCATGGGGTGCCCAAGAAGCTGGTTGATAAATGATACAGTCAAGTTGACAACCAAAACTACCCACCCAATTTTGTGTGTTCTTTTTAATGTTTTTTTTTTTTTTGTAAAAAAAAAAAAAGCATTGAGTCCAATTTGCATTGTCCATATATTCTTAGGTGTGCTTCCTTCCACTATAGCATGGTTGACTTACAGGGGCCACATACTTAAATAAAACCAAGTCTCTTCCTAGTAGCTACCAATTGCCAATAGGTTCCCAGCTAAAGGTGGGACTTCAGGTCCATCTCCCTTCTCCATGCTGAGATTTTGTCTGGTTTGAGCTTGTATGGGTCTTATATATGCTGCCAGATGTGGAAACTTCATAGCCATTTGACTACTAAAAGGCAAAGGCCATCAGGGCCACCTCAAAGTCTGCCCACTGTAAACTGTGCAGCTTTGGGGTCAGGAATGGAAACTTTTATCCAACTGAAATCATTGTGCACATAGGCTCTGACAAAATGAGAGATATGTAATGTTGAAAACCAAGACTCTCCTACAAGTCAGCAAGAGGAAGGGTTAGAAAGAAAGCATACAAAGGCTGAAAGGAGACAATTTATTGAAGAGATTCCAATGGCTAATTGGTAAGCATATAAAGAAATGTTCACATTTATCAGTCATTAGAAAAATGCCATTAAAAATGGAGAGAGTGCATTACACATTTTGCTGGCAAAACTGAAAATTGAATGCAACCTTGGTAGGGAGTATGATTCTTGTCACAGCAGATGGGAAGGCAGAGAGAACATTGAGACATTGAGTCACCCTCAGCACCTAGAACTTCAGGTTGAATACATACACACACACACACACACACACACACACACACACATTCTTGCTATCACACAGCCACCCTGTTCCCAAATGCATATCCTAAAGAAATTCCCAGAGCTTTCAGAAAGGACACTCCTTGTAGAGTGGCGTATAGCAATAGGAGTCTGGGAGAAGCCTGCACATCCTTCTGTGAGAAAAGATGAGCATTGTAAAGTACTATGGTAGACCAGAAGCAACAAATCACATATTTACAGAGCAACTATGAGTGCATGCAAAGTCATTACACTTCTTGTAGTGAATGAGATCAGAAACACAAAATCATGTCACTTAAACACACACACACACACACACACACACACACACACACACACACAAAAGCATGGGCTGGGGAGATGGTTCAGTAGGAAAGAGCACTTACTGCTCAATAATGACGATCTGAGTTCAGACCTCCAGCACCCACAAATCAAGCTGGACATGAGCCTGTAACACTGGCACTGGATGTGGGTGTTGATAGAGAAGACAGGAAGAACCCTGAGTTTGGGTCACAGTGAGCCTAGTTACAGATTCAGTGAGAGACCACAGCTCAAGAGACTAAGGAAGAATGTGATATAACAAGACATAAGATGTCCTCCTCCAGCCTCTGTGCAAGAGTACATGAGCATGCACATTCACATATACACAAGCGCACATATTACACAGTTGACAAAGACACTCGAACAAAACAAAAATGCTCAATAAACAAGATCAGGACCTGGGCATGCTTCTAATCTGAGATCATGGGGGCAGAGCAGGATTAAAATTTTGAGGCCAGTCTGGGCTATCTGTTGAGACCCTGTCTTGGGAAGAGCAAACTTCCTCAATGTTTTCCCACAGGAAAAGAGAGCAACCCCAGAGGTATCTCTTCATGCCTACAGAAGACTGGTTCCCCAAATCTACTGATGCTCAGGTTCCTCATTAAAAATTATTCAACAGCTGCATCATCCATTTGTTCTACATCACCTCTAGATTACTGACAGTGCCTCGTCTGATGCTCTCATGGCACTGTACCTTTAGGCTTATATTTTTCATACTACTTTAATAAAGGTTCTTAAATGCTTCAACCTCACTTATAGCCCACTGACCAAAAGTAGGGGGGGAAGATGGTTAATAGGACAAGGGGGAAATGGACCTATATAAAAGTAGTAGTTCTTCCAAGAGATTCTAATCTCCATCACCAGCAGTTAAGTTCACTGGCAAAACACCAAATATGAATCAGCAGTGACTTGATCCAGAAGAAACCTCAAGGCTCTGCTGATTAGCATGAGTCTGCTGAAATGGCAAGAAGCAGCCAGAATACCACCAGAAGTTCTTTGGTGAATCTCTCTCTATGAAGTCACTACAAGCAAAAATCAGCAAAGAAAGCAAGGTAAACCAATACAGGAATGTCATCAGCGAAGACCAGCTTCAGTGAAACCCAACAAAGACCAGCAAGGTGAACCAATGCCAGAGCACAGTCCACTGTCTGTTGGGTTATACTTACACTCGTTTCAAACATCATGTGTCCTCTCAAATGTCCATTCCAGCAAAATATTACATGCCTTTTTACTGGGAAGCTTCCAGAAAAACACACATGTCTGTTCTCAGCAAAACGTCTTCTCACAAGATAGCTTCCAGAAAACATCATGTGACTTTACTGAGTCTCCAATGAAACCAGAAATTCCCACTTTAATACCTGTGAAGATTCAGCATAGCATTCAACAGAGCAAATAAAAAAGTTAGCTCTTTGGAATTTTCTGGATTTGTTTTTGTAATATTTTCAAGCCATCGTGACTGAATCTGAGAATGCATAAATGTAACATGAATATAGAGGGCCTATTGTAGACAAAACAAAATAAGAACGGGCTATGGATGGACAGATGATAGCAAAACATATGCACTAGGAGGTATAAGAAATTGTCCTTCTACTCCTAAGGTAAGGCAAGGTTCAAACAAAGTGTACTAAAACATGGCTGCCAAAGTTGTCAGTCCATTCAATGAATGGGCCTCACCACTGCAGCCAGTAATGCAGTGACACTGCCTCTGGGCACACTGTCCAGTTTTGTCTAACTCAATGTTGTTACAGTTCATTTGATCTCAGTATTCTTTTTCACCAGGAAGCTATTCATAACTGTGAGAATCTGTGCTCTTGTCACGAGCTTGGGAAAAGAGAATTTGGAATAAAACAATCACAGACTTGATGTGCATTGTGCTTCTCAGGAGCCCTGTAGAGTGTGTGTGTGTGTGTGTGTGTGTGTGTGTGTGTGTGGTGTGTGTGTATGAATATGCGTGGGTATATGTGTGTGTATGTATGTGTCTGTATACATATATATTATATTGTGTGAGTATCTGTGTGTATGTAGGTGTTTATATGTGTGTGAGTATATATATGTATATATACATGTATGTTATATGTATGTGAGAGTGTGTATGTATGTGTGCTTATGTGTATTTGTGTGTATGCAGTATGTGTGTAAGTATTTGTGTGTGTATATGTGTGTATGTTACATGTGTGTGAGTGTATGTGTGTATGCAAGTATGTTATATGTGTGAATGAGTGCATGTGTGTATATGTATGTGTGTGTTTATGTGTATATGTATGTATGTATGCACTTGAGTTAGACATGTGTGTGTAAGTGTGTGTGTTTGTGTATGTATGTTTTCAAATGATGACAGTATTTCTTGGGAATGAATCATCCTTTGGATTGATGTATTTTTTCAAAACTGCCCGAAGGGGCAATTTGAGAAGACATGAACTCTTATGTGGCTAATAACTGTTTTTCTTAAGACACTCTTGCGTGCACTCAATTTTACCCATGTGTACTTGCTTTCCACATCTTTCAAAGACTCTCCAGTAATCTAGACTGGATGGTAAATAACTGAGCCTTTGGTTACATTCACAACAGGAAGATTGGAAGCACCCCCATGCATATGTGTGACACCCAGCTTCCCCAAAAGATTATAGCTTCAAATATTATCAGCACCTGGCAGAATGAGACTATTTTATGCAAATGGATTCATTATTATTAATTTCTGCTGGCGTTGAACGATTTATGAACTGCTTTTTGAATGGAGAAAAGTACTTCATGAATCAGGAGGAAAAATGTTCCCCCAAACTGGCATCAATAAATAACAGCTTTTATTCATGGCTCCCGCCCACAGTGTCTTTTATCTTCAGTGGGGTTGGAAGAGAGATGTCAGGACACCATGGCAGTCAGGGTCAGGAGTGAACAAAGAATTTAGGATCCACAAATTGGGGAGGTGGCTTCTAAGGCAGCCAGAGGGTGAGGGGGTGTGACTGCCTGAGGTTACCCTCTGGAACTTTTTGTTCCTGCCTTGTCTCAACCATGTGTAAACAGGTTATGGGTTAAAACACCTTCTGATTTTGCTAGTTGTGGCAAACGTTTAGCAGATGCCTGGATTTATCAAAAGTCTTATCATTTAGGGTCTGGAGACATGCTTCAGCAGTTAGAAACACATACTGCTCTTGCAGAGGACCCAAGTTCAGTTCCGAGCATCCATGTTGGATGGGTTACAACCACCTGGAACTCCAGCTCCAGAGGACCTGACTCCCTCCCTCCTCTGGCCTCAAAGGGCACCTGCACTCACATGCACACACACAAACACACAGAGAGACACAGAATTAAAAGTAAGATAAATCTTTTTATTTGAAATCCCCATTTATAAAACATGCAAATGAACAAGCCTAGAGGCTGGAAATGGCAGCTGAAGATCCCAAGTACATGCTTCCTGTGCATATAGACTTTTCTGGAGCCACTGACTGCCATTTCCACCGAAAGGGGAAGACATGCAGGGACCAGTCAATGCATGCTAAACTCCATATTTCTATAATCCAAAGGCAATGGCAATAGGGACTCTTTGACTCTGGTCTTACAACATTATTCTCAGGTTCTGCTAATGAGGAAACCTTACATCTTGCTGGTCCACTGCTTTAGATCATTCTGACTTGATAACCTAGAAAGTGGTCAGGTACCTAAGCTGATCGGGGCTTTCCCAGTGCTAAAAGGCAGAGAGAATTCCAGGGCACCCCTATCCAAGGGCACATTTCCTCCGTCACTTCCATATGGTGTCACAGCTAGCCAATCCTTCCAAGATGTTAGATGTCAATCAACTGTGAGCCCCACTTTCCAGAGAAGCCATCCATCCTGCTGTAAATAATTTGGAGAGCTTGTGGCTCCAGAGGAATTACCATAATGAGATTAATGTAACTGCATTCCTCCATGCTGGGGGATACAGAGACAGTGATGAAAGAATGGCTGTAGTCTTGGGGGGAACTCTACCTGCCAGCCGCTCAATCAGCTTTTGCCCAGAAATAAGCGTAAAATGGGAGCTATGAATCTGAAGTCGCTTCCGGGTCTTATTCCCACATGTCTCTCCTTGGGTGGTCATCTCATGGTGTGTGATTTTAGTACTTACAAAGATTTGTTTTTAATGCAACTACTTAATCAAGTGTTCAACTGCGGGGTCCACAGTTTATTTCCTTTATTTTCTTCCTTTAGGTTTGGTTTGTTTTCCAACCCTGGGATTTGAACCGAGGACCTCAAGCATGCTAGGCAAGGACTCTACCACTGAGTTACACCCACAGCCCCTCATGGGTGGATTCTAGGCCATTGCTTTCCCATACTTTCCTATATCCCTAACCCTGTTTGGGTCACAGCAAGCAGGCTAGCCTTGAGGTTGCTATCATCTCGCCTTGGCCTCTTTAGTAGAAGAGATGACAGCCCATTCCACCTGGGTTCATCACAGTGCAGCCATTGCTAGGAACAATTAAATGGCAGCCAAGAGACCAGCTAGTGATCTGTGTCAACAGTGGGAGACAAACGAGAAGTAGAGTCATTGGCATCCAAGAAGGTCATATGGTTATTTTCTAGGGAATACCTTCCGAGCCACATGGAATTTAATTCTACGGAACACACCGTGGCTCTGTAGTCATAGCCAGTTGTCCGTGTTCAGTGGTTTTACCTCTTAATCCTTTCGAGAAAAAAATCCCATAAAGTACCTCTAAAGGGAACAAATGAGTGGATAGCTTCATTTTGCTTTGTTTTGCTTTGCAATGAGTTAACCTGTGTGCCATGTCTGGGCAGCGACTGCGCACCACTCCTCTTATGTAAAGGAAGGGAAAGTGAGATGCAAAGAAGACAATTATCATCCAAAACCATGACAGAAAGCTGGAACCGAGTCAAGATGATAACGTTCTCTTTCTGCGTCTTCCTCCTCGGAATGGACGCCTTCATTACTGAGCATCTACTGTGTCCACGCACTGGGCTGGGCTGCAGACCTGAAGCTGTCTAGAAGGCTGGGAAGTCCCCCCTTCCATAGGGGCTTATATTCTCCTGGGAGGGATGTGACAACATCAAAACGCTGCCATATCTGTGATTCTTCACTGCTGCGTCAAGATACCTAAGAGAAACAGCAGAGGAAGTAAGGATTATCTGGACTCTTGGTTTGAGAAGTTTACAAGCATGCTGGCTATTCTAGTCTTTCTAGATCTGCAGTGAAGCAGAGCATTACTGGGGTGTGGTGGAGTAGGGTTGCTCACCTTGTGACATCCAGGGAGCAGAGAGAGAGGGGGGAGGGAAGGAAGGAGGGAGGGAGGACAGGGACAGGGACAGGGACAGGGATCAGTGATAGGCCAGCCACAATGACTTGACACCGCAAACCTATTTCCAGCAAGGTCTCAACTCGTGTCTCCTCAAAATAGGACTGGCAACTAAGAACCATGAGCTTTTCTGATGAGAGAAGTGTGTCGTCTCTAAAGCACTCACAAACCACAGAGCAAAAACAGATAACTGGGTGCTTGTTTTTCTAGTTTGTGAGATGTCTAGGTCAGAAGCAAAGACCTACCAGAAGGCCCCATCGATGTGAAGAGCCAAAGGGGAGCCCACACAGAAGGACCATGGTTGGCATGTCTTGGCTTCTATAGGTACACAGAACCAACCCTGGATATGACACAGAGAATCATGGGAAGAGCCAACTGAGCAGAGTTTGAATGATGTTAGAGACACCCTGGAATAATTTGTCAGATGAGAAACTATGCAGGTTAATTTCAATTACTTCCTCACCAGAGACCTTCACTGAAAAAAAAAAAAAAGGAAGGTCTGAAAAACAAAGAATGACAAGAAACATTGTCAACATGTTGGTAAACAGAGTCTTAGAGAAGGGAAGAGTGGGTCGGCTGTCCCTGGGAGATGGGGTGAGTGAATCACCCATTGCCTTTCCATATCTCCTCTGGGTTTGGTGGCTCCAATACACACCAAGAAACCAAAGGTTGCCCAACTTTGAAGAAGTAAAGGCTGAAAGAAAAGGCATTTGAGAATTAAATATATGTGTCGATTGGCTTGACTTTTACACAGATTGACTGCAGTGACAGATTAGAGTTTGGTGTAATCCAATAGAGTAAAATCAAATGCTCCGAATAAATAAACAGTTGTCTGTTTTATGAACTTTCCATCACCCTGTGTGCATTTGTATGGGGCACCATGTCACCTCCTTCCCCACTTACAATTCTGCCCCCTGAAAACCCTTCTGCTTATTTGAGTTTAGCAATCAGGCTTAAATGTACCAATATATATTGTTCTAAAGTGTGTATTTTTTTTTCTGTCTGCCAAAGACATAGTGACTACTCCTTTTATGGGAAACCGGTTATTAATCCAGTAAGTCTGTATGAATCAATATCTCTGTGAAATGACACCATGTTGAGAGTTATTTTATGTTATGTTGATGGTTAGCGAATTTCAGAATGGAGACAGTTCTTCTAGAAACAGACATAGTATAATTTAGTGGTGAAAACGTCAATCATCATAGGTGGTATGTCTCTGTCTGGGCAGAAGAGGGCAGATTTATTGAAGGGAACACAGCCATATATTCCTCGCTACACTTTGACCCAAAACATCCATTTTGCTTATAATTTTGTTTGGCAAAATGACATCAGCTGCAATCACTAACAGGAAGACAGCGCCAAAAGCCATTGTTCTGAGGTTCTCATGAAGGAGCTTTGCTACAGGGGAGCAAGACACAACCTCAGCCTGGCACCGATGTGACGGTGCTTTTGTCTGTTGACAGTAATCTTCACGGGAAAGCATGCACCGGCCTGGGCCAGTGGGCAATGTTTAGTCATCAAATGCATCCCTCAACATATAAACATTTGCTTGCTACAATGGAGAGAATGAAGGCCCATGGACCACGGTGCACAAGGAAGGGTGTGGCCTGTGGCTTCTTATACCCAAAGATTTCTTCTTCCCAACACAGCTCTTTTTTTCCATGCCTCTCACACTCCACCAGTGCTCTGAACTAAAGAAAAGGTATGGTGAAGTGTAACATAGTTTTCACATCCAATCATCTGCGGCTGGACACTGAGCCTGCTTCTAGTTCTTGGCTATTGTGAATGCCACTCATGGATGTGCATGAAGTAAGCCACAGAGACCTTTGGGACTATACCCAGGAGTGGTGCTGTAGGCTGTACAGTAGTTCTCTTTTTAGGAGATGATGGTGGCTGTGATGGTGGTGATGGCCGTCCATGCCAGTGACATCAATAGCAGTAGTTACCAGAAAGACATAGCTGAGAGTCACCTGAGAAGAGAAAGCTTCAGTCAAGGCATTTCCTAGATCAGACTGGCCTGTGGCTGTGGCTGTGAGAAATTGTCTCGATGGTTAATTAGCTGAGGATGGCCCAGTCAGCTGTGGGCAGCACCAAACCTGGGCAGATGGGACTGAGCCGAAAGATGGCTGAGCATGAGGCAGATGAAATAAAGCGGTAAGCAGCATCCTCCCTAGTTTCTGCTTGACTTCCTGCCTCGAATTCCCCCACTGATGGCCTAAGACCCGGAAATACAATCCAAATAAATCCTGCCCGTCTTTATTTTGCTTGTGGTCAGGGTGGTATATCACAGTAACAGAAAAGCAAGCTAGAAGAGGAGGCTATGGGGGGAGCGGGGGCAGATCAAGGGCTGGAACCCATGGGTGGGAAGGAAGACTAACATAAGCAAGGTATATTTGAAAAGCCAGTAAACAGGGCTGGAGAGATAGCTCAGAGGTTAAGAGCACTGACTGCTCTTCCCGAGGTTCTGAGTTCAGTTCTCAGCAACCACATGGTGGCTCACAGACATCTGTAAGGGAGATCCGATGCCCTCTTCTGGTGTGTCTGAAGACAGCAACAGTGTACTCACATGAAATGAATGAAAAGCCAGTAAACGAAGCCCATTACTTCCTAGGATAATTTAAGAAACGTTAAACAAAAATAGTGTACGGTGTAGAAAAGAAGAGAAAAAGGAATCTAGTGGACACAGGGAGAGAAAGGATCAGGAAAAGGGGTCATTGCTGCATCTGCTGACAGAGGAGATGTGCAGCATAGTGAGTAGCCAGCCATTTTAGTATTAGGAGGTCAATGTTTAAATGATTCTGTCTTAGTTAGGGTTGTATTATTGTGAAGAGACACTATAACTAAGACAACTCTTAAAAAGAAAACATTTCTTTGGAGCTTGCTTATAGTTTCAGCGGTTCAGTCCATTATCATCATGGTGGCAAGCATGGCAGCCTGCAGGCAGACATGGTGGAGAAGGAGCGGAGAGAGTTCTACATCTTGATCCAAAGACAGCTGCAGGAGACTCCTTCTGCCCTGTGTGGTGCTTAAGCAAAGGACTTCAAAGCCTGCCCCCACAGAGATGCACTTCCTTCAACAAGGCCACACCCATTCCAACAAATCTATGCATCCTAATAGCGCCACCTCCCGTGGGCCAAACATATTCAACTACCACATTTCATTCCCTGGCTCCCATAGACTTGTTCAAACACATGCGTCTATGGGGGCTCTACCTAGTCATAGCGTAAAGCAAAATACATTTAGTCTAAGTTCAAAAGTCCCCATAGTCTATAGATGTATGAACAATGTTAAAAGACCAAAGTTCAAAGTCTCTTCCGAGATTCGTGCAATCTCTTAGCTATAATCCCCTACAAAATCAAAATCCACGTGTCCCTTCATTACTTGAACCATATCTTTTGTGTTTTTCCTCTCTAAGCTACACTAGATCAAAATGCTCTTCAAGAGAGCAAACCAGAGGACAAAGTCTTAGCTGGGCTTTTCTGAGAGTTCCTTGGTCAATGTAATTGATCTGAATTTCTTCACCTTAGCCTCAGGCATACTCTTCAGAAAAGGGAAACAGCCTCCGTTCTTCATCAAAAGATAGGGATGATCTCTAGACAACATGCTAAAATTCTCCTCTGAAATCTCTTGAGCCAATCCCCAGTTCAATCACCCTCAGCATCACTGCCTTCCACATCCTACCAGGATGGCCCCCACATACAGCATTCCAATGAAATGCTTTCCAAATCCAAAGGTTCACATTCCACCTTCTTCCAAACAAAAGCATGGCCAGGCCTATCACACAATAGATCGGTCCCTTCCCGGGTATCAACCTTTGTCTTAGAGGTTCTATTACTGTGAAGAGACACCATGACCATGGCAACTCTTATAAAAGAAAATATTTAATTGGGGCTGGTTTACAGTTTCAGAGGTTTAGTCCATTATCATCAAGGCAAGAAGCATGGCAGACTTCAGGCAGACATGGTGCTGGAGGAGGAGCTGAGAGCTCTACCTCTTGATCCAAAGGCACCAGCAGGAGACTCCTTCTACCTTGTGCAGAGCTTAAACATAGGACCTCAAAGCCTACCCTCACAGGTGACACACTTCCTCCAAGGCCACACCTACTTCAACAAGGCCACCCCTCCTAATAGTGCCACTTCCCATGGGCCAAGCATATTCAAACCACTCCAACAGATTGTTTAAATGACCTGTAAGATTCTGATTCGGAAAGCTCTCCACTTCTAAGCAAAAAAAACAAAAACAAAAACAACAACAACAAAAAACCCAGTTTCTTTATAAAGTGTGACAAGGATTCTGTCCTCTAAGCGAAGAATCAATGAACATCACAAAGGACACTATTAAAGGGGTGGTTCATCTTGATAGTCGGTCAAATGGGCTGGAGAAGTATCTGGAAGATTTAGCACACGGTTGCATGTGTCTGTAAGGGCATTTCCAGAGTTGATTGACAGCTACTGGGGGGGAAAACCCACCCTAAATGTGGAAGGATCACCCATTAGGAGCTCAGACGGGATAAAGGGGGAAATGTAGAAAGCCTGAGAGCAGGCATCTCTGCTTTCTGTGAACAGCCTCTGCCACACACTCCTGCTGCCACAAAGCTCTGCTCTATCACAGGCTTGAATCAGTGGCACCAAAGACCGAAGCCTCTGAATCAGTGAGCCAAATTGAGGAAGTACTAACTTGAAGGTGCTCTGTCAGGCAATTAGTAGTAGCAATGGCTACCAGGTATGGTGGCATATGTCTGTGACCTCAACACTCAGGAGGCAGAGGCAGCCAGAGCAGCATAAAGAGACCTTGTCCCAAAACAAGAGAGAGGAGGATGGCATCGATGATGATTATGAGGCTGACAATGGCGGTGATGACAGTGATGCAGAAATGGTGCCCCGTTCCATTTGCATCGTGAGACATCATACATGAGTTCGTGCATGATCCTTCGGAAGCCTGAGAATTTATTAGTGTCATGTACCCATGTGATAGGCAAGTAAACTGGGATGTAACCACATGTTTTTCCACGGGGCCTCATTGTTCCCCGAAATAACAACTCTGAGACTTAAGTACATATAAATGATTGATTAGGCCAAATGCTTTTTCATATTATCCCAATTAAACTAATCTAAGTTCTGCCGTGTGGCTGGTCACCTCTTCTCATCTTCATGTGTCTGTCTTCATTGGCATTCTGGGAAAATCTCTCCTGCCTGACTCTATCCCAGAAATTGTCTCTCTGTACTGGAACTTCCACCCCCCTTTCCTATCTAAGCTAATAGGCCAATAGTATTTTTATTGACAGGTGAAGCTCCACACAATGCACAAAAGATCCTCTCTACACTGAGATACAAGAAAGCAAACACCATGCACTGCAATAGATGGAGACAAGGCTGGATGGACTTGAGTCCACCCACCACACTGGTTCAGGCAGAGATTGCTCTGAATGCTCTTTAAATGTTGTGGTTTTCATCCAGGCAATTCTCTTGATGCTGTTACCAAATGAACCTAAAGATTTAGCTGTCCTAAGGCTGGAAAGCTGATAGGTATTTGTCCCTCCTGGGCTGTGGTCTTCTCTGTGGGGCCCAGCCTTCCCACAAGACATTCGTCTCAGCTTTTCAGAATGGAACATCAAAATGTAGTTGACAAAGTTTTGGGGCTACAAAAAGTACGGAGATAAAGATTAGGGACTGTGGTGGTTTGAATGAGAATAGGCCCCATAGGTTTATAAATTTCAATATTTGGGTCCCAGTTGGTGGAACTGTTTGAGAAGGATTAGAAGGTGTGGCCAAGGAGTGCTTTGCGATTTCAAAAGCCTATGCATTACTGGTATCCCTCTCTCTGACTCATGCTTGTGGAAAAAGATATAAGATTTCAGCTTCGGCTCCAGTGCCAGGTCTGCTTGCCTGCCACCATGCTCCCTACAATGATGGTCATGGACTCACCCCAATAAACTCTTTTTGTTCCCTATAAGTTACCTTGGTCATTCTGTCTTCACACAGCAACAGAAAGGTGGCTAGAGCAGAGCTCTCTCTTTTTTAGAATTTCTAGGGGGGTCCTGGGATTCCCAAACCTTTCAGTTGAAAGACAAAGACCTTCTTACTGTCTACCTAATAGAACATATTTGATTGCTTTTTTGACTTTTTATTTGGGGAAGAGGTCTTTTCTAATTTAAATTTTGACACAGGGCCTTGTTATATAGCCAAACTGTCTTCAATTTTGCAATTCTCCTGCCTCTAGGCCTGCATAATACTGAGATTACAGGTATGTGCTGATATGCTTGTCCTCACAGAATCTATTTAAAATGAGGTTTGGGGGCAAGAAAGGTGGCATGGAAGGCAAGAGGTTGTCCTGAAGACCTGAGGTCAGTTCCCAGCACACATATCACAACAGCCTGTACTCCAGGTCCAGAGAGGCCAACGTCTCTGACTTCTGTGGGTACCTACCTACATACCTGAGTATTCTCTCTCTCTCTCTCTCTCTCTCTCTCTCTCTCTCTCTCACATGGACACTAGGAATTCAGACTCCCACCTCCTAATCTCACCTCCAAAACAGGGGTAGCTCCTCCTCATCACCCACCCAATAGCCCATCTCACCCACTGACCCACTGACCCCTTCATATAGGTGTGAATAAGCTTCAAGGACTGCAGAAATTGGTAAGGGGACTGCAAAGAGGAGATGCCAGGGAGTAAGCTCCTTTCTGCATTTCCTGGAATTTAACTAAGTCAAGGGTGTTATTGGGACTTAATTCGCTTCTCTCTGTAGCTGGTGTTTCTGGGGAATGGTCCCCTGGAGCAGAATATATATCAAGGTACACAAAGCTCCTATTATTTGGGGGAAGAAAGATGGTAGATCCTATAGTGCAGAAAGAGCTGTGCTGAGCCATTTGTGTTGGTCCAGAGGGTGTTTACAAGTGTGGAGTGAGCAGATGTTTTGAAGGATGTACAAAAGCAGAGTAACCTAACAGACTACATCATGTCTTGGAGGCTGGCATAGTAGGACCTGCCTGTACTGTCTATGATTTGATTACTTGACACCTTTCCTTCAAAATGAATTGTGTGTCTGTGTGTGTGTGTGTGTGTGTGTGTGTGTGTGTGTGTGTGTGTGAATGCTATGGGTTGACAGTGTCCATACCCCCAGAGAGATGCTAAGTCAGTTTCCAGAGTGTGGAGGCAAACATTCCTTTCTGACCATAGATGACAGGATAGAATGGGCGCAGAGGGAGATCCCAGGGATCTGGGTCACCTCCCTTTCTCTCTGATTTTATCTATCCATCTGTAGCTGGAGACCGTGGATTCTAACATGTCTATGATCCACAATCCCAAAACAAGATTCGAGACAAGATTACACCCAAAATCAAGTTGCAAGATTCCAGCATCCCAAAAGCTTGCTCTCAGCCTTGGGCCACTCAGAACTCCTGCCCACTTACGTGGATGTTAGTTATTATTTGCAAAAGATGATCTCTCCTAGGGTGTGGGGGGATGAGCTGCCCCCAAACCTGGCTTGGTATCAACCCTCGTCCTACAAACTTCCTGGGGCTCTTAGAGATATCAGTCTACCCAGTGGTACCTCAGATCTTGTGCACAGACCTCCAGACACCCCTTTCCCTGAGCCCGGCAGCTGGAGTTTCTGCCTTGAGCTTTTACTTCCAGCAAGGAGTGCCCACGTCTCTCAAAAGCACCAGGAATCCCTGGGGATATGGACGGATACTTCTCAGAAGCCTTGTTTAGCCTCGTTGACCCCAAGACAAGATTCCCTGAAGTCAGGGACGAGGGGGAAATCACACAGGTGCCCATCCTCCACACTGCTCAAACCCACATCTCTCCTTTCCTATCTTTGGCTTCCTTTAATGAAACAGTTCTCCATCCCAGGCAGGAAAACCATTTCCCTGCAAAATATAAAATCTATTGCGGAGCACTGCAACGAGAATTAACCTTGATTACCGCAGTAATTTACTAATCAAAACTGGAGACCTGCTAATCAAGCCGGAATTGCCAGCTGCTTGATTTTTATAGTAACATAACCAAAATTGAACATTTGGTAAACAAGGGGTATTGGGGGGGTGAATGTGATGGGGAGCCTGAGAAAGGCTGAAGGAGGGGCGTCGGGGCCTTCCAGATGTGCTGGAGTGTGTGACCTATGCTCCATTGACCTGTCGGCAGGCACAGCGAAAGCAGATAGATGGACAGAAGTTGGGGCTTCTGAATGGGCCATCCCAGTGAAGTGTATGTCTGATGTGTATGGAGATGGAAGTGTTTCACGGGGTGGTTTGTCTGGATTCTTAGGCTGCATTCTTCTGGAAGTCAGTCCCTAGTCAAACACACCAGTGATGACTCCAGTGAACTGACTGTGACTCCCACAGGATGAATGGGTCCCCACTCATCAGCAGGTCACCTCTGCAGGGACCCTAGACTCAAAACTACAGAGCCCTACAGGGAGATTTTGCAGAGTGGGCCAGGGTTCCCCAAGCAAGGGTAGAGGGAGCTGACAGCGGTGACATCTGCTCCTGCAGATGTTGACTCCTAGGGCTGCCTCACCTATAAGGCAAGAAGAGTCTTTGGCTAGTGGAAACAGTAGGAAGCCATCATTGTGCTTATGAACCCTGAAAGTGGACCTCCAACTGCATCCCAACTGGACCTGCTACTCCCGCACCCCAGGACTTTCCCTGATCTTCAGTCCTGAGAAGGCAGCAACCCTGTAACTTGTGCCTTTTGGAAGAAGATGCCACAGCCATCTTGCTTCTGAGCATCAGTTTATGCCACTCAATCTGCTGGGCACAGAGTCGCTAGAATCTGTCTTATATTTTATATGACAGTGATTTGCTTGTGGCACCATTTTTCCTCTGCTCTGAGTAGCACCTGACACTCTATATTCTTCACTGTCTACTAACATCTCATGCAGCTACACTGGTATGACTCAGGGGGTAGATTGCATCCTTTCCAACATCCTTTGCTTCTAGAAGCATCTCCAGGGTATTGGATTTTCTCAATAAACCATCGCTGGCCAGGCATTTTAGTGAATGAGTGTGTATCACAGACCTCAAAGGAATGCTCCTGCTAGGCCCATGTGACCCCATGAACAGAGGACTTTTCTGAGTTGCAAAAGTCCTTTCTTATGCATACTCTTAGATGCCCCAGGAGACAGGAAAGATGTGCACAATTAGGACAGGTGATGCACACAGAACGGGATAGAAAATTGGACTCATTTTAAGGTCCACAGAACATCTACTTGGTCACCTCATGATGCTGAGTAGCTGAGCCTGCAGAGGGTCTGAGATGTTTGGACTCTGAGATGTTCCCATGCCTGAATCTCATATCACCTGTATGATGCAAGCCCATCCATGCTTGGGAGAGCTGGCCTTGATCCTCCTGTCTTCCATATTCTTGGTAACGCAGACAATGTGTCTTATGACTTATCAGCTTTGTTCAGTGTAATATGCATCCAACTTGGACTAGTTTTTGAATCTTCAATGGGGTTCTTTCCTAGACCAGTGATACATGACATGACACCAAGCAACCCCAGTGAGTCCAGGGATACCCACCAGCCATTGGTTATGAGGATAAGCTACCTTTACTCTATAGTGGACAGTGATGCTAACATTTTGGTACATAAGCATCAGACATATTGCATGCAAAATTTCTTCTTATAAATAAGCTTTGTGTTAGACTATAAGTTTAACATAAATATCCCAGGCACATTCCATAGGCCGAGCTGTGACTTGGGAAGATCACAGGTATTGAGTGCCTTTTCTACTCATGGCATTTTTAATGGGTCTACTGAGACCCACGGTCCTATTGTAGGTGGAAAGGGATCTACACATAGTCATTTGACAATGGTTGTAAGGGGATTCTAGATTTGACACCTCTTCGTAGAATAGGAAATAGATTGAACAGAACAGGAAGTCTGACCATGGGTTCATCCAGAGCAGAAGATGAGCCTGTGAAGCAACTGAAGAAGTGGTAGGTACAAATCCTTAGGGACAGACACAGAAGTACAGAAAAAAGATCTCCTGAGCAGCTATTGGTTACCTGATCTTCATGTCCTGGGGGATTGAGATGGTGGGAATTACTGGACACTGGAGCCAATGAGAATGAGGCTTCAGGGGAAGGTTAATGCTGCTGCTCACAGCCCCCTCCAAAGTACCAGGCTGCCAAGGAGCCTTTGAAAGATGGAGCCATCAGAGTCCTGCCCTGTGTTCCCACCTTGAAGAGGACAGCTGCCTGCTCTGCAGCCTGGTCTCCAAAAATGTGATTCCCAGCAGGAAAGGCATGTGCCGCCCTTCCTAGACAAATCAAGATATAAGGGGCTTAGTGGTGAACCTGACCTATGGATAAGCAAGAGAATAATTATACCCATCTGACTGTGATCAAGAGTTAGGACTCTGTAAATTAACATGTGTGTGTGTGTGTGTGTGTGTGTGTGTGTGTGTGTGTGTATGTCTGTGTACATGTGGCATATGTGCACATGCATGCTATGTGGAGGCCAGAGGCTAACATCAGGCATTTTCTTCAATGACACTCCAACTCAATTTTAAAACGATGCTTCTTATTGAATCTGGAATGTTATCACAAAACTGATAGAATGTTTTACAAGAGTTCCTTACAGGCTGTGGTCTGGTTATTCCAAAGGGGATCTTCCTGTCTCTAACTCTCTAGATGTGGGGTTACAGTCATGTGCCACCACTCCTGGCTTTTATGTGGGTGCTGGAGATCCCAAGTCAGACTCTCACACTTGTGAACCAAGCACTTTACAAACTGACCATCTCCCCAGCTCCTAAAACACACAAAGACTACAAATGAACATGGGATTTTTTTAAATGAAAGAATCTATTCACAGAACAGCATACGTGTAACAAAGCACTTATTGAGTCTCCCTGTTTCTGTCCCTCCTTGCTCTTGTAGAAGCAAGCTGACACAATATGAGTAGATTGCAGAAAGGACCATGTATCAAAGGAACTTCTTACTATGAAATATGAAAATATCATTTATAACTATCTTGATTTCTATTGCTGAGAAGACAAGGCCACTTATAAAGAAAGCATTTAGTTGGATTTACTGTTTTCTGAGGGCTTGAGTCCATTGTAGCAGAGCAAAGACATTGGAGCAAGAACAGCTGAGAGCTCACATTTTTGTCTGAAAGCAGAAGGGAGAGAGAAATGCCACCAATAACCCATGTCCTTCAACAAAGCCACACCTTCTAACCCTTCCCAAATAGATCCACCAACTGGGAACAAGTGGTCACTCATATGAGCTTATGAGGGCCACTTTCATACGAACCTCCCCAATCAGTAAGACGGACGTTGTTTTGACACACTCTACCCCCTTCGTTCTATCACCATCTGCACATATGTCCTTTAGGTTTGGATAAAACATGTGTGACATTGGTGGGCACGAGGCTTTTGCCTTCTCTGATGCACACATCATTGGCAGTTTTCTCTGCGCAAACCTTACTTGCATTCAGTATCTACCCTTTCCTCTGTTGATGAGTAGCTTGGTTGACTTTAGCTTTGGGGATTACCACACCAAGCATCCTTCCATGGGTCTCCCTAAACGTAATTCTCTGTAGATTATATACGCAGAGGTAGACATGGCAGACGGGGAAAGGTCCTGCACATTCACAATGTGTTGTGTGCCAGCAGTTTTCCCTCCTACTGGTGTAGGTTGTGTGTCACCATCCAGTCCCCGTGCACTTGCAGCCTTATAGCACCAGAACCAAAACTATGACCGACTTAAGGAATAAGGTGTTTGTTGCATTCACTTATCATGGGCTCCTGGCAAACGTGAGCGTGCTCCATGTATTGGCCATTGGATTTCATCCATGAAGTCTCAAACTCTGCCTTTCTTTGGAGAATTATCTTTTTTTATATTTGCTTATGGATACCAACATTTTAGATGTGACAATGCATGTTCTTGTTGCCAATCTTTTGGTGGTTTTTTCTCATTATGCCGCAAGTCACTGATTTTAAAAATATTTATTTATTCAATATGTGTGTGTGCTTGTACATATGTACCATGAGCATGCAGCACCTTGAAAGGACAGAAGAGAGCACCTGATGCCCTGGATATGGAGTTACAGGTGACTGTGAGCTGCCCAATGTTGGTACTGGGAACCGAGCCTGGGTCCTCTGCAAAAGCAGCTCTTAACCACTGAGTCATTTCTCCATTCTCAAATCATGATATTTATATATCATCCTTCTTCATCTTCTCTTTTTTCTTCTTTGAAGAGTTTAGTATTGAAGAGATGTGTTTGCATCTGATGTATCCTTGGGATTTCATGCCCCGCTCATCTCTGGAAAGCAGAAAGTCCTCTTTCCTATTTGCTGCTGAAGGAGCAAGGTGACTCTTACAATCTGCTTTCTCAAAAGGAAGAGAAATGAATTCCAACAATCCCAGAAGACAATGATGTCACCCATTCAGACCTCCTCTCTGGACAGCATGTTAGATACAACTCACTCACGAGAAACCCATTCCCCTCAGGCTGGATTTAGTCTCAGAACCTCCCTAACAATAGTGGTCACCAGGACTCAGCTGGAGTTGCCTGTTAAAAAATCTATATGCTGTCACTAGCCAGTGTGTCATCAAGTACATTTTAATCACACTAATTGGAGGGGGGGGTGTCACAATCCCTCCTCTCCCTTGCAAGAATTATCTCATCAGAGTTTTCATTAAAAAAAAAACTCAGTTAATTGCTTTGACCACACCATTAGGAAGGTGACTATATAATCTAGCTAACATTTATTGAGTAGATACTATGCACCAGAAAGTGTGTAAAACGCCGTATATGTGTTTTCCCATGGAGGCCAATGGCAGCAACTTAGCTGGAATGATATCATGTCAGGGGGTATAAGGAAATAGCCATGCCCGTCTGTGGCTCTCAGCCTAACTCTCTCCTCTGCTGAGGTGTGAGCAACAGCAAGTCAACTTCCCTTCCTCATGAAGGAGCCACCCCCCACCCCCTTTGGACGGGTCCAAATCTACTCTGAAGGTAATCGTTTTGTCATCATGGTCGGCTCTCAGCCTAGTGTGTGTGTTCGTTATGTTTCTCATCACAGTGATAAAATATCTGTCATAAGCAACTTAATGAGGGACTTTATAAGTTTATATATTAAATAATGGAGTTCACCATGGTACGGGATGAATTCTGTCAGAATGGTGAGAGCTTGAGGCTCACACTGTGGTAGATCACAAAGCAGAGACCTTGAGCCTGAACAAGAACCAGGTATCTTCCTCAAGGCCCACTCCCACTGACCCACTTCTGCCAGCTGGGCCACAGTCTAGAATGGTCCACAGTTTTCTACCACAGAACCACCAACTGCAGGCCAGGAATCTAAAAGCAAGAACTTGCAGAGGACATTTCAGAGTCAACCCATTGTAAGGGGAAACCACAGCAGTTTCACACCAATAGAGGCTACTGCCTGCAGCTGATCGGGCCCTAGACCTTTGCCAGACCATGGTGCATACTCTGAAGGCTTGGAGTACTGAGTAGTGAGCAAGCCACCAGCACATGTATCTCTTGGGAGTTGCTCTACAAGTCACCCCCATGCAAATACAAAAGCTCCTTCTCCTAAGGACTAGCCCCAACCCCACAGGCAACCAAAATCAGACTAACACAAAAAATGTAAAAGTTCAGACCTCTGCTTTTAAAGTCAGATAATTCTTTGTACAGTTAATGCTGCAGCTTTCTCCACTGTGGTTGTAAGGATAAATTTGTGTCAACTTGACTGGATCAGGAGTACTTTAAGAAGTGGCAAATCAATTTCTTGGGGTGTTTCCAGAGGAATTGGAGTGGACTACTTGGGGTGATCAGTCCTCATTGTAGGTGGGCACCATCCAGATGGCTGGAGCAAAAGAAATGACAAAAATAAACAAAAGAGAAAATGACTGAAAGAGCCTGGGGAATAAAAAGCTAACCGTGGAAGCACCAGGACCAGTGCTCAGATCCCACAGAAAAGGGAGGTGCTAGGACACCCCTGTAACTCCAGTGAGGTGAATGTTGGGGTTGGTCTGGTGAAGTAATGTATTCAAATGCTAAATTCTCTGCCCAAGATTCGGTCGTTTCTCACATTAACCAGCTTTTGTTGTGCAAACCTTGCTCCCCAAGTTAATTGCTCAATAAAAGGCTAAAGTTTACCATTGGGCCATAGAGAGAGAACTGCTCTGGAGGATCAAGTAAGGGGTCTCAGGAGAGAGCAGAGAAAAGGAGAAAGAAACAGGGAGACAAAGGGAGGAGTAGGCAGCCATGAGAGGAGATGGACCATGAGCACATGGCCAGGAGCAACGGCAAGTAACAAGGGACATATGACTGTGATGTAAGTTAGATAGCTCCAAACCTGTCCAATCTAGGCTTACCGCTTGTAAATAAAATACCAGGATTGTGTATCTTTTCTATGGGCCAGGTGGACTACAGAATTCTTACCACAGTGGAGGCAGACAGAGGAGCATCTCCTGGGGCTTGTGGGATCACTAGCCTAGTGTTTATGTGAGAACTGACACCTGAGTTTGTCCTTGACCTCCATATGTGCACCACGGCACTTACATATAAGTATGTACAAACACACACGCACACACTTATGATACATAGACATACAAAAGGAAAAGCAAGCAGGCTTGTCTCTCTTGGAGCTGATACATGCTTCTCCCACCTTTGGACATCAGAATCCTAGGTCCACTGGCCTTGAACACCAGCACCCGTTCTAGCCTGGAGATCTCATACTTTTGGACCTGCACTGAATCATGCTACCAGATGGAATTCCCAGCGTTCAGATGACACATTGTGCAATTTTTCAGACTCAATATTCATGAGAACTAAATAGCCTAGCAAACTCTCTATGCTGCTGAGCTCTTTTGTTTGTTTGTTTGTTTTTCTTTTGTTTTTCTTTTGTTTTTACCCCTCTGAGAGAAACAATAGAGGAATAGTCTGTTTCGGTTCATGGTTTCAAAGAGTTCAGTCCACTGTGTCAGGGAAAGTAGAGAAAGGCAGAACAGATTACCTCATGGCAACCAAGAAACAGATGAGAGAGAGAGAGAGAGAGACAGAGAGAGAGAGACAGAGAGAGACAGAGAGACACAGAGAGACAGAGAGAGAGACAGAGAGAGACAGAGACAGAGAGAGAGACAGAGAGAGACAGAGAAAAACAGAGACATAGAAAAACAAAGACAGAGAGATGCCTCTTTAAGTTTCAGCTAGAAAGCATTTTTGTTTATTCTTTTCTCATATATTCCATCCCGACTGCAGTTTTTCCTCTCTTCACTTCTCCAAGTCCCCCTTCCCTGCCCTCCCAGACCAGATAATGTATCCCAGGGAGATCAACTAACACAACATAACAAGTTACAATAAGACTAGGCACATACTCTCATATCAAGTCTGGATGAGGTAACCCAGTAAGAAGAAAGGGGTCCTAAGGGCAGGTGAAAGAATCAGAGACAACCCCACTCCCACTGTTAGGAGCGTTACAAGAATAAGCTACTCAAACATAATATATACACAGAGGACCTAGCTCAGACCCACACAGGAAGCCTGATGGTTGCTTCAGTCTCTTATAGGGTCTCAGTCCAGACCCTATGAGCCCTGCTAAGTTGATTCTGTGGGCCATGTTCCTATGGTGTCCTTCAGCCCTCTGGTTCCTACATGCCATCCTCTCTATCTTACACAGGGTACCCCAAGCTCTGGCTAATATATGGATGTGGGTCTCAGCATCTGGTTCCATCAGTTCCTGGATGAAATCTCTCTTATAATGGTTATGCTAGGCTCTGGTGTGTGAATATAGCAAAATATTGTTAGGAACCATTTCATTGACTTTCTTTTGGACAGATGTTTTTGGTTCTATCCTGGGTCTCTGGGTTATCCAGCCTCTGTTTCCTGGGCTTCCTTTCTTGGTGTGGGCCTCAAGCTTGACCAGTCATCGGTTGACCATTCCTAGAAGTTTTGTGCCATGTTTACCCCCAGCACAACTTGCAGGCAGAACAAATTGTAGGTTGAAGGTCTTGTGGTGAGGTTGATGTTCCGATCCTTTCACTAGACACCTTGGTTACAAAAGATGGCCGGTTCCGGCCATTAAAAGTCCCCAACCAAAAAAGCCCAGGGCCAAATAGCTTTAGCTCAGATTCTACCAGACTTTCAAAGAAGGGCTAATGGCAATAACTCATCAAATTATTTCACAAAATTAAAAGAGAAAGAACAGTGCCAAATTCATTTTTATGAGGCCACAGTTACCCTGATGCCCAAGCCACACAAAGAGAATTACAGACCCATTTCCTCATGAACACTCATATAAAAATACTCAATAAAATACTTGGAAACCAAATCTAAGAATACATCAAATAAGATCATCCACCATAATTAAGTAGGCCTCATCCCAGAGATGCAGGGATGGTCCAACATACAAAACTCTGTTCATGTAATCTACTATATAAGCAAAGTAAAAAAAAAATCACATGATCATCTCATTAAATGTTAAAAAAGCCATTGACAAAATTCACACCCTTTCATAACAAAAATCTTGAAGATATCAAGGATACAAACAACATAGCCAAACATAATAAAAGCAATTTACAGCAAGCTTATGGCCAACATCAAATTAAATTGTAAGAAACTTAAAGCAATGCCACCCAAATCAGGAAAAAAGCAAGGTTGTTCAGTCTCTCCATATGTAGTCAATGTAGTATTTGAAGTTCTAACCAGAGCAGTAAGACAATTGAAGGAGATCAAGGGAACACAAATTGGAAAAGAGGAAGTCAATGTATTATTATTTACATAAGACATGATAGTATATATATAAGTGACCCCAAAAATTCTACCAGGAAACTTCTATAGTTGATAAACACCTTCATCAAAGTAGCTAGATACACGGTTAACTGAAAAGAAAAAAAAAATCAGTAGCCTCCTATACTCAAACAACCAACTGGCTGAGAAAGAAACAGGAAAACAACATCGTCCACAATAGCCACAGATAGTATAAAATATCTTGGAGTAACTCTAACCAAGCAAGTGAAAGACCTGTATGACAAGAACTTCAAGTCTTTGAAGAAAGAAATTGAAGTCGGCATCAGAAGGTGGAAAGGTCTCCCATGCTCGCTCATGAATCAATAAGATTAACATTTCTTAATTAGTGACTCATGGACAAGCCCACTGTCCCTACCACTCTCCATACCCTCTCCTACGACCCTCCAGCCCCACCCCTCCCACCCTCCAACCCCACCCCTCCAGCCTTATATCTACAAGCTAAGCTCCATATAAAAAGGTCCTGCACCCTTCTAAAACATCACCACCTACTGGGTGGGGGCCAAGTGTTCAAACACAGGAGCCCATGGGGAACATGTTCCATCCCTACTGTAACAGTTTAACTCAGCTTTAGAGGCAGATAGAAGTATAAATTTAGCATTACTGACAATTTGGAATGGTTGCAATCCAGTAATTTCTCTTGTCAAAAAGTCAGGCCACAGACTCCAGAGGCCCATCAACCATCAGTGTTACTGTCTCAGGAAATCCTAAACCATTGCTCTTCTCAAAGGCCTGAGTCCTGCTCTTCTCTGTTATCTCAGGCTCCATGGACACAGCATCCTGGGAAGTACGTGGGTAAATCATAAAAATTAGATACCAGTAACAGCCACCTGCCTGAGCATGAATTATCTACTCTTGGTCCAAGCACTGAAATATCTAAGGGATTTCATCTCAAAGTATATAAGTCTATTAGGCTTTTTAATTGTGGATTTCCAAGATAATCAGCTCTACACTGTTGTTCCTTCCTTTGTCTTGTATATGTTAAAAATAATCTGAATGTCAGAAAAGGCTGTTTCCCTCCATTGTTAGAAACCCTGCGAAAGTAGAAGAGGTCTGGGCCATTTTATTTGTTTGTTTGCTTCTTGAGACAGTCTCACTATGTAGACTGAGCTGACCTTGAACTCTTGGTCATCTTGTTGAGATCTCCTGAGTGCTAAGATTATTGGCAGGTGCTACCACCCCTAAATCAGAGCTAATTTTTACACAGAAAAACCAAGTCACAGAAGGAAGAGACTGCCCACTGCATTCCAGTGTGTTACATAGTATTTGTCAACATAAGCTGAAGTCCTCTGGGAAGAAGAAAACTCAATGGAGAAATTTCTCTATCAGACTGGCCTATAGGCGAGTCTGTCCCTCATTTTTGTGATTGACATAAGAGGGCCCAACCTACTGTGGGCTGTGCCACTCTTGGGCAGGTGGTCCTGAGTTGTATAAAAATATCAGGATGAGTGATCCATGAGGAGCAACTCAGTGAGTAGTGTTCGACCATAGCCTCTGTTTGTACCCAGCATAAATTCCTGTCCAAACTTTGTGCTGGTTTGAGTAAGAATGGCTCCCATAGGCTCATAGATTTGAATGCTTGGTCACCAGGAAGTGGCACTGTTTGAGAAGGATTAGGAGGTGTGGCTTTGCTGGTGGAAGTGTATCACTGGGGGTGGACTTTCAGGATTCAAAGCCCATGCAAGGCCCAGAATCTCTTTTTCAGCCAGCGGATTAGGATGTAGCTCTCAGCACTACTTTAGCACCATGCCTGCCTATGTGCTGCCATGCTTCTCAGCATGATAATGATGGGCGGAATCTCTGAAGGTGTAAGCCAGCCCTCAACTGCATGCTTTCTTTTATAAGAGTTGTTATGGTCATGGTTACTCATCACAACAATAGAACACTAAGACAGACTTCCTTCGGTGATAGGTGGCAACTGGAATGTGTAAAGTAAATCAACCCTCTTCTCTCCAAGGTGGTTTTGATCATGGTCTTTATTACAGCAACAGAAATCAAACTAGGACACCTGTGAATTCCCGTCTGGGAAGCATGGGCAACCTGGTATTTGGATAAAATATGCATTGTTTAAATATCTGTGTGTGTGTGTGTGTGTGTGTATGTGTGTGTGTGTATGTGTGTGTGTGTATATGTGTGCCTGTGTGCTTGTGTGCATGTATGTGTATTTGTGTATGAGTGTGTGTATGTGAGTGTGTGTGTGTGTGTGTGTGTGTGTGTGTGTGTGTGTGTTCAGTAGCCATGCAGGTCAGAAGACAGCATCAGATCCTTTGGGGATTAGGATCCCCCACTGTGGATGCTGAGAACCAAACCCCTGCTCTTTTGCAAGAGCAACAGGTGCTCTTAAACACTGTGTCATCTCTCTGGCCCTTCAATATCCACTTTTGAGGTTGTCCTGAGCTCCAAGCTCAGTCCCCTTCCTACTTTGTTACCTCCCCAAGCCAAGATGCAGCCCCCTACTCCATCCCCAATATCATCAATAAGAATCTGCTTCTCTGGTTCAGTCGAAACCATTAGGAGCTCTCTAGGCTCTGATCCTCCTAACAGGCACCCAGCCCATTGCTGTCTAGGAACAAGATGGGCAGGAAACAACCTTTGCTCTTTCTCTTCCCACCTGGCAGTCTGTTTCCCAGGCAGGCATTGTTTGACTCTCCAGAGTCCCTGGAAGACCAAGCAGCCTGCAAATGAACCAGGAGAGGGCTTCTAAGTAACTGGTTCCCCCTACCTCTGGTTTGGAGACAGGTGCCATGTTGAGAAGTTCGTCTGGATGTTAGTTACAAACTAGCTGGAGGGTTACAGGTAGAGGTCCGACTTGAGAGAGTGACCGAGCAGTAGTTATTGCAAAACCCATGTCTCTTTGTCTCCTTCGAGTCTTTATTTCGGTGACGGCTCTCTTCAGAGGGGACAGATGATGCATTCAGGGCCATAACACAGGGCCAGAAATTCAAGATGGGAGACTGCAGGAGGGATGAAGAGATGGAGAGTTCACATTGCAGCAGGCTGTTTCTAGCTTCATGACAATTTATTCTCCAATCAAGAGCGATCCTCCTCACTCTGCCGAATCATCCAACAGTCCTCCCCCATTACATCAAGAAAGAGGAGCCGTAACAAACAGCATTACGACGTCACAAATCAATTTTATTGAAACCGTATTAGGGTTCAGTAAAGCTGAAGGATCAGACACCGAAGGAGAGGAAGCCAGGGGAAGAGAAGACAGCACAGCAAGATTTACTTCTGAGTGCTACAAAATATTGAACTAAAAATAACATTAAAGACGAAATTTGTAATGAATCTCAAGCTGCTAAATTCCCCCAAGGCTGAGTCTGCCAAAGGCTTCGTGGCAATCCTCTGTTCTTTCCTGTCTTTATTTAAATATTTTATACAGTTGTCTATGTTCATGTGCAGAGCGAACTGTCATTTATATTTCAGTCCACTCTAAAATGGATCTTAGGCTACCTCAAGCTGAGCTGCGTGCAGTGTGGGGCTGAGCTGAGAGGTAGGCTGGAACAGGAAGAATAAATGAAGACTGATACTTAATGTACTTTTTGTGTACTTTTATTTCGCTGTCATGTTTTCCGCCTTAAACCTGATTTGTAATTCTATGGGTTTTGTGACATTATGATAAGATGCGATGCGCACAAGACTCCCATTTAGCAGGGACATTGACGGGCATTTGAGTTAAAGAGAGTGGTTGACGGAAGCGAGGCTGGATTCGGACCCTGCGGCTTAATGCGTAGCTGAAGAAGTCGCTGCGGCTCGAGCCACAGTATTTCATGCTTTTCTATACATTAGACTTTGCCAAAGTGAGCTTTTGGAAGAATAAAGCATTTCCGAGATAAATTCAATTTCCGCGAGTGTTGAACTGAACTTTCTATGTCACTTACGGATTCGCTCCAGGTTGGGTAGAAAAGTGCATTTTCTTAGTTTATGGACCAAGGGCAGGAGTGGGGAGCTAGGAAGGAGTAGTTTGGGGCAGTCAGTGTCGACCATGAGAAGGTTCCTCATAGACTCTGTGTATCAAACTGACGTGGGACAGAAAGGGGGGATGAATGCCCAATGGGATTCCCTTTGTGGGCCCTGCAGAGGGACTGAGGTATCTGGGTCAGCCATGGAGTTCTGGAGAAATGAAAGCAGTGGGGCAGGTTTCCTGTCTTTGTTTGTTCAGCCCATCAAGGGTCACCAGGGCTGACATAAGGACCACCTGGAAGAGGCGTGTTCTTCTGTCCTAGTGTCACCTGAGAACCAGAGCTCCTACCCTTACTCCTGGTACATCTCTGAAAGAATACCTTCCAAGACCAGCGGACACTACCCTTGGTGACTCCCTTCAGAACAACTGGGCAGCATGCCCACCGCCATCTTTACATTTCCTGAGGTTAAAATGAAGGCTCGTGGGCTGATGTTTGTGGGAACCAAAGGATAGGCTGAAGAGAAATGCCCACAATCCCCATGTTGGTGTCTCCTTAAACAGCCGTAGATCCAGGTTTAAATTATGACACCTGTGTCCTCCAAAGCAAGCTGGAGAACACTGAATAGGAAGGTTCTTTCTCCTCTTCTTCTCCCACGACCTTACATTCTCCCGTATGACCCTATGACAAGTGACAACAGCATGGCAGTCATTCTGTGCTGGTTCTACAGTTCATCCAAACACATCTTGCTGGGTGTAGTGGACAATCAGCCAACCTCCCTTTAGTGAAAACCAGTCAGTCACCTCCCTCCAGTGAGATGTGTGCTTATCCTCCCACAAAAGAAACATACAAAGCCTCAAAATTTGTGGAAAGAGCCCTTATTTGGAATGGAGATTTTTGTAGATAGAATTAATGGAATAAACCCCAAATCATCCTTGATTAACAAGGTGGGCCAATCACAGGTCTTCTGATGAGAGGCGGAAGAGGTGAGGCTGAGGAGAGAAGAGACAAGATGAAGATGCTGAGAGACTGAAGTGGTCCATCCACAAACCAGGGGATGCCTGCGCCATCCGGATAGGTGTGGAGCTTGTCCACCATGTCTTTGGAGGAAGTAGAGCCCTCTGGAGACCTTGATCCCAGGCTTGGGCCTCTACAACTAAGCACATAGTCAAATTTCTGTTGCTTTGACAAAACACCTAAGAAGATAGTAAGAGAGAGGGAGGGAGGGAGGGAGGGAGGAAGGTTGATTTAATAGTTGGAGAGAAGGCTCAGTGGGTAAGAGCACTTGCTGCTCTTCCAGTTTGGCTAACAAAATCAGGCAGCTGCCAGCTGCCCATAACTCCAGCTCCAGAGGATCCAACACCCTCTTCCACAGGTACCTTTACATACATGTCATCCACACACAGATTCCTGAATGCACACATTAACAGACTCACACACATGTGTATTTAAAAACCTATCCTTAAAAATGGAAGACTTATTTTGGCTTAGTGTGAGTGTGTGTGAATGTGTGTGTGTGTGTGTGTGTGCGCTACTGTGTGGTTATGCTGGCATGTGCATGCCACAGCATGTGTTGAGGTCAAAGAACAATCTTAAGTGCTGGTCCTTGCCTTCCACCTTACCTGGAGACAGGTTCTGTTCGTTGTTTGTCCCTACCTAGGCCAGGCTGGCTGGTCTGTGAATTCCCAGGGTTCTCCTGTCTCCACCTTGCATCTTGTCCTAAGAATCTGAGGTTACAGATGCATGCTACTGTCCACAGCTTTGCAGGGAGCTGGGGATCTGAACTCAGCCTCTGACATTTAAACAGCAAGGGTTTTACCCTGTGAGCTATCTCCCCTTCCCATCAATCCATGGGTTTGCTGAAACAAAGCCGAACGCAAGGAAGGAAGGAGGGAGGGAGGGAGGGAGGGAGGGAGGGAGGGAGGGAATAGGCCTAAGGTCAAAATATACCTTCCAAACCCATTCCCTCACAGACTTCCTTCCCTCC
Organism: Rhynchomys soricoides; assembly: GCA_019843965.1. NCBI lineage: Eukaryota > Metazoa > Chordata > Mammalia > Rodentia > Muridae > Rhynchomys > Rhynchomys soricoides. The sequence goes on along the minus strand of JADRCH010000246.1, from coordinate 1,637,449 downwards.
TTATCTAAAAATAGCCCATTAAGCTTTGAAGTCAAATTAATGGCATCAGAGCCTCAGTTATCTAATCTAGTCCCAACGTCCCAACGTCCCACCTCTGAACATTGCTGTCTTGGGGACCAACCATTCCACACATGAGTTTTTCAAGGACATTCCAGATCCAAACTAAGGAGGGGAAAAAAATCTGCTTTTTAAAGCCTCCTGGCTAGGGCAATCTGTTGTGGAAGGAGAAAACAAATTCTCCTTCTTTCTGTAGTTCCCTATCTCAATGGGAATGTTGTCATTGTCATTCCTGTGGGACCACTGAGAATTGTGTTCATGTCAACTCAATGGGTGCAGGGCTGGGAAAGTATTCACACTTGGTGGGTGACAGTCTTGTTTGAATTCAACACACTTTCTAGTAGCTACTTTGTTTAGGGTGATTTGGGGTGGCCATCACCCTTTTCTTCTCCCCACAGGATGCCTGGACCCTCCTCAGAGTACACACCTTTCAGAAAACTCCTCGAGGCCTTTCTCCCAGGATGGGGTGACTTTGACTTCAAAGTCCATCAGATCCAGCCCCAGCTGCTTAGAGGTTGTCTTATGGATGCCTTGAATTTCACACCCGAGGCTAAGAAGCTGTCAGACTCAAATTCCTTCATCCTCAAGGAACAGAATTCCATTTGTTCAGTTGAAGGAATGAAGCAGATTCTATTGTTAGGAATCCTAAACTTTAGGGGAATCTAAGCAGGCAGGGCTATCCAGCCATCTCTACGTGCAGCCTGGTACTGGTGTCTCCCTTCCCTCTGTCACCTTCTGTCTCCTCCTGAAGACCGACTATCTCATCCTTTTAGGGAAAGAGAATAGAAATACATGGCTCTCCTAGATTGTTTTTAGACCAAATCTTTGCCTTAACTCTAAATCACACACAAGGATACAGTGACAAGCCACAGCTTGGGTTCGGTATCTGTCCACTCTACTTCCAGTCCATTAAGACCACAGTGAGACAGCCAGAACGTAATATGGCCCTGGTGTGTTAGACTTGGGACCTGGGATCAGTTCTCAGGCACAAGGAAACAAGGAGGGGAATGAGCAGGGAAAATCCCTTTCTTGTCCCAAGTTTCAACCACCACTGTATGGTTTGAATCGGAAATGTCCAGACCTAGTTCCCAGCTTGGGATCCTGTGCTAGGATGTGCAGCCTAGTGAGAAGAAGCAAATTTAGAGGCAGGTTCTTGGTGGTCTATTTTGTTCTCTGTCTCCAGTCTTATTCTCTTCTTCCTGATCAGATGTGATGCCTTCCCTGCTATGATGAACTGACGTCTCTCTGAAGCTATGAACCAAATAAACCTCCTTATCTTACATTGCATTCTACCAGATATTTTGGTACAAAAACAAGAATATTAACTAATATGAAAACCTGTCATCTCGTTAGACTCCAAGACTTATAACCAGAGGAGTCTCTTGGGTCAATCAAGCCTGGCCAGGACCTTGCCTAGACAGGTTGCTATGTTCGTGATTCTTTATAGTGACTTGACATCTTGGTTCATGATAGAGAGAGGGCTGTATGGCTGGGGATGAAGAGGACTAGTCTGGACTGAAACTTATCTAGAGATTACTCTTTTGTGGCTGGAGAAATGGCTCAGCAGTTAATGGCTCCTGCAGAAGACTTTGGTTTGTTTCCCAGAATCTATGTTGGGAAGCTCAAAATTGCCTGTAACTCCAGCACTGTGAAGATCTGACAGGTCTCACCACCATGGGCACCAGGACAGACACACCAGACACACACACACACACACACACACTGATACATATGGCCTATGCAGATATTGTGAGCATCCTGGCTCAGGCAGGCAAATCCTGATGCACTCAGGGAGACCAAGGCCTTGTCTTGTCTCTCATTACACAGGACATAAGTAGTATGTCTCCTAACATCCGTCTCACCTTCATATCTCATCAGTATTCTAGGCCTCTGTCTTTTCCTCTGCAGAATGGAAATTTTTGTTTAAGACAGTGCTAGCTTGGATTCCTGGGTACTGAGATTACAAGTGTGTACCACTACGCCCAACTTTAAATGGCCATAGGCAAGACAATTTCTGAACTGTTACGGGTATGCATTGATAATGAAGTGTTTAGCATACCAATGTAATATAATTCTGGGATTATCGAGGCCTCTAGGCAAGGCCTTGATTTTGGTTTTCTCCGGGGCAGAATTTCGTTCCTGGAGCTGGAGTGTGTAACTGCTGGCCCCTGGGACAAACATCAGTATGATTTCTGCAGTGGTCCTGTGACCCTGAAGACTCCCTCAGGGTAGAGTCAGACACAGGGGAGGGGATAAGAGCAGTGCTAGGCAGCCCTTCTGTCTCATTGTGGTTCTGCTGGGTTAATCACCAGTGGGAGCAGGCCTGCCCTGACCTCTCTGTGTCCCCCTTAATCTCTTTTGTGTTTCAGCACTGACCTCAGGCATCCATTTGACTCAAGAGCCGCTTTCTGGTCACAGAACACAGGCATTGGTGAATGGATCTGCTTCACGTGCCTCATCTGTAAGGTGATGATGAACTCAGCAACCTCCAGGCAACCCAGGGAGGTGGGCTATGCACTGCCCTGTAGCCCAGACTGTGACCCCAGGGCTCTTCCTTAGCAAGGAGAACATGTGTCCTGGGGAAGTGACCAAATAGTTGTAGGGACAAGCAATGAATATTTAAGGGGACATTGAAAAGACCCTCCTCTCCTCAGTGACAAAAGAAATCACGTATGGTGGCCCAGACAACAGCCCAGAAGGCAGCAGGTCAAACGCCTTGAAATCTGAGTCTATAAGCAGAGGTCACAATAGCTTTGCCCTTTTAGGTCATTACAGGGACCTTACGGGAACCCAAGGATGTAAGATAGAAGATGACATTTGATAGGGCCTCTAAACTATAAAGGACCTTGTAAGAACAGCCATAGTGCTCACGGTTGGGATACTGAGACAGGAGGATAGTGAGTTTGAATCCAGCCTGAACTACAGAGTAAAATCTAAGGGGGGGGGGGGGGAAGGTGTTAATGTAGGGGAGATTTCATACATTGGGGACATAGGAGATGTCACCTGAAGCAGGATAGAGGAAGATACTGGCCTTGAAGAGGGAATGACCAAGCCATTAACTCAAGGTTTTTAACAGCGTGACAAGCTGTAAGAGACAAGGAACAGATTGTCCTTGGTGAGGGTGAGGCAAGCTTACACCTCCTCAATTGATGCCCAGGGATACCAGTTTTAGTCCTCTGGCCTCTAGAACTGTGGAGAATCAGAGTGTGTAATCTGAAGTCACCAAGTCCACGATATTTTTGTGCAGCACACACAGGAAGCTAATACACCACATAGGAGGGATCTATCTCCCAACAGGTGCAATGGATTCACTGCCTAGAACAGCAACTCCCAAGGACACCAGCTGAGGCTCCATGTTCCCAGGCTCCACATTTCTTCCTCCTTGGGTGTCTTCCAAGTTGTTCTCCCCAGTCAATGTGAGCACCAAGAGAGAAAAGTCCTTGTTCTGTACATTCCTATCTTCTTGAAATCTGGTTGTGCCTGGCCCACAAGAATGGATATCAAGAATCCCTTATTCAGGGCATGGTGGCATGTGCTATAATTTCAGTGCTTAGGGGAATGAGACAGCAAGACTGGGAATTCCATGACAGCCTGGGCTACATAATGAATCCCTGTCTCCAAAAAAAAAAAAAAAAAAAATCTAATGACTGACTGCTTGGTGAGCAGATGGATGGTCACATAGAGCAGTGGTTCTTACCAGTTCCTCAGGTTGTGGTGACACCCCCAACCATAAAATGATTTCATTGCTACTCATAACTGTAATTTTGCTACCGTTATGAATTATAATGTAAATATTCAATAATCGGGATATCTGATAATTAGACCCCTGTGGAAGGGTCTTTAGACTGCCCAAAGAGGTTGAGACTCACAGGTTAAGAGCTCCTGACATTGGGCCAGCTAGGGTTGCAAATACTATTTTGAAATATTAAGTAGAAGCAGTCTCACACTTGCCGTTCTGCCGGGAGGGAAGGGTCTAGAAGCTGCATATTTAATGGTTTAAAGGATCTCTTTCTGAGGCCACCTGTCATGGTGCTAATGGGATGTTTTGGCTGACCATGGGTGAGTCATTGGAGTTGGATGCTTCTTGACCACCCGAGCACAGATTCGATATTCTAAAAAATATTAGGAGTGACAAATAGCAGTACAATATATGGCTCCATCTGAGGAGGAGCCTATTGGGACAAGACCTTAGTTGGGATCTTTTGGCAAGCACGTAGATGCACAGTAGCCGGAGAGGAGGCAGGGAACAGAGAGAAAACTGCTTCCGGATGAGCGCAGAGAAGTTTCTGTATAAACACATCTTTTCTACGGGTTGGGGATTATTTCTGAGAATTACAGATTTTCGGAATTTTCTCGGGTGGGAACAGCTGCCACTCCAAAAGCCAAACACTGAGCCAGAAAATATTGTGCTTTGAAAGCTGAATAGTTTGGCTTCAGAAGATGAACATGACTTCTCCAAGAAGCCCGTCTCTGCTTGATGTCCACCCCTTGCAGGGTCCCAGGTCCCAGGCAGGCTGCTCCATGCAGAGATGAGATTGTCAAACTGCCTCTTCTTCCAAGAGCATCAGCGGCTCACTGTAATTAAAGACCGAAGCTCTCATTTAATAGTTCACAGGGTGGACGGCAGAAATAATGACTGTAACCAACTGACAGCATTCCACTGGGGTATACGGGGTGCTCAGGGAGCCTCCAGGGGGCTCTCTCCTCCCTGAGCTGTTCCTCAGCCTTCCCATCTGTTGAATGAGGGAATCTCTCTCTACGGATGAGGGCTGCTTCTTAACATAGGCAATTGAAAAGCCTTGAGGCTGCTCACTAAATAGCACCAAGTGTCCTGTGGGAGATGTGAGTTTGGCCTGAGATTCTTTTCTGTCGCTGTGGTTAAGTGGAGGTGGAACCCTCAGCCTGATTTCTGAGCATTTTCCATGTCATCCTTGCATTGCCTCCATCTCCTCTAGGAAAAATGAACATTTCTGAAGCTCACACCCCTAGGTAAGCAAAAGCAGTCAGTTAGTACTCAATAAAGTTTTTGTTGTGGTGGTGGTGGTGGTGGTTTTCACTTATTCAAGGCAGAGTGATCACAGGTCCGCAGTCTTATCATACTGTACATACAGGTCCTTTCAATCAATATGAGTACAAAAAAAAAAAAAGGAGTCAAGTTGAGCAAATGTATTAGACAGATATGAGCACAGACGGCAGCTGTACGTGGTGGCACATGCCTGTTATCCCAGCTACTCTGGGGTCTGAGGCGAAAAGAAGGCAAGAAAGATCTCAGCCTGGGCTACATAGTGAATTCAAAACCAGCCTAGGTAACTGAGAAGGCTTCCGCATTCTAAAAATGAAGGTAAAAGAGGGTTGTGTATAGCTCAGTCCTCAGTGATTGCCTACCGAGAGAGGAAGGCAGGGGATGAAAGTCAGCTATTAGGGAGAGTGCTCCTAGGATGCGGTGCTCCAGGGCCCCCCGGGACCCTTGCAGCTCAGCTTTCTCTAAGTCCTTTCCTTTTAAAGTTCACTATTATTTTAACTGACACAAAGCAACTGTGCATATTTATGGAGTACTGACGGCACAGTGCTTCAACGCACGCATAGGATGAGTAACACGGGATTGGGGTCATTGGCAGATCCCTCACCTCAGACATGCATCACTTCTTTGCATTGGGAGCGTTCACAAAATCCTTCGGCTGTCTGTCTGAGCTATTTGGTGAATCACTGTCAGCTCCCGTTAGTCTACTATGAAGAGCACTGTAGTGGCTAGTTGTCCCTCCCTGTAACTGCAACAGCAGTCAGGGTGTTCGGGGGTTCAGAATTTCTGGCCACGCCTTCTCTCCCTTGCCCCTTGGGAGCTCACTGGCAGGGACTGCAGGCCACCCAGCACACTGACCATCCCCTTTTCCCTCTGACAACTCCCCCAGTTGACACTGCAGAGGATGCTGTGCTGCTCCTGCTCACGTCACAGAGGCTGGCAGCAGCTTTTGCTTCCTCGACACGTTAATGCTCGCATCAAAAGACTTATATTTGGGTGTACGTGCTATGGCAGAACGCAGCAACTTTCTCCTTCTGCCTGTTTACATTAAAAAATCCTGATTACAATTCAAATTACCTTCATATTGTGCTCATCTGGATTTCCCTGTTTTATAAAGACTCCCAAGCCTATCTCTTTCTGGGGTTATATGTTAAAATATTTGTATTATGAGAGAAACTGCTTTCAAGATTCCGCAGACATTTGCTAAACGGTGGGTAAGATGGCTTCACACTGGAGAAGCCCCTCCCTAGCTCATCCTGAACGGAAGCAGCTTTGAGAATGAACTTGAGCAGTAGCTGTCAGTCAGGGAAGTGGCTACGGGATAGTGCGACACAGTGCCACTGGGACTAACCCATCCACTGTAGACAGTGTGAGGAACATTATGGCATTCACCGCCCTTCATAAGAATTCTTTGAGCTGGGTGTGGCGGCATTCACATATAAGGTTAGCATTCAGAAGCTGAGGCAGGAGGATGTCCAGTTTAAGGGCAGCCTGGCCTACCTAGCAAAACCCTGTCTCCAAATAAAACAAAACCAAAAACATAGACAAGTGTGAACTTGCACCAAGATGACTCCCAGCCATAGTTACTGCTCCTTCTCAAATCAACGCCTGCCTTGGTTACTCTTAGGATTACACAGCGTTGCAGTAGGGGTTATGAGGTGGGGAGATGCTGTGTGCTTCCCAGGTGAGCCAATGAAGGAAACCCTGGCCAGGCATGCTCAGGCTTAAACCCAGCTGCAGACATTAACTCTCAAGTCAGCCTTAGGAAGAGGCTGTGGTCACAACCAGGAAACAAGCTGGATCAGTGTCAGGGAGGCCTCTGAATGTGATCATCACACACACACACACACACACACACACACTCATGGCAGTTGTGTTTTTAAACAGGACTATATATTGAATACAGATTTATGGCCTTTATGTCTCACACACTTAGAACCTGCGGCCTCCTAATGGTCTTCCTGTGCATCTCTGATGGTCCTCTGTCTCTGTCCATTTCGCACTTGGGCTTCCTGGTAAAATCTGTATCCACTGTTTTGCTCATCGTTGTCTCTTTTCTACCAAGACCACAGAGGCAGGAGAGAGAAGGGTTGTCCATAGGACTCACTGCACATAAGGTAAGCTGTTGTCTTGGTTGCAGTTAGACCCCTGGGTTCCAGGAGCAAACGCCTCCCTTCTAAGAGGGCCTGAAGCTGTCACTGTGCTGGACCCAATCCTTCTCTTTCTTTCTTTCTTTCTTTCTTTCTTTCTTTCTTTCTTTCTCTCCTTTTTGTTTTTTCGAGACACGGTTTCTCTGTGTAGCCCTGGCTGTCCTAGAACTTACTCTGTAGACCAGGCTGGCCTTGAACTCAGAAATCCATCTGCCTCTGCCTCCCTAGTGCTGGGATTAAAGGCGTGCACCACCACTGACAGGCTCATCCTTTCTTAATCTAAGGGAGAGAGACTCTGGGTCGCTAGGCTTGGCTTTCCATGACCGGATATGTTCTGGAAAATTCCTGGCTTGCTCCCTTTTCAGGTCCCTTAGGAATGGTTTCTGAGAAGATGAGAGTTGTGACCACGTGTCTGAGACCACATGGTTTAAATGATGAAATACAAACCTCATTCATTTTTTTAATTAATTTATTTATACCAAAAGCTGTCCCCATCCCAGCCCTCCCCTCTCTAAAAGCCCCATTTAAGTAAGGAAATCTCAGAGAGATGCACCAATCTTGTCACTGTGAACCCAACACAATGACATTAGAAACTCAGGAAATGGTCTGTGCAGAGACTCCAAGCCACTGCCAACAAACAAGATGCCGGCTGGGTAACATTCGTGATATGCAAGTAAGAAAATAAATCAGGGGTGTTCTTACAAATACCTACAAATAATGAATGAATGAATGAATGAATGAACATAACTTGATGAAGGAACTAATACTTGAAGCAGAGTGGTCTAGCCATGCCTAGTAGCAGAGAACTCCTCTTTAAGGATGTGACATTCCAGATGAAAGTGAAAAGAACCAGAAGAGATTAACTCAGGGAAGATGGAATGACAGAGTTCTAGAGAGAAGGAATGCAGATGCTGTGGCAGAGAAGGCCTGGGACTCCCTGGGGACGGATGTACTCAGGGACTCTGTTAGGAGCCAGGCTGGTCATTCTCCCAAAGAACAGTGGGGACTTGACCATCCTCACTTTTATCCTTCGTAGTGTCCTTCCTCACAAATGTCACTTGTCACCCCCTGAGGCAGGGGTGCTTTATCACAGCACAGGAAGCAAACCAGGACGGTATGTGAGTGTTTCAGATGCATGTGCGCATGCAAGGGTAGCTCAACGGTAGAGTACATGGTCACCAAGCACTAGCTCGGAGGTTCAAAATCTTCAGTGTTGGTGGGAAATAATTCTGTAAACACCCACATTAGTGAATTCTGATACCATGAATATTGATTCAGACATAAGCACGAACCTTGACTAAAGACTTATTTATAAGGACTTACAAATTTATAATTATAAATTTAAATTATAAAATTAAAAATTGTAAAATTTTAAGGACTTATTTGTAAGCCTGTTGAGCCTGTACATTTTGAGTCTAGTTATAGTCAATGCAGTTAATTGTTGCACTCCGTTTTATGCAATACACAATCTACCTTCTACAGCCAGTCTCTAATACATGTTTCAGTAGATACAAATATTTTCATAAGAAGAACAACAGACACACTAATTTTGTTTAGGCCAAAAGGAGGAAATTATTAAATTAATTCAACTTCTTTTCTGAGAATCTTCTCAGATTATATTCTTCAGAGTATCAGGGAGAGAATTAAACTCCCAAGTCCAAGGCACTTCTCACCTTAAGGTTAGGCTGTCTAAGGTCTGTGGACACTAAGCATATAATTAAAGTCAAAGGAAGGTTGATGGGTTGGAGAGGAAGGAATGGTGAGTTGGAGAAGCCAGTGGGGAGCTGAGACGGAGCTGGGCTATTACAGCAGCACATATGTAATGAGGCTAATCCTGGGACCTGAAGACAGAAAACTCTCCTTCCCATCACAGGTGAAGGGTGCCTGTGACTGTGCTTGTTCCTGTGTGTGTGTGTGTGTGTGTGTGTGTGTGTGTGTGTGTACCTGTTCATGTATGTACATTTTAATCGAATGCTTTACTACCTAGCCTTGCCCCAAACCCCTAATGGGGATGTGAGAGATTCTAGGCAGGTGCTCTGCCACTGAGCCACGCCCCCAGCCCCTCACTGGAGAATTCTAGGCAGGGGCTCTACCACTGAGCCACGCCCCCATCCCCACACTGGGGGATTCTAGGCAGGTGCTCTGCCACTGAGCCACGCCCCCAGCCCCTCACTGGAGAATTCTAGGCAGGGGCTCTACCACTGAGCCACACCCCCAGCCCCTCACTGGGGGATTCTAGGCAGGGGTTCTACTACCACTCAGGCATCTCTCCAGAGCTGCCCTTGGTCTTCTTGAACCAGGTGTCTCTATGACCTAAAGCTTGCAGTCATCTGTCTAAATCTCCCAAATGCTGGTATTATAGGCTTACACCACCATAGGACTCTCTAAATCTTTCTAGAATGTATGTAACTAGGGTAACGTGGTTCCCTCTTCTTGCCCATGGGTACTTTCTGTGTTTGGAGCTGAGGCAGAGGAGTAGGAGTGGGGGAGGTTAGACTAGGTGCCAATGAAAGGTAACCTTTTTGTCGGGGCTGGACTAGGGCTGGTTTTTATGTCTGCTGCTCATTTTGCTTCTTCAGCTGACACCATTCTAATTTCCCTTTGAAGAAAACCCTTACCTCACAGCCTTCACTGAGTATTTGGATAAGATTGGGGGAGGCTTACTGCCTCTGCTGCCCTTTGGTTTCTAGGAGACCCTGTGATCCAGACTGTGTCAGTGGCATCCTCCCCCCTCCCTGAGGCTGTGCTTCCAGCGCCAATGATGGGGACTTGTTCTATCCATGTCTAGTCACATCCTGCCTGAGTTCTCAGAATGTGGTTTAAGGCCTGGTATCTGCTTATGTAAGACCCACCACGGGATGTCTGGGTGGACACTGCCACATGCAATTTGATTGTGCACATGCCATGCTTGAACTCCTCACATAGGCCTGTTTGGGCCCAAGGCAGAGTTCAAGGAAATACCCGGAGTAGAGGGCAGGGTTTAGGTGAAACAACTTGACTCTTAGCCAACTGCTAAGGGAGCAGAGGGTTTATTTCAGCCCACACTTTCAGATCAAAGCCCACCACTGAGGGAGGTCAAGGAAGGAACTTGGGGCAGAAATCATGGCCGAAGACTGCTTGCTGGTCTCCCTCTCTCCCTCCCTCCCCCCTCCCTTATTCAATCTGGTTTGAGGATTTTATTTTTCTTGAGACATGGTCTCACTGGCTGGCTAACCTGTAATTCATTATGGTGGCCGGGATAGCCTTCAACTCACAGAAATCTGGCTGTTTCTGCCTCCCAAATGCTGGCATTAAAAGTATGTGCCACCATGCAAATAAAGATACTTGGTTATTCATCTATTATTTCCTTCCTTGAGACAGGGTCTCACTCCGCAGCCATGGCTGGCTTGAAATGCACTATATAGATCAGACTGGATTCAGACTCAGAGATTTGTCTGTCTCTGTCTCCCAAGTGCTGGGATTAAAGGAGAGCACCACCATGCCCAGATCAGCTGGTATTTTTATATTATCCAGGTCCCTTTGCCTAGGAATATTGCCTCCCACAGTGGCCCTCCCATATCAACCAACAATCAAAATAACCTCTCACAGATGTGGCCACAGGCCAACCTAATTTTGACAATCCATTCATTGATGTTACCACTTCCAAATTTAGGTTGTATCAGATTGGACTGTGTGTGTGTGTGTGTGTGTGTGTGTGTGTGTGTGTGCTTACATATGTGATGTGCATTCTGGATAATATGATATAGTTAATTCTTGACATAATTTCCCTAAATTGCTTATGCTGGCCTTTGAACACTGGGTCCTCCTGTTTTACTTCCCTATTTCGCTAGGATTATAGTCATGTGCCACCACACCCTGTTTGTTTGTTTTCCTCCTGTGTTCCTATGCATGTACACACACACACACACACACACACACACACACACACACACACACAAGCCCTGCTTCACACAAGGCTATTCTCTCTTTTCTTTTCTTCTTTTCTCTCTGCTGGATTGGGCAAAACCTTACAAAGTACTCACGGAGTCATACCCCAGCCCATATTTTAATTTGTAAATGTGATTTTTTTTTTTCTAACAAAAATAGTGATATATTTTAGAGGCACTTATCACACGTATATAAACTTTTCTCTCCAAATTTCTTCTCTGTAGAACCCAATTATGTAACCCATTAGCAGGTTATCAGGGCATGCTCCTTTGGGGGATGAAGGTCAGCCCACAGTGCTTAGAACAAACTCTCCAGCCTCCCTCTCTGTTCCCTTTTGCTGTTTTCCCAGGAACCCATCTGCCTCCCCCACTCTGCCTCTGGCCCATATGACTAATTCCCTCTAATTGTTATGGATCAAATAGCAGCAGATATTTCCAGTTGCCCGTCTCCGGTTTTCCAATTGTCCCTCTGTTATATGTCTAAGTAAACATTTGTTCTGGTTATCGTTTCTCATCGAAGACATGAATCACTCGCCCAGAAGAAACCACAGAGGCAGCTGTTGCCGATTAGGAGCTGACATTTGGGAACAGGCCTGCTAAGCAGGACTCCAGAGTGAAGTTTGCTTTTGGCTGGTCCTTCTAGAAGAAGAAGAAGAAGAAGAAGAAGAAGAAGAAGGAGGAGGAGGAGGAGGAGGAGGAGGAGGAGGAGGAGGAGGAGGAGAAGGAGAAGGAGAAGGAGAAGAAGAAGAAGAGGAGGAAGAGGAAGAGGAAGAGGAAGAGGAGAAAGAGGAGGAACGGGAGGAGGAAGGGGAGGAGGGGGAGGAGGAGGAGGAGGAGGAGGAAGAAGAAGAAGAAGAAGAAGAACAGGAAGAACAAGAAGAAGAACAAGAAGAAGAAGAAACATGATGAGACACTATTAGTAGGGTCTGCCCTAGTATCTTCTGGAAGGATGCTGGACTATCAAATGTTCCAGCCTGGTAAAGTGGTACACAAATGTAATCTCAGCACTAGGGAGGCAGGGCCAGTAAGACTGCAGGTTTGAGCCCACACTGGACTGCATAGGAGATGCCAGAGTGGGAGAGAGAGCGTAGGAAAGGGTAAGGAGAGAGGAGGGGACAGAAGGAAGAGCTGGGTTACCTGATCATCTTCCAGAAAGACTTAAGAGGGAGGAGTCACAGGCTCAGGGCTAAGAACCTAGCACCCTAGGTCTATGGGATCTTGTAAGAAGTGCCTTACTCTGCCTCTGCACCTTGGGTGGGGTCTTGGTGTCCCTGGTTACAGGCATGCAGAAGGACAGATACCCAGAGCTCTCTTACTGTTTCACTTCATGCCTTACGCAATACAGGCTGCCCACTTGATAAAAACAGGCTTTGTATCTCTGCTCAGTCTTCTTGCTTTACTTAGCTATGGTTGCTGCTGCTGCTGTCCTTGGTCTGGGCATGCTTACTGCCAGAGATATGTAGAGGCTTCTTTTTCCTGCCTGCTTGTGATATCTGCACTCCAGACATCATTATTACATCATCAGATAGCTAGTAGGGATTTTACACCAACAAAGGAGGGATTAAGACAAGAAAAGACAAAAGATCCAGGAAGAAGAGAACCCAGTAGATGCCAGAGATAAAGATAGAGGCCAGGTGAGGGTAAGGATTTGCGTGCAGTCATTCAGGCTGCAGGGACAGCTGAAGCATCCGGGGCCTAGACAGAATGCCTCAAAGACAAGAAACTCTTATAGTAAATTAGCTGCTGTGTTTGATGCTGAGGAAAATCTTCTAAAAAGCTGTAGGTGGATCTGGAGAAACTTAACCGCATGTACAAAAAAACAAAACAAAACAGAAAAAAATAAAAAATAAAAAACAAAAAAACAAGCAAACGGAAACGAAATGGATTAATTGATTTTTGGTTTTAGGAAAAACAAAATGAGACTGGCATTAATTCAAATCATGCTGTTTAACTCAACAGTAAAGTCTATAAACAACAAATATTATTTTAACAAAAACATCTTGAAAGAACTAGGAAGAGGAGACAGGAGTGAGAAGACTGTAGTAACACCCTAGTAAAAATCAGGGGCTGAAACTGGAAGCCAAGTCATTATCATTGTTGTTGATGTTTTGCATATTTGGGATAGAGCTTGAGGCCTTGTGCATGCTGGGCAAGATGTTCTATCTCTGAGCCACTCCCCCAGCCCCTCACTGGGGGATTCTAGGCAGGGGCTCTACCACTGAGCCACATGCCCCAGCCTCTCACTGGGGAATTCTAGGCAGGGGCTCTACCACTGAGCCACGCCCCCAGCCCCTCACTGGGGGATTCTAGGCAGGGGCCCTACCACTGAGCCACGCCCCCAGCCCCTCACTGGGGGATTCTAGGCAGGGGCCCTACCACTAAGCCACGCCCCCAGCCCCTCACTGGGGGATTCTAGGCAGGGGCTCTACCACTGAGCCACGCCCCAGCCACTCACTTGGGGATTCTAGGCAGGGGCCCTACCACTAAGCCACGCCCCCAGCCCCTCACTGGGGGATTTTCAGCAAGCACTTTATTGTGGCGCTATATTCCCAGCTCCTTGGAAGTCAAGTCTTTATAAGGCCTGCTAGATCATGCTACTTGTGGGAGCTCCAGCAAGGCTCTTCCATATAGTGCAGCTAAGATATAGGTACATTAGGAAAATGGAGAGGACTTTCCAGCAACAGAAAAAAACATGGGTTTGACTTCATCCTCATACCTGAGATAATCAACGTACAAAGGAGAAAAGATTAATTTGGCTTATGATTTCAGAGGTTCAGTCCACGGCTACTTCGCTCCTTGGCGCCTATTGCCTTTGATGAAGCAGAACAATGCAAAAGTAACTAGTAAGTGTGGAATGGTATGTGAGGGAGTTCAGGCTACAACAGAGACATCACTTCGTGACAACCAGGAATCAAAGAAGCAGTGTGAAAAGGGTCAAGGTTCCAGCCTACCTTTCAAGGATGTTATCTCCTGCCATGACCTATCACCGGGACAAAAAATGTTTAGCGAGCAAACTGTGGCAGGGAAAGCTTAGTATGACTCGTGTTGTCAGTCTATCACAGGAAGGACAGGCATGGTGGGATGGGTCCACCCATAGCAATGATTGTGTGAGATAGCTGTGTTCATTGTGGCAGAGTAGAAAGAAGAGGAAACTGGCCAGTCAGGAGCAGGGGCGACTATCACCTTCAAAGGCCCATCCCTTCTTCAAAGGCCATCCCATCTATTAAAATCTCCACAGTCTTCAAAGCAGAACCACAACCCAGAATAGGACTGTGAGGGGGACATTTCAGACTTAAATCAGAGCTGTCTTTTCTTCGGCACAGCCTCATCTCCTAAAGGACCCAGCATAGTGAGGTGAAGCCTTCAACACAGGAGCCTTTGAGGGATGACATTCCAAATCGAAAGCATGACAAACAACGAGAGTGTTTACTTTCCTCAACAAGTGATAAAATCACACCAAGCACCTCTGAGTTCCTGTTGCTTCCTCAAGGTCAATCCTTTCTTCATTCAAAGGGCTCTGTGTCCACAGTGGTCAACCGTAAGGGACCGGCTCATTCTGCTTCACACCAGAGTCTGCTGGGAACAGACAGACGGCTCAGCTTACCAGTTGCCCAGATGGGCCCTGTGACTATAAGACCGCATCTGTAGTTCAGTTGATGTTTGGGAATGCCAGTCAGAACCTTCCCAGCCCAGAAGGAAGACCAAGTCTCTGATCTCCTGGGCCTTTGGGGAAAGCTGGACTGTTTTGCTATTCTAACCTAGCATTGGAGACCTAGAAAATTTACTTTTTAAAGCAGAAACAAGGTTGTAGGCCAAGCCCAGTGAAGGACATCTAGAGGAGAAGGAGTAGGCCACCACATCCCACACACACCTTGGGTCAGGGCTCCATCTCCCAGAACTTCAGAGTGTGCTAGGAGCAAGACAGTGTGGTTTAGAAGTTTCTCCCCCACTTTACCCTGTGACAGCCAGAACTATCAGGTGCTGAAGGATAACTTTCTTCCTTTCATTCTTGAGGAATAGGCCCAGTGTGCTTTCATCCATACTTGGCTTAAAGTCTCCTTGTGATCCTTTAACTGGGAAGGGTTTAGACAGCAGACTCACATTCCCAGTTGCCTGCAGCCTGGAAAGTTTTAGGGGTTGAGAAACTGTAACCTCTAAAACCCAGCTGTGCACTGGCAGCTACCATCTTATTTACTTTTCAATTCTGCAATAAAACACCCTGACCACTGGCCTTACAGTAGCCAAGGGATAAGAGTCCATCATGGTGAGTAGACATGGCAGCAAGAGGCAAACATGACTGGTGGGAGCAGAGAGCTGAGCACCCATGTCTTCAAACATAAGCACAAAGCAGAGACAGGGAACTGGAAGTGTGGGGATTTTTACTCTCATATTTTGTCCCCAGTGGTGTATTTTCTTCAGCAAGGACATACCTCCTGAAGGTCCTCAAACTTTAACTCCTCTAACTGGAGACCAAGTATCCAAATTTGTGAGACTACGGGGTACGTCTCAGTCAAACCGCCACAGCCTCTGTTGTTCTGGAATCATGCATCTGAACCTCACGCTATCAATGAGACCATAAACTCCCCAGTATGGATTGTCTTAGGGTAATCGATAACCAACAGCTGCAGCAACAAACAGATCCCAGTTTATAAGCAAGCAACACAGTTGTTTATTCTTATTCAAGTGTCAACTATCGGTGGGTGCAGTTGTCCGTGTAGCCATTCAGGCTTGAGGTTCCCTCTGGTCTGTGGCTCCACCTCACCCTGTCTTCATTTTATCAGGCTAGTGTAGGAAAGAAAGAGCACAGAAGAGGAGTCTCTGCACAGATAGAGCATACAACTTTTGTTCTCATTCGTCTAACAAAGCTGCAGAGAGTACAGAAAAAGGATTTCAAGGGAGAATCAGAGACGACACCTACCTGTGCTCCTGCTCAAGTTTCATTTCTGTCACTGTGATAAACAAGACCTGATACAATGCAACTTAGGGGAGGGAAAAATATGTCTCATTTTGGAATTCCCAGTCATAGTCCGTCATGGTGGGGGGAGGGGGGGAGTCAAGGCAGGAACTTCCACATAGCTAGTTACATCACATCTACAGGCAAGAGCAGACAGAAATGACTGAGTGCATGCTCACTTCCTTGCCTGCTTGTGCTCAGCTCTATCTCTCCCCGCTTTCAGTTCAGGATTGGCTGCCTAGGGAATGGTGCCACCCACACTGGCATGGGTCTACCTACATCACTTAATTACAACAAGCTATCATTCAGACATGCCCACGGGCCAACCCAATGTAGATCATCCGTCACTGTGACTCTAGCCAGGTTACTTTAAGTTGTGTCAAGTTAACAATTAAGGCTAACCATCATAACCCCCAGGAAGAATTATGTCTATTTCCTGACCTACGATTCCTCCCCTGAACTCAGAGCATGAAAGGGCCTTCAAAGAATGCTCCTTGAGAACCTAGCACAGGCTGAGGCACAGACCAACCCCATTCGGACCTAAGACACCAGGAGACAGCAGGGCCCAGGGCTCAGCTCCACCTGAAATCCATTATACCTGTACCATGCAGCCTCCCCGATGAGGCTGAGCCTGCAGCCACTGTGGTTGCCTCAGGAGACAGATTGAAAGTCTTTATAACCACACAAACCTCATCCTGGCCTCTGGCCACAGAGGTCACATCTGTGCTGAAATCCATCCCATAGTGCCAGGCAGGTGGGCATCAATCGCCTGAGATGTAGCTACATTTAGAAACTCTAACTTTTGCTCATCCATCTCGGGGAAGTCTCATAGTCCTGGGCTGAGTAATGGAGAAGTGGGCCATGACCTTGAGAGAAAGCAACAGAGAGACAAAAGCCAGACTAGAGAAGCTGAAAGAGAGAAGAGAGGTAAGTAGATTACAAATGCACTGCTGTAGTCAGTGCGGGGAAATACGACTCAAGATTATGTTCTCTCTCTCTCTCTCTCTCTCTCTCTCTCTCTCTCTCTCTCTCTCTCTCAGACCCTCCTCTCTACAGTCTCTTCTTCACCCCCACCCTGGTAGCCCTTTGCCATTATCCCTGGTCTAAGCTAGATAGCTTACTGGGTACCTGGAACACTGGTGGATGTCTCCAGGCTGCAGAAATAGCACTGGAGTACAGCCCAGAGATCATTTTTAGACTCTCATCTTCAAAAAAACATATATCATACATCACCACCACTGGCACTGTCCACAATGGCCCACACACTGCCACATCTTTGTGCCCTGGATACATGGTGCAGGGTCCTCATTTGTCTCCTTGATCTTATCTTTTTATCTTAAAATAATCCTTTGTGATGTGTGTGGTAGCCCAAATCTGTAATCTCAGAGCTATGGAGGCAGAGACAGGAAGATCAAGAGTCCAAAGATTGTCCAAAAACCAAAAACAAATCCAACCAAACAACCAGCCAGCCCAACCAACCAACCAACCAACCAACCAACCAACCAACCAAGCAAGCAAGCAGGAGTTCAGTGGTAGAGTGTGTGCCTAGAATCTAATGTGTCAGTGAGGGAATGGGGTCTAACTTAGTGATAAAGCACTTGCCTAGAATTTATCAGTGAGGGGCTGGGGACATTTGTGCTCAAAGTTCTCAGCACTGGAAGGAAGAATAGATGGAAGGGAGGGAGAGAAACAGAGAGAGACAAAGAGAGAGAAGCAGAGACAGAGAGACAGAGACAGAGAGACAAAGACAGAGGGCAGGAGAGATCTAGACCTGTGCTCTCCAGACCTCCAGAGATCCAGGTCTTAGAATCTGCAGAAGAATCTTAGGCAGATTGGAGAAGCTGGGGATCAGAGTTGGCTAATCCAACCCCAATTCTGTCTATTCCGGGTGTGAGGGCCACCACTGCCACTTATGGGCTCATTTCTCTACTGCCTTATCTTACCCTGTTTTCCTCGAAGCAGGTAATTCTAGCCATCGTCACATCTTTTATTTTAGTCATTTAAGTTGAAGTCCCTAAATAACCGTGTCCTTCTTTTGCACTCCCTTGTCCCTAATGTTGAATGCATGCTGTTTTTCTAACACATAGACTTTCAAAAGGGGCTTCGTGTGTCCCAAACCTCAGTGCCTTGTCCAGATTAAAGAATAAAGTGAAGCCAAGTGTGATACATCCCTGTGTACCGGTACTGGAGAGGCTGAAGTGGAATGCTCTCACTTTAGGGGTCATCCAGGGCTACAGAAAAAGAATAGGCGAGGAAGGAGAGGCAGGAGGGAGGGAGATGGGGATTGAGGTGTTGGGGAGGCGGGGAGGGGGAGAAAAGATATCAGAGAGAAAGAAAAGAGGTGTTGGGGAGATGACAAATCTCCAGCCCCCACATAAAAGCCAGGCAGACAGAGAGGTCGCCAGAATCCCAGCACCCAGAAAGCAGAACAAAATGGGGTCACAGAGGCAAGCTGGCTAACTACACAAGCCAGAATCAGCCAGTCCAGGTTGAGTAAGAGACCCGATCAATAATCAAAGTGGAGAACGATCGAGGAAGTCTCCAGACTTCAGGCCTCCATGGCATAGACACTCGTGTACATGCACATATGTGTGTACCCACATCCATGTGCACACAAAGGAAAGCATTTATATGCTGCCCAAGACAGAGCTGTCCTGTTAAGGCGTTAACTCTGCATGATGCTTTTTCGTCTCCCCAGTTTGTATTTTAGAACCATTTCTAGCATGGTTGCTAGAAACAATAGCCCCAGAATCACCCATTCAGCCCCTGTTGGGAGACCTGGGAGTCTATTGAAAATAAATTAGTAATGCTTCATTCTCAATGAGAAAAGTCTCAGGGAGATTTATAATTTTATTTTTTTTCTAAGTGCACAGAATAACATAAATCAAAAGGAGCAATACCCTACCTTGTGTTTTGACTACTCTGACCCTTTTCAACCTCTGCCAATTTTTATCTCATTTTTGTTTAACTTTATACATCAGAGTTTAATTTGAGAGCTGGTCCAGAAGACAGTGATGTATAGGTTATATCAAGTGTGGCCGAAATTACCCTGTCCCCAGGGACTTCAAAATGAAGGGAGGGTCCCGGTCCTGTGGCAGGGGTGGAAGAAGAATAGTAGACCTTACCCCTTGAACCCGTCCTCCTTCCACCCAGCCACCTTCCCCGCTGCCTCTCATTTATTGATTTGGCCCCATTTGAAGAGCTCACAAGATTGCGTCCATTCAGAGCTCATGCCTTCTGCCCAGCCGCAGGCTCTCAGCATCAGCTGCTGTGGACAATGTCATTTTCCAAACCTGCAAAAGAGTTCTATTAGCATTGATTTTTCCTCTTTAAATTGTTATCTTCTCAGGAAAGTGTGCCCAGTTGGCAGCGTTGTATGTCTAGCCCAAGAGGTTGCTGCATTGGCTTGTCTGAAATGTCCAGAGAGATGTCTGACATCTACCTTACTGGGTTCACGGTGAGAACAGATGAAGGGGCCAGGCATGGTGGTCCAGGCATGTACGGGGGAGGCTGGAACAGGAAGATTCTCATGAGTTGGAGGGCAGCCTATTTGGGGTTATAAGTATGTTCCCCCGTGCCCAGTATATTTTGCTGCCTCTTTTTTTTTTAAAAAATAAACCTGACCTTTTTTAGTGCTCAGGCATTAAAATATGCTTTCTCTTCTGGAACTCGTCACAGTTTAAACTCACACACTGTGCGATTTGATTTGTGTCTTGTCTCCCCCATGGGATCCTAAAGACACAGACTAGTTCTGCAATTAAATGTGAGAGGAAATTTTCTGTGTGTTTATTTGCATCTAAGGGGGGGGAGATGGGGTTAAGTACATAGGAAGAGCTCAATAACTATCTGATTGGGGTGTGTATGTGTGTGTGTGTGTGTGGGTGCAGGGGCAACTTTTGGGGGTCCGTTTATTGTGGGTTCTGGAGAGTGAACTCAGGTTGTCAGGTTTGGTGGCAAGCTCTTTTACCTAGCCTCTCCTGAGAGCGGCTCAGCAGCTCAGAGTGCTGGAGAGTCTGGAGCACATAGGGTTGGAGGGGAGGCTTAGACTCCCTGGCATCCAGGTAGGAACAGCAGCAGGTAGGGGGGATTCAGGGTACATTTGGCCCACTTGTTTAGAAAGGCTGAGAAACGGGATCAGGAAAGCATTGAAAGATGGATAGGCTTGGGAACTCAGTGAGGATGCCAGCGGTGGTCAGAACTTCTGGGAGATGCTTTCTCTGGTCCTCTACTCTTCTATATGGCATCTACTAACCACACGTGTGGCTATTGAGGCCCCGAATGTGGGAGCTCTAAACCGACATGGATCCTACAGAATACATGATGGTTTTCAGATGCGTTCTTGAAGGAAATGTAAAATGTGTCTGTAATACGTTCTGCGTTGGAATAAACTCTTCCAATAAATATTCACCATTAAATAAGAATAATTAAGGTTGAACTTGCATTCTTTTGTGCCTGGAGCTGTGTTGAACATTTTACCACCCAGTAACTGTATTGGAGATGTCATCCTGAAGAAGCCATCAAAAATATGTTTTTAAAATATCTTTATATTCGTTATAATATTCTATGGTATAACTGGAAGAAAACCTAAACAAACAGAAAATAATCTAAATACTTAAAAGGTAGGATGGTAACAATAACAAGAGAGATGTCAGGGGTGGAAAGACAGGCAATGGTACCTTCAGCTCAGAGAATCCACTGCCCTCTTCTGGCTCCCACGGGCACTGCATGCACATGGGTAAACTGGCACACAGACGTACGCACACACACAAAACTAAAACGAAAATTTAAATCTTCTTTCAAGATCTGTGATAATAACTCGATGGCATGACACATAACCATCAAAAGCATACCAAAGATCAGAACATGACAAAATATGATAAGAGACTCAAACAAAAATTCTAACTCTCCATTGGGTTCTCTACTCACCGTGGCCATAACTACAGAAGAGAAGCATACAGGGAAGGAGGGGGTGGCAGTCAGGCCAAAGTGCCCAGCTTTGACTGCGGCAGGAGTCAAAGTGTGTGGGGGTAGGAGGGTGGTTTATTTTTCCTTTTGATTAAATCTCATTTAAGAAGCATTTGAGAAGAGCATTAGAGGTAGATCAAACAACAATGGCTGGCTGACCTTGGATCTGCCTAAACTCTGGAAACGCTGCAGGCAGTGAGTTTGGTCACTCATATGATCTGTTTGAGGCATACACACATCACACCCCAAGCTTTCAGGAGTGCCCTTCACACCTTGGCCTTGCCAGGCCTTTAGCTAAGGGTCTGCTTCTCCAGTCTACCTATGAGTCCTCCACAGACTGAAAGGTCTTGGGCATAGGTCGGGATCTGTCTGTCTGTCTGTCTGTGTCTCTGTCTCTCTCTTCATTCCTCCCTTCCTCCCTCCCTCCCTTCTTCCCTCCCTCCCTCCCTCTCCTGTTTTCCCCCTTTTCTCTATTGCTAGTTAAGCTGGTATATCATCAGCACCCAAGCTTTTCCAATGTGTTCCTCTTCTGCTTTTCTACCTTGGACCCCCAGAGCTAAACCCTTGAGGCTGACCTAGGCAACACTTTCAATGAATTACCTTCACCACTAGAGTCGGCTGGGGCGTTTGCCGTATGGAGCTCAGGAGCAGAGAGAGAAAGAAAAAGCAAAGACAATGCTACTGGTAGGTCTTGGGTTGTGACTCCCCGGAAGAAGAAGCCTTCTAGAGGAGATTTCAGTTTATTGCCCTGGATTCCTGGGCTCAGTTTCGCCTGGACCCCTGACCCCAGCAGCCTTTGGAATAGCATTCCATCTCCCCTATTCTCTCCTGCTTTCTTTTGCAAATCATCTTCTTTAGAAATCTTTTGAGTGATCATTTGAATTTGATCACTTTCCCACCAAAATCCTGCTCTTGTGAACTTAATTTAAAATACAATGTGAGGTGTGGCAGCACATGCATGTAATCCCAGCATTTAGGGAACTAAGCTGGAGGAATAGATGTTCAAGGCCGGCAAGCAGAGCTCCCCCGCCCCTCCCCCCAGTGTCCGTCTGTTCCCCACTCTGTACATGGAAGAGGCACAAAGCACAAACACACACGGTAGGGAGCGCGTAGTCCCTGAGACTGGCCGGATCTGTGTCTACCAAGCAGGATCTGGCACCGGAGAGTGGAGAGAGCTGGAGCAAACACCTGCATTCAAATCAAGTTAGGTCGGGAAAAAGGAAAGGGGTGGAGACCGCATAAGAATCCGTTTTAAGGGGCGGGGCAGGAGTGGTGAACTGTGCAAGAGATACAACTGAATGAAAGTAGAAAGTGGGCCTCTTGGGGGGAAGAGAAAGGGATCTAGCAACCTGGAGACCCAGGGAGAGCGGAGGGCGGTGAAGGAGGGGCCCGAATACGAAAAATTCTGTATGAAAATGCCGTAAGGAAACCTATTACGTTATATGCTAAGTTTAAAAGGGGAAGGGGACTGGAGAGAGGCTTTGTGGTTGAGTGCTTGCTGCTCTTGCAGAGGCCCCGAGTTGGTTGCCAGTGCCCATATCAGGTGACAAACAACCACTTATAGCTCCGGCTCCAGGGGATCGGCACAAACAGAAGCATCTAAGCCTTCTACTTCTGCAGATGCCTCAGCTGAGTGTGGGGTGGGTGGGTGAGGAAAAATTCTCTCGCCAACCTTAGGCTGACAGGCGCTTCAGGTAAAACCCTTTACCTAGCATCGCCCTGGGAGCCACAGCCAGTCCTTGTGACATTCTTGAATAGAACAGGGGTTCCTAGTGGAGCAAAGCAGGGCCACACAGTAGGAGACAAGGGACATTTTGAGACGGAAAAGCGCTTGTTTATTTAAATACTGCACTTATGCAATACACCAGAATGAGAAATACCAGCATTTGTTGCACTTATCAAAAACGGGAAAGGCATGATAGAGATGATGGAAAGGAGGGTGTTTGCAACCAAAGTCCTTAAAACACCCCCATTTTAATCTCACCAGGAGAGCCTCTTTTAAAAGCTCTTTGTAAACCACACACACACACACGCACACACACACACACACACACTCACACACACCCTCTTTGTTTCTTTTCTTTAGAGAAGTCTTTCTCTTTAATTCCCTTTGGGAAACTTCTTATAAATGAGGATTTGCATCTCAAGGGATTCCTCTGGTTAGGAAAGTGTTTTATTAAAAAAATATATGTTTGCCACAGAACGCGGAATGATATAATTAGCTGGTCCCTTCTGTTTTATTTTAAAAGGCTGTACGGCCAAGTTCTAATTAAACATATTCTCAGGACCTTTGAAGTGAGAAGGTGCCTTCAGAATCTCAAAAGGAGCGCTAAGAATGAGGAAGCAACGGCTTAGGGGGGTAAGCCAGAAAGCTGGGCTCCGGCCAGGTCACCAGGCACGTGGCACTGTAGCCTCCTCCTTTCTGCTGTGAACTCTTGCACCGTACTGCCACTGGTGGGATGTGACCTCTGCCCTGTGTTCTCAGGGGTCACACAAGAAATGAACTGATTTTGTCTAATCTGAGGCTGCCTGAATCCCTGGCAGGGATGCTAGGGAGAAGAGTCCATTATCATCAACAGCATTTTCATCTTTCCAGTGCAAATCGCTAAGATCTCTGCCAGCTAGGGCATTCTGCTGGGGATGTGGCCTTTTCCTAGTTCTTGTCACGGTGGCATAAGAGTGGTCTAAAGGGTTATCTCACTTGAGTTTCTGAACCCAGGGATAAAACTGTGTTCTCTGACATGCTACATAAAGCTTGGCTGACTCAACCTAGAGAGGTAGTACCCTGTCTGCATTTGGAAAATGGATGGAGTAGTGTCTGTGTCCCTCGTGGGAGAAGCAAATGACCCAGGACTGGAAGTATTCTGTTCCCATTCAGGATAAGCTAGATCCCACCAGAGTTAAGAATCCAGATATAAACCCATCCTATCTAATTTATGCTGCCTGTATGCTCTTGGAAGTGTGGCCTTCCACTGAAGTATGGTCCTCTCACTAGGGGTGCCATCCTTAAAGAAACTGGACTCTCTCTGCTCTAGCGGCAGTCAGGTGTCATGAGTTCCTCAGCTAGGGATGGGGTTTTGTTCCCACCTCCCCAAGTCCATGCTAGGCTTTTGTCTGATTTAAGCATGTTGTGAAGTCTCCATATGCAAGCAACTGCCCTGGGGTGCCCAAAAAACAGTTTCACTGTATTCATCCACTGCCTCCTCTGGCTCTCATGATCCTGCTCCACCTTCCTCAAGGATCTCTGAGCCTTGGGTGGAGGAAGTGCAGTAAATGGGGGGAGTGGGGAACACAAGAGGGAAGGCAGGCAGGGGGAGAGAGGGCTAATATGGTCAAAATACATTGTACAAAATCCTCAAAGAATTAAAGTGCAGTGTGTGTGTGTGTGTGTGTGTGTGTGTGTGTGTGTGAGAGAGAGAGAGAGAGAGAGAGAGAGAGAGAGATCCATTCAAACTTTAACTTATATACATATTTATTAAATACACGCAGAGTTCAGGTATATTTCTTCCCAAAGATCCCACCGTGACATACTGCATAGCGCGCGCACACACACACACGCACACACACCCATCAAGCACCTTCATGTCCATGAGAATCTCTTTAGAAATATGTAGGTCTTTGTCTTGAAGACAAAAAATGGTGCAAGCCCTTGGGTGATCCAGCTGACTTTGGAGATGGCTCAGCAGTTAGGAGCTCATACTGTTCTTCCAAAAGACCTAGGTTTGGTTCCCATGTAGTGAGACTCACAGTGGTCTGTAACTCCAGTTCTAGAGGACTGAAGCCTTCCTTTGGCTTCTGCAGGCCCCTATACATATTGTGGCATATATGCACACATATACACATACTCAATAAAACTAAGAATGCCGTTTGAGAAGGCTGAGGTCATAGCTTCCTGGGAGAGCCCTTGGTGTGCATGCTTGGTTTCAGCCCCCAACATTATAAAACAAGAAAAGAAAAATTTCTGGCACTACTAGTGATATAGTTCAACGGTACAGCACATGTGCAGTACATGAAAGACCCTGGATTCCAAGGTCTAGCTGCACCACAAAGGCTATTTGGTAGTTCTACATTCTTCTTCCTTTCTTTGAAAAACAATTTTAATTAATTTATTTTATGTGTATGAGTGTTTTGTCTGAATGCATGTATATATGTGTACAATGGGTGTGCCTGGTACCCACGGAGGTCAGAAAAGAGCGCTGGATTCCAATAGGAGTGAGCTTCCCTGTGGGTGCTTGGAGCCAAACACAGGTCCTCTGCCAGAGCAGTAAGTGCTCTTAACCGCGGATGGACCTCTCCAATTCTTTACCTTTGACCCCCTCTTCCTTCCTCCTTCCTTCTTTCATTTTTCTTTTCTGTGTTTTTTGTTTGTTTGGTTGGTTGGTTTGGTTTGGGTTTTTTGGCTATGATTCACCATGAAGCCTTGACTGGCCTCAAACTCACAGAGACCTGCCTATTTCTGCATCCTCCATGGTTGGATTAAAGGTGTGTGCTATTACACTCCAGCCTTATTTGGTGGTTCCTTACAGAGCTAAGTTTGTTCGTACCATATAGATCCATCAATCACACCCAATAGAAAGAAAAGGGTATACTCTCTCACACAGAGCCTGTAGCTGCATATTCATAGCAACTCGATTCACAAGGATTCCTGTTTGGCTGATGAGTGGGCCAGCTAGCTTTGGTTTATTCACACAGAGGAATGATACAAAATAGCTTCTGGATTCAGCATGGGCCAGTCTCAAATTTACATAGAAAGCAGACTCCCAAACTGACACAATATATAACCGCATTTATTCACGCTATGTTTTAGAACAAATCTTGTGAGATGATGACCAATGTTTCCCCTCAGTGGTTCAGGTGAATGGGAGTTCTGGCCTGAGGGACTGGGAGGTACGGTAGATAATTTGCCTATAAAAGGGTAGTCAAAGACATTTTGGTCTTGTGAGACGTTTGAGACTTAGTTTTGCTATATAGCTCAGACTAGTCTTGAATTTTTAGTCCTCCTGCCTCAGCCTTCTGAAGTGCTAGGATTACAGGCATGCCCTGTGTCTTACTTAGAAATTTATTGCTGTGAAGAGACACCATGACCATGGCAACTCTTATAAAGGAAAACATTTAAGTGGGGCTGACTTACAGGTTCAGAGGTTCAGTCCATTATCATCATGGTGGGAAGCATGGCAGCACCCAGGCAGACATGGTGCTGGAGAAGGAGCTGAGAGCCCTGCATCTTGATCTGCAGGCAGCAGAAGGAGACTGTGTGTCATACTGGGCAGAGCTTGAGCAAAGGAGACCTCAAAGTCGGCCTCCAGTAACACACTTCCTCCAAGAAGGCCACACCTACTGTAACAAGGCCACACTTCCTAATAGTGCCAAACCCCATGGGCCAAATATTATGAAACACAATAGTTGACAGGGATATTGGGGGGGGAGGGGGATACCTATTCAAACCACCACACCCTCCCAGGCCTAGTCTGTTCCAATTCTTGATTGCAATGGTAAAAAAAAAAACTTTATGTAGTTATCAGAACCAAGAAGATTATATGTCAAAAGTGAGTTTTACTTTACATAAATTACAAAAATTAGTTTTTAAACCAACACATAGTGGTGGATGTGGGAGCTGTCTGACATTGACTCCTCCCTACCTAGTGTTTCACTCTGGCTTTCTTTGGGTGATTAGTAAGCCTGTTGGGGCTGTCTTCTCCAGTGATAGCTACTGATACACCTTAGAAGTGGTCCTTGAAAACAGAAAGGAAGGACTTAGATTATTTGAGAGGCTAATGCTTTGTTATTTTGTGTAGGGGTTGATGTGTGGCTTTACCCCCAGTTCACACTGGTTTCAAGTTTGTAATCCTCCTGCCTCAGCTGCTTGGACACTGGATTACTAGCTGAGAATGGAAAAGGTTTTCTTCCCTATTCACATTATTAATATCTCATTCTCTTTCTGTTCGTTGGATATGGGCACAGATGTATGGTGTCATATTTCATGTCTGACATCCTCTAGCGCTTCTGAGATGAAGCACCCATGAAGTGAGGTCGTGTTGGGGACACTGGATAAGAGATGGAGAAAGAAGATAAGAAAACTGGATTCCTACTGATGAAACTGAGCCAGGACCCGGGATATCCTTATGCCTCAGGGATCTGGGGAATCTTTGGGTTGTAGTCGGAGAACCACTGACGTATCTCTGAAGTGGTCCACATTCTGACATCTTAAGACAACTGAACAATAGAGGATTTTCCAGAAAAGTTGGGCATGAAGTCTCACCGTTAGCAGAGGAGCAATTGGTTATTGATAACTAGCAGGAGAACGAGTTAGTTTTCTTTAAGGGCGTGTCCCCTGGTAGGCCTATCAGTCCAGTGGATGACTGCACAGCTAAGAGAATACAGACAGCATGGAGGGAGCTGGCTGGGTTTGAGAAGAAGAAGTAAAGATGCAAAGTTAAGTGGGCATGAAATGGGAGTGGGTCTGGGAGGAGATGGAGGAGAGCAATTGGTATGAAAGCCCCAAGTTAATAATAGTAATAAATTATACATACATGCAGAAAACTAGCTGTGCAGAGGCTAGAGAGAAAGACAGCAAGCAGGAAGCTTTCCTGGATGGTTCTTTTACAGTTCCTGTCCTTGCTTCTCTCAGTGTTGGCCATTTGTGATCTGGAAGTATGAGCTGAAGTAATAAGCCCCGCCTCCTCTGCCACATGCCAAAAACCAAAACCAAAACCAAAATCAAAATCAAAAAAACAAAAACAACAACAACAACAAAACTACAACAAAACAAAAGAAGAAGCAAACAGAAGACAAGAAGAGGATGTGAACAGGCTCCGGAATCCAAATGATTGAAGATAGAAACAGGTGGTGTCGAACGCATTACAAAGCCGGAGAGAGATGTATACATCGAGAAATGGTGCCTGTAACCACCCGATTCAGGAGTATTAAGGAGGAGAAGAACTACAGCTAAAAATGCCTTCTTGTTGACAAGGATGAAGAGAGAGGGGACACAGCAAACCTGCTTGTGGGAGCGGAAACAGATGCAGCCATTTTAGCAAGGCTATGGCAGACACTTGAGCACTCTGCAACCCAGCAATCCCACTGCTGCAAATGCACACTGGAATGTGTGCATTCTCACAGAGGGTTGTACCACCATCCCCCATTTTCAGAGACAGGATCTGTGTAGCATGCAACCTAGACCACTCAAAATCATCTTACTGCAGAACTCTGCAATTACCATCTCGGGATGTCTAGCTGTCATTTTTGTTTTGTTTTTGTTTGTTTGTTTTGTCTTGTTTTTTAAGTCATAGCCCCCCAGGAAAAGAAAGAATAGAATTAAATACAATTGCCTATTGAACTTTAATGAACCACAGGATAAAAATTTGAAAACAAACCAGCTATATATGACCATACAGTTGAGTCTCATAAACACTACAGAGTAAAAGATACAATACAAAGTGAACCATTCCTTGTCATTCCACTCACACCTAAGCGTGGAAACTAACAGGAGAAGCATAGAGGTGACAGAGCCCCCCAAGGAGCCAGGACTGGAATTAGGAGGGGGTAGGGATTTTCAGTGCTGGCACAGCAAGTACCCACTGTTGTTCAAAACTTCTTCCCCACAGTGCTGAGACACGGTCTCATTATGGAAGTCAAGCTGGCTTCAATTTTGAAATCCTCCTTTCTCACTTGATTGAGTATTGTGATTACTAGCTGAGAACTGAAAAGTTCTTTTTTATTTAGCTTAATCATATTTAAATAAGATCTAAATAATCCTACTTTATCTTATACCATATATAAGTTATGTGCATGTGTATACGTATAAATAAATATAGTCACTATGCATGTCAGGTTCTTTTTGGACCCACAATCCTCCTGCCTCAGCTTCTCCAGTGCTGGGAGAATGTTTTAAAAATTCTCTTTGCTCCTCTGCATTTGTGAAGTGTCTCACACATGGTTACAGGAAGCCAGCAATGAGCCAAAGGAAACATAGAAAACACCTAGCAGTCAGAGATGTGCAAGAAACCATTCTAGGTAATGAGTTCTGAGACAATACTTTCCAGGAGAGACCACCATGATTCTCCAAGCCTGGTTTCTGCCATTCTTTGCTGTTCCTGTACCCAGAGACCTTTTAAAAGTATATGCTTTTAAGCAAAGTATCAATTCTGTCCCTCACACTTAATGGATGTTAATCTTACAGAGTGCTCTTCATGATTTAGTACATTGCTTGGAGCAGATTTATTCTTATACAAGTCTACAAAGACTTAAGGTGAGTGCCAGGATCCAAGAGCTTCTCTTTGCCTAGAGATTTCTCATCTAAAAACTCAAAAGAGAATAGATTCAGGGAACCACACCCATTGCCTCTTGGACAATAAACACATTCTGCAGGAGTTGAACATCGGCTTCGTGTAGTTTCCAGGTAGGAAAATCCCTTCATGCTCTCATCTGAACCAGCTAGCTTGCTTTTTATTTTACATATAAGTCAAATACGTCCATTTGCAAGAATGCGTCGGCTTAGGTAAAAGTGGAAACAGGTGCCAGAGACTATGAACCAGGAAGCATCCAGCATGTCTGAAATGCCAGCACTCAGGCCAGAGATGCTCTTGGGACCAGAGAGCATCTCCAGGACTACAGGGTGTGTCTGACCCAGAACAGACAACAGCTAGGTTTAGCAATGAGTGTGCCCCAACACAACTGTAAACTTATTAAAACATTATGAGGTGTGTTTTAATATATATATATATTTTTTGCTTTGTGGAACCTGATCATGTGGGCATGAACTCTGTAGATGACAACATGTGTCACAGTATCAAAAGGTTGGACACACCTGGCAGGCTCTAGGCTACTTTGGCCTAAATAGTGAAACCTTGTTTGGACATTGTCTGAATCTTTTTTAAAAAGTCAGGAACATGTATAATAAATAAATAAATGGTAGGCATCAAATATTTAGAGAAACTCATCATTCAGGTAAGTAAATCTTGTATGAATTTTCCTATAAAAAAGTTGTGTAGTAAAGCTGATGAAATTCATGTGTCCATGTAAACCCAAGCCTCTCTATACATATTATATGAATATAAATGAATGCAAATGTGAAATATACTATCCTGTGAATACAAATGTCCATAAACATACATGTGCAAAAGATAATCACATAAATACAAACATAAACATATACCTGAATGCATAGACAGATTCCAGGGGAAAACATTGATCTGTATTATGTGTGTATGTACACTTTGGGTCCCATTATAGAATCAGGGGCTGGGTGGAGAACTGTTGAGGTGTCTCAGTGGGTTAGGGTGCTTGCTGCCAAGCCTGATGACCTGAGTTCAATCCTAGGGACTCACATAATAGAGGGAGCTAAGTAACTCCTACAAGTTGCCCTGTGACCTCCATGTGCATGCTATGGCGCGCGCGCGCACACACCCACTAAACAAACACAATAATTTTTAAAATTTCATGCATATGGATGTTTTGCCTACATGTATGTTTGTGCACCATTAAAACAACTGCTGTCCAAGAAGGCCAGACAGGTCACTGAATCCTCTCGAACTGGAGTTACAGATGGTTGTGAGCTACCATGTGAGTGTTGCAAAATAAACCCAGGTTCTTTGGAAGAGCAGCCAGTGCTCTTAACCATTGAGTCATCTCTCCAGATGTGTGTGTGTGTGTGTGTGTGTGTGTGTGTGTGTGTGTGTGTGAACCAGGGGCAGGAATGTCATTGCCTAGAATTTACCTGTGGCTCAGCTGTAGAGCACCTGCCTAGCCTGTACAGGTCCCTCTGTCCATCCTTACCCCCTCCCCCTCCAAAAAAGAAAGAAACAGAAGAGAAGAGTTGAGGATTTGGGTGGAATTCACCTATAGCTGAATAATTAAGGAACAGCTGCATCCTCAGAACAAAGTGACCTTTTCATCAAGTTACAAAACATTAAAGGTTAACGAATGTTTGAAAGGAAGTTAATACTTTTAAAAACACTGGAAAATTGCCATCTGCTCATAGGCCTGACCAAAAATGAGAGGAAAGTGCCAGGTGGTCTTTGGGAGCCTTGGAGGGTTTAGTTTCAGCTCAGAACCATGAATGAACCTGCTTCCTCCTCCAGAGCGGAGGAGGAACAGGGCTTGGGAGCCACAATCTGGAGGCACCTGAGCTCAGGAGAGGAACTCTTAGCAGGCTGCCTTCTAATTGCAATCTCAGAGCCATATTCCGCTCTCATGAGGAGAGCAAATCAATGAGAGTGTCAAATTTTCCCAGCTTCTATTTTCCATCTGACCTGGATGGTGCAAATTCCATTCGCTGCTAACAGGGAAAATAGAAATATCATCTTAGCAAAGCCCTTCCTCTGTGCGAAAGGTCTGAGGGAACCTCCTATCAGCCCCTGCAAATGCCCGCTCTTCCCCAGAGCAGCTCCCCCTTTCTTCCTTTGCCCTCCTCTACACTTGCTCACTCAAGGTTTGCATCCTTTGTCTGTCTAGGAGGTCTGACCCTGTGACTGTCATTCTCATGCTAGCTTTATGGGCACCATCATATGATGGCTGACTAATGTGTCCCAGGCTCTTCAACAAGGCAACAGCCTGCCTACACCCTAGGGCAGCCCCTGAGAAGCAGCTTCTAGATGCCTTTCACATCCTAGGCTGAGCTCAGAAGCTCCCGGGCTTGGGGACATCTCCCATTTTGATCAGAGATATTTTTCTGCTTAGGTCCAAAGTGCTTCAGATAGAGAGAGCTGTTACTGGGTGAGTTGGGGACCAAGTATCCAGTCTCCCATTACTAATACCTAAGCTGGCACTCGCTTGCCAGGAACAGGTGTGCATGGTATATGTGAAGAGTAGGCCTTCTGTGTGCATGACGCCTTCAAAGAGGAACGGAGTGGCCGGCTCTTTGTAGAGGTTCAGAGGAGGTGAGGTTCTGGACTGGGCTAAAGAGCAACCATCTGTGTTCCTACCCATGCATATAGCTGCTTGCATTTATGGGAGGGAGTGTGTGTCAAACTTCAGTGCTGGAAGGTGATCATGACCCACTGATGAGCCTCATCTTTCCTGGCCCAGAGGTGATGTCTGGGAATGACGGAGGAAGGACTTCCTGAGACATAGTCAGAACTGACCCAGCCTGCCAAGTATAGGCATAGATTCTTCCCAGGCCTTTCCTTGTGGGAACTCAGACCAAGCACACAAGCCAGCAGGAAGAGAAAATGTCTTTTTGTATCTGAACCAAGCTTTGCTATCAGCTGTTTATCTTATGTATCCCCACTGAGCCCAAGATCAAAACCTCTTCTCTTTGGCCAATACCCCTTAAAACCCTGAGTGACAGCAACAGCTTGTGCATCAGTCACCTCGTGTTGGACATCACACTTCGAAGATGCAGATAAAACCTGCTAAGTGATCCAAAATAAAAAATCAACTCTCTCCAAAATTTGTATTGATAACTAATATTTTTCCTTGGGTTAGCCTACAGCCCAGGTTAATCCCAACTCTGAATCCTCCTACCTTAGATTTCAGAGTGCTAGGATTGCAGACCATAAAGACAGCAAGCAGAGCTTATTGCTTGGTGGCCTTAACAGTTATTGGGCCAGCCTGGGACCAGGCTCTGCTAGGCTCCAGCCCTCCTAGAGAGATTCCTTGGTTAGTGGCCAGGGAGGACAGCTGTAGTTAACTGACTTCTGCTGAGCATGTCTGGAGAAGAAGTGCTTAGAGGGGACTCATGTCAAGACCCTTGTGGCCTGAAGAAAGAGCTGGGCATTAAGCACCGTCTAGGGCACCTAGGCCAGTCTCTAAGCCTTGTGATGGGAGAGGGGAGAGAGTGGTTATCATTTCACACCATACTAGAGAAACCATACTTCCCCTCAGGTTAAGGCTGGTACACTGTAGAAAGACACTGCAGAGATGCCCAGTACATCCGTTTAAATTGAGTCAGGTCTCCCACGCCAGAGCCAGACCAGAAGATGGGCTTGCCAGGTTCCTGAGAAGACCAATAGTCCTTGGCCACCATGGTAGCCCTGTTTAAAAAGCTAGTTCCCTTTATAGCCTCTGGCATACCCCATGCTGGGTTTCCATTTGCTGACTAGTGATTTACAAGTTCCCTTTTGTACACACTCACAGTGCTGCCTTGAGCCTGGGTGCTTTCTCCCTAATGTCCCTGAGCAGATGACTTTCTGCCTGCTGAGGCTCCTACCAACATTTAGGCAGAGCCTGGGACTCCACTCCCAGGAGTAAAGCCACAGTTGATGTCATGTGATATCTCAGACCTGGTGAAACCTGACAGTCTAACATAGCTCTAAACTGGGCTACCTTCCCTGCCTGTTGGTATGGAATCTACCCCTTCATGGCAGCGTAGGTCTATCTGTTCCAGAATTTTAGTAATGGGAAGCCTGCTGTGGTCTGAGATGAGCTGAGGAACCACACAGCAACCATACGCTTAGAAAAGGTCTAGGACCGGGCCTAATTTCCTGAGAATCTCCACCTGATTCTGGAATCCTGCTCATTTAAGTGCAAGAGAGATAGAGGCTCTAAGACATTCCTAATCCACTTGGCCAACCTCAAGGGGTCCCTACCTGGAGAGTGTTACCTCCTTTCCCCCCCAGACTCTCCCACCCTCCTGTCCCAGATGGGCCACGCTTTGTCCCGCCTCTGGAGGGCGCTAAAGGAGAGGTGGCAAGGCCAGTTTCTGCTCCTGCTCGAAGGGGGAGCCCCAGGGACTTCACCACACTCCCACCCCCGCGTGCCTAATTTGAATATTTCATTGGCTGCCGCCAGTCTGGTCAATTTATCATGCAAATGCGGGTGCCCTCCGCGCCAGAGAGGAGCCACCGCCCGCGCTGGAGAGCGGCGCCCGATTGGTGGCGCAGACAGCGGCATTTGTAATGTTTTTCTTTGGGCATTAGAGTCATTTACCAATGCCATCGCAGGAACTCCAGGCAGTGCATCACAAGCCACTTAAAGGGTTTTATTGGCAGCTTTGAAACTTCTTAACATGTTCTTTTATTTTATACCAGGTGTCGACCAGAGTCTGACCTTTCTCTCACCCCCTCCCTCCACCCCAAAATCCTGGAACCTCACAAACTGGTTAGTTCCCCCAGAACTGGTGCACAGGGTGGTGAGTGCTATGCTTTGACTTGGGGAGAAAAGAAACAAAGCAAAGCAAAGCAAAACAAAACAAAACAAAAACAACTCATAGATTCTAAATGAATGCCCTGAGAATTTTTATGACGGTCAAGGAGGGACTCTTCGAAAGAGAGAACAGAAAAATAGAAAGGGGAAAAGAAGGAAGAAAACTCAAGAGACAGAAGGCAGAGAACAGTAAGGACAAAATTTAGTATGGGCTTCTGTGCGGGTTCTGCATAGATCTTTATATTCTCTAGGCAGAAGAGCCCTGGGGCCAGACACCACTTGCATATTACATAATCTGACCCTGTGCTGCCCCGCCCCCCATGACCCTCTGGCACCCTACCAACCAAATACAAGTGATATTTACTAAGTTTCAAAACAGATACAAGAGAAAAGAAAAAAGCTTCTTGCCCCTCTGTACCTGCCCCTATTCAGTGCTGTGTTTGGTCTTCCCTGTTTGGGAAATGGGAACAGTCTCAACACCATCTTGAGTTAGACAGAAGAGAAGCGACTAGGAAGAGAGAAAAGGAACGAGATTTCTCTCTGGTAACCCCTCTGGCCAGTTAATGAGATCATCTTGTTAGGGAGGTGGGCTCTATTTGGTCCTCAATGACCCTGTGTTTTGACTGCTGGGACCTCGTCCGTCCCCCCTTTATTCGAAGAGCGGAACAGCTTAAGAGCCGGGTTTGGACCAGCATCGGGTCACTAACATCCGAGAGGTCTCACCACCGCGAAGGAGCAGGTGGGCATCTCTGCATCCCCATCAGCAAAGAGGAAGTCATTCCTGGCCAGGGGCGAGTCCCACTCCTGGCCAAGGGCGAGTCTCACTGTGGCCAGCAACAGCTATCTTGAAATAGATTTTGCTTGTTTTTTAAATATCCAAATGGTTTCTATAGATCTATCTCACTCAGTGGAGTTTGAGCGAGAGCACGCGATGATGCAGGGGGGATTTGGAGGAAATTCTCCCTTAGAACCTATGTCCGCAGGTGGGATCTGACCAAAGAGCGTTTCCTCGGTAACTGTGCTCTTGAAACGAGCTTAAAGCAGCTCTGTCCTGTTTAGACCGAAATACAAAGACTTTCAGTTTTCTGTATTTGACCGTCGGTCTCCAAAAGTTTTCCGAAACTTCGGTAAACGAATGAAAACCCATTTCGGAAGAAAACGGAGGTATTTGAAAATAGGGTTGGGGGAGGGAAGAAGGGATCCGGGGACTGGCACAGTGGGTAACGAAGCTGCCTGGCTTACGCCCAGACCCCACCCCACCCACGATCTTCTCCCGTCCCTCCGCTGTTAGGTTTAGTTTTTGTTGTGCTTTTCTTTAGCTAACTGCCCAGGAATCTAGGGTGAGGAGTGGGGATGAAGCAAATGGAAGGGAAAGCTGCAGGCATCAGCTTTCTTGGGGGAGGGAAAGCTACACCTCTGGGCTTTAAAACCAAAGTCTTCCCTAATCTAGTGAACTAGCTTCTAACCAGCCCCATTTGCATCCCGGAATCCGAACTGATCACCAGCAGCGAGGCTACCTGGAAAGGAAGCTCACCAGCCCCTTTGCTTTCAAGTCAAAGAGTTCAGCGAAAACCCCGCAGCAGACTTGCATCGGCCATGTAGGCAAAACTGGGTCTTTTCCTCCATGTCCCAAGACATGGGACATTTGCAAACTAGATATAATACCAGGAGGGGGTGGGGATGTGTGCCTGCATATGTGGCTCTGTCTTCCTGTGTTGGATTTGGAAAGTGCTTATAATTCTTGGTTTTGCATAACACCATTCTCTTACTTTTTTTACACACTCGTCCCCCACTCTTAGTCTCAGTTTCCTTTCACCTGCTGCAGGTCTCCAGAAGCCCGAGAGAAGTGGCATACCTGCTCTACAGCCCTGATTTTCAAAGGTTTATTTCAAGTCCAAACTGTAAACGTTCTTGGGGGCGAATTTACAAACCAAACATCTGGTTTCGTAAGACAAAGCTACCAGGAAAAAGAGAAACAAACTTTCCCTGCTTTAAGAAAGTACCTTTAGCAAACAGCCTCACTCGGGCCCTCCTAGCCTCCTGCTTTGGCAGGGACAGAAGCCCAGTGCCAGGTTGAGGTGAATTAGTGGTAGGAGTCTTTGGACCCATGGCAGTTTTCCATCTCTGCCTAATGCAGAGAGAGAGAGAGAGAGGGAGAGAGAGAGAGAGAGAGAGAGAGAGAGAGAGAGAGAGAGAGGGGGGAAAGCAGGTCCACGAGGCTTCCTGACCTTTTCAGGCTGGAGATGAGTTAGTGTTGAGACCCCTTGTCAGGGCCCACCTTTGGGTTGTTGCCAAAGACCCATGCCATCACCAAAGGCTCCCAGAGTTCTTATCCATCAAGATGATACTTCCATGGACCCAGCATGTACCCCCATCTGAGGTCAGGGTTTAGGCCCCACGTGTCTGGGAAACACCAGCCAGCCCTAGATCCTGGTCCTGGAATAATTGGCATTCGGGATACCCTTTTCTTCTTGGTGGGCACTCAACTAGAGACATACTCCAGCCTTCCTAGGACCAGGAGAGCTGTCATTTAACTACCCTCAGTGGCCACCTAGAACACAAAATTGGCTGCCTCCAGGCAGCAGCCAAGCCACTACTTCGTATCATACAACTGTAAACAGTATACTGGGCTGGGAGTAGGCTCCTTGCACCTCAGAACATTGTTTTAAGCCATGCCTCTAACTGATCTACCCCACCCTCAAGGGGCTCAAGCTAGCCAAGGTGGATGAAACATAGGATAAAAGGTCCCAGGAATGGAAACCTAGGGCTCAAAATCGGAAAAGCTGGGTTGTCTAACCCTTGACTAGACAACTCTCCCTGGGAGTCTTCTGGAGACTCATCTGGAGGTATTAGACCACCAGGATTACACTGAGTCTTAGATGCAGTCTCAAGGGCGGTCAAGATTGCTGTCTGGGTTCCTGGGAATGTGAAGGGGTCATAATCTGACCACCCAATTTCAAGGTGAGTCTCCTGACCGAGATGCCAGCTCCCAGTTTTCCCCATGGGCTTTTGACACTGGGCATTTAGGTGTTTCTCTTCATTCAGCTCCTTCCTCCCTCCATCTATTTTTAGGGGCTTAAGAAATTATTCTCAGAAACACGGAACCTCCCAAAGGTAGACATATTAACTTATGACATTTACAACCTAGCACAATTCAAAGTGGACCAGAAGTTCCTAGGTACTTGCACAGACACTGAAAGCCTATTGTTGCTTTTAAAAGATAACCACGTCTCTATGAAGAGTAGAGTGAACGATTTCTACATAGTGCATCTTTTACAGAATTCTGTATCCTCTACCATGCTCGGGCTTCTCCGCCCTCTAGTAGAGCGTGAAAACAGCTGGACCGCTGGACGCGGTGTGCGGAGCCCACATCCTACAGCACAGGTTACTTTCCTGAACGTGCCTATGCAACCCTTCTCTGGCCTTTCCCAGAACCTAGCAACCCTTCGCGCTTGCCTGAACACAGCTCTTTCCCCCTCGGAATCCCCTAACCGCGATAGGAACTGCAGAAAGGGTTGCTTGCCGCTGGGACAGTCGACAGCAAATATTTACAATAATAAAGTCAGGTCAAATGCCAAGTAGACTTCATTCAGATGTCAGAGAAGTAGGACCCTTGCACATACCCTTCCCCTGAGGTTCTTAGCGAATTGAAGGCCTCTGGGAGGGACAGACTCATCGGGGACACCTGTGCTTGTGTGTATACTATCTGAGTAGATCTAGAAGGATCGGGGAGCAAAGAAGTACAATAGGAAGAACTGGCAACTGCAACCTTGGCAGCCAGTTACTATCTGCAAGCTCTGGTTTCTCAAACATATGGCCCTGCCCTTTTTTCTGTAATGACATGTGAATTTCAGAGTTACTACTACCAGACACCATTTCTTCATAAACAGAGCTCTTCGCGTTCACCGAGAGTTCATCGGTCGGCATTTCTCCAGGTTCAGGCCCTGGGAAGCAGCAGTCAGCCCTGGCTATACAAAGTTTTAGTTGTTGAAATCTTGCTAGGTGCAGAGGGGCAAACTTCACAACCTAGCACCTAGCCCAGGTTAAGCAAGTTAAGATCCCGCATTCAGGTAGCTTCAGAGAGTACTTTGTGTTGGGTGAGAATTTGGGGAACCCTTCTCTTTTAGTTACACCCAGCCTTAAAGCAGAAGGGAAGATAAATCCTAGTGAAATGAAAGGAGTAGGCTGACCTTGCCCACTTTCGATGTTCCAGTGTTCCATCCGTAGAAGGACCTGAAAAACTATGCACATGTTGTGATCCCCCAAATTAAGGGTGAATGGGTGCATGTAGCTAAAAGAACTCAGCAGAAATAGGAATCCAGGCGGTGCCAAGACGGCCAAGTCTGTTTGAGTGCCCCACCGGGCAAGGCAGTGTGGTCGCAGTGTGCACTCCGCACAGCCCGTGTTGTGCGTGACAGACTGTCGCTGCAATGTGCAGCCCATTGACACTGATGGATGCGCCAATGGTTGGACGGACAGATGTTAGGGCGGATCACACACTGCACGGCGCCTGAGCAGGGAGGGCTAGGCACTGGCGAGCAGGGGTGCCGACTGGCGACAGGGGACCGGCGCTTGAGCCAAGGCACGAGGGTATGAGGGGTGGGGGTGGGCAGCGAGGGAACGAAGGTTGAGAGAGCACCAAAAGGGAGCAAAGGGAGGGAAGCATCCTTTGGGCGAACTCCCGGTGTGCAGTGCCCAGCTCTGTGAGCACGTCGCCGCCGCCGGCGTACCTAAATGGGCTCTCCGCGCTTTGAATGTGAGCCGGGGACCTTCTGGATCTGACCTCCAGGGACAACGACCCTCCTCCAGCAGGTCAGAGGGGCGCCGCGGCCACCTGAACCGTGAGGCCAACGGCGGGGACAGCCGACTCACCGATCCCTCGCTCGCAAGAAGCTTTACGCGCCGGGGCCCGCGTCTCCTCGGCCTGGAGGAGACGCCGCTTCGGCCTCTGCGGCCGCAGGCACCAGACACCCCAGGCGCACCCATCCACGGGTACGCGATACACACAGGCAGCTCGTGAGCTCAGCCACAACCGGCCTCTGGCTCTCGGCTCCGCTCGGGATCCAGGCCGGGTTAACTCAACTCCCGAGCGCCTAGGCGCTGGAGCCGGCTTTATAGCCCCGGAGGACAGCAGCCACACATCTGCATTCAGGGAGGCGTCTGGCCCCAGCCCAAGCCGGCCGGCCGGGGGCGAGCGGAGACTTTTGATCTTACCGGTAGGGTGAGATCTTGGTCTCCTGGTCTACAAGAAAAAGAAAGCACGCTGTGAACTTTTAAAACAAACTTGAAAAACCAACCACAAAGAAAGCATGAAAACGAGACAGGGCTGAAGAAGAAGGAAGAGAAGAATAAGTTTAAAATAAGAGGAAGAAGAAGAAAAAAAGAAGCAAGAAAGGAAGGCCAGGGTTTGCAGCTCCCAGCGCGCCCAGGGGGCTAGTCCTGGGGCGCAGGACGCCGGCCATCGGGTAGACTGTGGGCCTCGGGGCTCGTGTGGGTGCCAGGGCCCCAGCCGGCGCGCCCAGATACAGTGCTGATCCCGGGAGCTGGGGGCCCAGAGGCCACCCCAGCCATCGCCGCCCGGAGCCCGCTGCGCCGCGGCCGCCCCATTCCCGGCCTAAGAGCTGGCCCAGGGAGACGCAATCGAGCCCGCAGCGCATCGATGCGCCGCCGCCCGCGCCTCTCAAGCTCTGGCTGGCGCTCCGCCGCCACCGCTCGAGGGTCGCCCGCGTGAATTCCAGCCCACTCGCGCCCTCACCACCAGAGTAAGTGAGCCCACGTCGCCCTGTCGCCACCGCAGCCTACCAGCCGCCTCCTTTCCCGGGCGCATCGGCCGAGTCTGCCCGGAGCCTCTGCGACCTCAATCACCCAATCAATAATCAATCCCCTTCTTCCAGAACTGCCCCTAAGCCGGGAGCGGCTGGGGCAGCCCCCTGTCCAGGGCGCACCCCGGCGGGGGATGGGCAGGGGAGCCTGAGTTTCTTCTCCCTCCCCCGTTCCCGCCTTGGCAACCTCCGACGCTGTGGGTGGGGGGCGCGGCCAGGAACCCAAGGGGACAAGACGCTGGGTGCTGTGACGGTGATCGTCCCAAAGTCAGTAAAGGAAACTTGGAGGTGCCCCCTCCCACGCTTACCCCCGAAACAAGCCTGGGAAAGTTTGTGGCGGGGAGGGGGGTCGGAAGGAGGTAGCCACGGTGGGTCCCAGGAGAGGAGCCCCAGGGCCCACACCCACGGCAGCGGGCATATCTTATCCCCAGGGCACCCCCGGGACCCTGGCATCTTTGTAGGGGCACCATCCCGAGTTGGGGAGCTCTCTGGGGCTTTGCACGCGGCGGGTGGAGAGGAGTGCGGGCCGGGAGGGGCAGCCGGGAGCGGCCCGGGGTTGAGCCCGGGTGGGGAAGAGGGATGGGCGGGGGCTGTGGGAGCCCCGGGACGGACTCCTCAAGGCGGACCCCGCGCCCATGCGAGAGCGCTCGGGGCGGAGACGGAGGGCCAGCTCTCGGTGTCTGGACTTGGGCGGGGGGTCCTGGGCAGACGTCCGGGCCAGGGCCAGGACCCGGGCTGGGGGCGCCTCCGCGGGCAGGCGAGTGACACGATCATCTCCTTTTCCTTTAAGCTTGCCTGTTGCCGACGCCGCCGCTCCAGCCGCGCCGTGGGCAGAAGACTGGACCGCCGAGCCCCGGGCCGCGGCGGCGGCGGCTGCGCCCCCCCCTTCCACCCCCGGATGCCTTGACCTCCCTGCCTGGGGGCGGGAAGCGGGGCCGGACCGACCGGGGTCGCTCCCGGGCTCCTCCTCTCATCTCTTTGCCCGCCTTCTCCTCCTCCACTCCCCGCCCCCCAGCCCCGAACCCCGCGCACCTCGTCTGGGGACGGGGCGGGGGGGGGGCAGGGCGACCGCTCCTCCCCGCCCCCTCCTCCTCCGGCCTCTGGAGCGATTTGTCAAACTTCCCATTCCGCCGGCAGCGAGGTCCTCCTCCTCCTCCTCCTCCTCCTCCTCCTCCTCCTCCTCCTTCCCCTCCTCCTCCCTCTCGCGCTCCTCCTTCCCCGCGCCTCCCTTGCCCGCCCTCCTTCCCTCCGCACGTTTGGGGATCGCGGCGGAGCGCAGCGAGGGGGGGACGCGGAGAGCCGGGGCGCAGCAGCATCCTGCGGGCGGCCGCTCTCCGGGGGGGAGGCTGCGAGCAGGCCCGCCTCGCCCCCCCCCCGCCGCCCCTCCCTCCCTCGGCTCAGCCCGGCAGCGGCGGCGGCGGCGGCGGCGGCGGTGGCAGTCGCGGGAGAAGCATCATGCCGAGGAGGAAGCAGCAGGCGCCCCGGCGCGCAGCAGGTACGAGCGGCTTCCCCTTCCTCCTCCGGTCCTCCTCCTCTTCCTCTGCTCGCGCCGCGCCTCTGGGCCGCCGGCCCCCGCGCTGCTCGCCGCACTCCTCGCCTCTCTCTCTTTTTCTGTCTGTCTCTGCGGGCACAGAGTAACTCCGGGAGCCCGGCTGGCTCGCGGCTCTCCTGCCCGGGTGCGCGCGCCCCCCAGTTGCCCCGCTATGTTCTCCACTCGGTCGGTTCTCACACCCTCCCGGGGGCGACCGAGCCGGCTTCGGTCCCCGCCTCTGCCGATCCGGCTGCAGCGGGGAAGGCGCTCTCCAGCCCGTGCCTTTCGGTGGGGGGCGGGCGGGGTCACCTGAGTTCTCTGGGACATCTTCCGCGTTGTCCCGGGCAGTACCCGGTGCCTACCGGGACGAGAGCGAGCGAGAGTGAGCTAGCGGATCCCTCTGGACACCTTACTGCTAATTCGATTGATTCTTCATTTATTGGGCCCAAACCGGGTACAGCGGTGGAAACCAGAGCGCACTGGGTCTGGGTATTGTCAGATGACTGTCAGGTCAGTGTTGGATGCTGACATCTCCTCCATTCGTGAATGTCTTCTTACCCCCTCCTTCTCTTTCCGCTGCTGTTCCCTACCCTTTTCTAGCACTTAGTTCTGGGACATATCTGAGTACTCCCCCCTCCCTCTCTTTTTCTGCCAGGAACGTCAACTCCTGTTAGGACTGGGCTGATTTTTTTTTTTTTCCTGGAAAAGAGAATCATTGAAAACAAAACAAAACCCACACACATAACATTATTTTGCAATAATGTCGGTTGGGGGCACGTTGGCTGGAAGAAGGATTTCTGGCCGGTTGCCACCCTTGATTTGATGACTGATTGATCGCCCGTCATGCCTGTGCCTTTGATCTATTCATTCCCAATAAACATCAATAAATCACTTGCAATAGTGAGGCCAAGCTCCGTGACGTCAGGAGGGCCCTGTCAGTGCAACTTCAGGGATTTGGGGCGGCTTGCTGAGAGAGGACCACATATGGGCGTGATGTATTTTGATATGAATAACACTCAGACGTGCAGAGGCTCAGATGCTGCCTGAAGGGGAGGGTTACTTAGGAGTCCTTTTCTTTAATCTTTCTTTTCTCTTTTGATAAAAGAGGGGAGGGCTGAGAGAAGGGGCACCGAGGTAATGGTCCACGTGCTGGTGGTGTCCAGGCTAGTGATGGTGCTATGCAGGCTGCTGCTGCTGGTGGTTACCATCAGAGCAGCAGGGGCTCCCACCTCAGCTGCACTCTGGCCTCCAGTCTCTTTACCAGGGTCACAGAGAAGCAAACATAAGGTACTTCTCCCAGAAGTGTATTGGTCTGACAGTGTTGTGAAGAAACCTTGGGGGTTGGGGGGGTTTAAACTTGGTTTGGTGCATAGAATGAAGGCATGTTTTCACTCTGTACTCCCAAATTTAGAAAGTTTGAAGATCCCAAACAGAGAGCTCACCTCCTCACTGATGCTGCCTGCTCATCCCACCTCCTCCAAATTCCAAGCTTTAGCAGTGAGCATATCTACCCAAAATAAACTCTAAAACTTTGGAGGCATCCTTTACAGAGTTGGGTAGTAGGAATGTCTTGGGCTTCTTCCAGTCTGGGATTTTTTTTCTTTCTTTTTCGGGGACACAGTTTTTAAGGTATCTGTGCCTCCATCCAATGAAACATATGTGGTTCCATCTTTACATTTGATTTTGAACTCTGTAGCTCTTCTTTACTGCTCCACCCGGCCCATAGGACAATTTTCTCAAACGTGCTGTTGGTTTGATTTTTTTTAAAAAACATTTTTATTTTTTAAAACAACCTGTTCACTAACCTTTTTGCACTTCTAAGCCAGCCAGGAGATCTCAGGTCAGTTAAGGAAAATTCATTATATAAAAACTTGACTGCCCGACTAATGGGAGATGGAAGAATGGCTTTGCTCTATCAAAATGACCCGTCAAAACGACTTTGTTTCATATTTGATTTAATTGTCTCTCTCCTGACAGGCACATTCATCAATAGCTTAATGGTCAATCAGAAGTTGGCAGAATGAGTGCTTTCTTTCTTTCTCATACCCTGGTTTTGGATTTACTTTATCAGAATGCCTCTGCCTAATGGACTCGTGGAGGAGGGGATGCAGGATGGCTGAAGGGCTCCACACAAAACCATTCCCCGGTTAGGCTGCTTGTGAGTGTGCCCAGGCCAGTAAGTGAGCCATGTGAGGTGCCGTTTTTGTTTTGTTTGCTTATTTGCATGGATGGACTAGGAACTTCTCTGTTTTCCCTCCTTTTCTTACTTCTAGAAGCTGCTTTTGTGACATCCTGGGAGTGATAACAAATTGATTGCTTTGTACTGATAGAGAGACAAGACAGTGAGAAAAAAGAAAGATGTCTGCTGATTGGTGACTGGAAATCCTGTCCACAGCAACCTTGAGAATACTGGAGAACACCTCCCCTCCCCAAAACTGAAAGGTCCGCTCAGCCATAAAAAAAGAAAAGTTGTTTTGCCAGCTTCATTAGTGTTCACCTAATTAGCTGTAAACCTGATGGATTCCTGACAGCTTTAATGATTGGAGATGACAAGCTTGACGCAGTGTCATGCAGCAGAATTAGGTTTGCAGCTAGTTTGATGTAATCAAGTTGATATTACACAGTCCTGGCTGCCTTTAGTTGTGCATTAACTCAATTTTCTGCTGCAGGTGACAAATGGGCTTTGGTACCTGGATAATCATGTCATAGGAATTAGGGCCCTTTTAATGGTCTGGGGTAGAATAACAACCACAAAGGGCCCAGAGCTGAGGAGGAGCTTGCAGACTCTAGCACACAGGTGCACGCAGGCTTTCTATGTAGGCCAAATGTAGCCTAGCTCTCCGAAAGGCCGAAGCAGGCTCCAAGAATCCCTGAAAAGACGACTTCTGCAATTTAGATTTTGAAAATAGAAATTATGCATGCTCTAGAGTCTTTTTGCAGAAAGGGAGAATGGGCAAGAAGGAGGAGTTTCTTCACCTTCTGGACAGAAATCTGGGCAGGAGTTTCCTTCCTGGGAGCATGTACTATGAAAAGGCCAGACATTTGTACTGGGGAGATTGTTGTTGCCCATTGAAGCTGGGTTAGAAATGACCAGTATCTTGTCGGCAAAATAGCCATTATTTCTTGCTTAAAACACCGCCCCCACCCATCCTAGTGTTTGTATTTAAACAAATATTCTCAGAAAATAGCAGGGCTGAATTATAGTAATCCTTAACAGCACGTTCTATTTTATCCACATTCCTGGAGGATGCAGCACAGAAGATCACTGTTCGGCATTAAAAAAAAAAAAAAAAACCCAAATCTTCAGTGAGCAAGAACTCATCAGTGACTTTCAGATTCTTTTTTTCTTGCAAAGGTACATTCTTCTATGGTGTTCTTAGGTGGTGGCATTGTGAGGGTCAATCTTCAGGCGTCCTGACTTTTGTAAAAGGGGCTAAGACCAGCTGGTGTCACTGA
The DNA here is from genome assembly GCA_019843965.1 of Rhynchomys soricoides. Taxonomy (NCBI): domain Eukaryota; kingdom Metazoa; phylum Chordata; class Mammalia; order Rodentia; family Muridae; genus Rhynchomys; species Rhynchomys soricoides. The sequence goes on along the minus strand of JADRCH010000246.1, from coordinate 1,592,485 downwards.
ACTCTGTGGGTTTTCCTGGGATGGCAGGCCTTCCCCATTTCTAGTGGACATGCGCATGTCCGAGAAGCCACTTGCCAGAGAGGTGGCTCACCTGGTGGTATGCCTGCCTGTGACACCTTCATCAGTGCAGCTCTCAACAGCATTTTCTGCCTTCTCTCTTGGAAGCCTCTGAGCACTCAGGAAGACATGCCTACATCTGCCTGGGGAATTTATTCCCTCTCAGATCTGCCACATATTTCTCCTTTGGACAGGCAGTCTTCTCTAGATCGAGGGCACATAGAACTGGTTTTGGCTGGCCTATGGTTTTATTTTTTTCTTCCCCATTTCCTTTAAAAGCAAAAGAACTATATACATTTTTAAAAAGAAGGAGAAGAAGAAGGAGAAGAGGAAGAGGAGGAGGAGGAGGAGGAGAAGGAGGAAGTAGTCAATGAAGGAAAAACATAGACGAGGTGGAAGGCGAGGGATCTTTCTGTGGGCCTCTACCTGGGAAAGTGTACCCCATCCCGTGATCTTGACAACTGTCAGAGAGGAGGGCTTCAGTTCACTCCAGGGCAACCCTTGATTCTGAGCAGAGATTGTTGCCATTTTGTTCTTGGGTTTGCCTTGAGCGTGCTCCTGAGTGTGAGTACCATTGTCAATAGCTGAAATATCAACAGTTATTCCCCAGATTGTCTCAAAACTCCGCTTCTCCTCTCTTTTACTAAAGATTGGTTCGTGCGGTGATGAGAACAGAAGGTGACTGTGTTCAGGGACTTGGAGATGTGAAACCCAGGCGAGCTTGTAGGATACAAACCTGTCTTTCAGTCTGGCCTGACACTTCGTCAAGGAGGAGGATCAAGCTAAGGGTGCTGTGTGGACCCCCTCTGGGTGCTTTCTCTTGTACATGTGGGCTGCAGAGTGAGGCCTGGCCAGGCTGCAATGCATAGACATGAGGAAAGGCCAGAAACTGGCAAGTGTCCCGTGGTCCTGATGTCACAGCCTCCTTTAAGCCTATCAAGCACTCCTGATGCAACCTTGTAAGGGTTCTCTGCGGGCCCAGCTTCCATCCCTACCTGCCACTGAGCAAACTATGCATATATTTGGCTTTGCAGTTAAAAAATAAAACAAAACGTGAGGTGATCTGCATCTACCCTTCTGTACTAGTACCTAGCCCACTGAAACTGCTGCATCCTGGCAAGAAGCTGCATGTTTACCATCCTTTACCTTCACCCACAGCCTGAGTGCAAGGAAGACAGGCCAGACCAGGACCCCGGGAGATGTTCCCTGTTCAAAAGCTCATGTTTTACTTAGATTCTAAATGGTGGTTTCTGTGTCTGAAGGTAAAAATGAAAGGTGAATACAATATATTTTATTTGGTAACAATGGTGTAGGCTCTAACATCCAGGCAGAAAATGTGCACTTGTAATTAGACTCAATAGACAGGCAGTCATTTTTAAATTCTTTGACACATGCATAAAATAGTCATATAATAAGATAAGATGACAATTTTATGTTAGGTTGATAAAGTGTCCTGATACTTGCATTTAAATGTCTGTAAGCCTTTTTTTTTTTTTTAAATCCAGACAGATTAATTCTAGTTTCCAGTATTTGCAGTTAGTCATTCAATTAATTTTTAAATCCTACTAAACAATGACTATGAATATATTTTTCCTCTCTTTCTGGATTTTTTTTTTTTTAAAACCTGCATTGTAAGAAATGGATAAAGAGCGGAGCTTTCCTTAATTTTTTCAGCATGTGTAAAATTTGCATCCAATGTGGACTTAAAAATTCAGATCTCTGTTTGTGGCTACAGGAAGGTGATAGATACATTCTTGAAAATAATCTTCCCAAAGACAGTAGCACATGGCCAGCGTAAGGCCACTTGCCGGAGAGACTGACAGACTCTAGATTTAGAAATTGTTATTGGAAGAATTAGATAGTGCCCTTGACCAAATATTGAATATTTTATAAACCCTATTTTTTAAAAAGGGACATTTCTAGCACGATACACTTGGTTTGGTCAGCACTTCGATCCTTGGGTTTAATTACCTTCAAATCTGTAAATTCTTTCACTGTTCCAACCAGAATAGCTCACGAGCTAGGTGTGCTGAGGGTTAAGAAGGGCATTCACTAAAAGTTGTATAGCTTAGTCTTTCTGTCCAGTTCTCCACTCTCTTCTCTCAGACATTGCGAAGATGTGGTTCTTGGAGCATAATTTAAATTTATTTGGGCTTAATGATAAATTAGTAATCCATACTGTCAGGACACATGTTATTAATTATAACTGCTTTCTTCATCCAGAACAGCTGTTGGGGAAACAGGGGAAGTTCAGCTTGTCTTGGGGAGGGAGGAGGGCCAAGCAAGGAACTCCCCTGCTCCTTGTCATACTTTTTGGTCTCCTGACTTTGGCAATAAAGGCTCACTGAGGGCAGAAGATAGAGGAGAGGGAAACGATCCGTTTTCTATCAAGATGACTAGTGAGAAATGCTCACTAAAGTACAATCTTAAAAACATGAGCTTAACAGTGCATTTGAGTCCAGTTGGAAACCTGAGACCCAAAGCAGGCTGGATTGGCTGGTCTCTGTCCTACCAATTTCTCTCTCTCTTCCTCTCCCTCTCCTTCTCCTCTCTCTCTTATTTTACACACACACACACGCATACACACACACACACACACACACACACACACACCCCTTCCTTGTCTGTGATAAACCAAGATGTCTTCTTTACAAAGTCTAAGGTAGAAGAAAACAAAATACTCCGAATGATTGCTTATTTCCCAAACTGAAGCCCCCTCCTTAACAGAGAGCACAGGGCTATTTGGTAATCTCCCTGCAATGACTCAAATTCATTTACTTTTGATATTCTGTCCCCATCATTAAATTTAGTCCTATGTATTCAGTTTCCTCTGAGTTCTTTGAGAAATGCATGTTGCATAAAATAGGCAATTTTTAATGAACAATTTAATGTAAATGGGTTTTGAATTTAAATTAATATTAATGAAGCTTTAAGTGAATTTATTTTGCATACGTAAAGACTTGTAAGTCTTTCACCCACGTGCCTTTTTTCTTTATGTAGTAACATTGGTTGGGTGGATGAACCAGCACCTTTTAAAGATTTACACTTAAAAAAAATTAAATCGATTTTATATGTCCCTTAGCGCCAACATATTATTAAGCAAAAGCGTCACTTCATTTTAAGAATATAGCCTGATCTCTTCGGAAACCTCTCGGCTTCCAGGGCCCTGCAGACTGCCACTGGATTGGCCTTGCTGCAGGAGAGCTGCCTAACCAACAATAGTTTCTACAATCAAGATGTTTTCTTTCTTTGGCTTACCTCTAATGCATTATGTATCCAGGAATGATGTAATTAATTCTGTTAGATGTAATTGCTATAATCACTTTGATGTTACACATAATAAAGGTAATGTTGTAAGCATACAAAAAATATATAAACACCTTATTGTAACGAATGCTAAAATTTCTTCTTCCAGAGTCTGGTTTATATGCAAGTGTTGCTGACTGTTTTGGGTCATAGGTGACAGTTGGTCCAAGCTGAGGTCATTCAGATTCCGAGGGATGGATCTTTGGTTCAGAGGGATCTCCAAGCCTTTTGCCTAGGAATCTTAATGCCAGTTTCCTTAAAGAGGTGGCTAATTAAGAGAAGGTTTTGTCTGGTGTAGAGAGGGAGGTAAAGGCTTTACAAGTGGCCATGACACCCAGAGGATGGCATAAGAAGGACCGAGGAGCTGGAATATTTCTGATCCTTGGGTTTTCTCAGGGTGTAGGATTATGGGAAATCGTGTGTGTGTGTGTGTGTGTGTGTGTGTGTGTGTGTGTGTGTGTGTGACTGTTTATGATATTCCAAGGCCGATGTTGCCTGTTATACCCACATTCCTAGCTCCAGTGTGCCCAGAATGAATCCATTTCTTCCACAGGGCATAGAAGTTTGCCTGAGATTCTGGAGGCAAAAAGCTCATGGGGAATCCCTAACACGTGTAAATTATTCTCTCCCAGTGCAGCTCGCAAGTGTGGGCAGTGTGGCAGAGCAAGGAAACATACTGTTTAACTGTTTTCCCTCTTGGGTACCCTGCAGTAATGCAGCTTGTTGAACCTTTGGATGCCCAACTGCAGCCACCCCTTGTCCAGACATTGTTATGGAGATAAAGCCTTATGACCCAGGTTGAACTTGACAACACTTTCTGTGAGATTTTCACTATGTGCTTATTTATTTTCTTTTATATATAAGTTTTTGAGATAGCATCTTGCTATGTAGCCCAGGCTGCCCTGGAATTTACAATCTCCTGCTTCATGAAGCTCCTTGCTTGCCAGGATGACAGGCCTGTGCCACCATGGCTGTCCTTCATGGGCCTTGAGTGATCACACACAAAAACAAGCAAAGGTGCATGCATGAGAAGGGATTTCAGTGGCTCCTAGAAAGCCCAAATGGTGTGTAAAGGAAGCATAGATACCCTAGCTTGTGTCCTGGTCTCCTACAAGGATCTTGTTGTTGGCTTTGGTGCCTGGCTGCAGATCTAATCCCAGGGAGAGCAGGCCTTGGGCAGGTGGTCAGCATAGGCCTCTGAGGGGATGGTCCTGAGTCTGGGCCCAGCCTGGCAGCAGACCTGTAGCCTCCGTCAGTCCACAGACTCTGACTCTTAGGCTGGTTTTGATAGGTGGAATGATAAAAGGTCTGTGAACTGCATAGGCCCCTGTAATCAGGGCGGGCGCTGACATCCTCCTCAAGTTTGACAGCTCCTTCCTTTTCTGTCCTCACTGCCAGGCCTTTCTGGACACCGCCTCCCTCTCTTCTCCCTTGCTGCCCGCCTGCCACCCACCCTTCCCCTCCCTGTCCCCCTTTCTGTGTGTGAGTGTGTTTCATGTTCTTGATCAGTCTCAGATGCTGGGAATTATTTTTTTTCTGCTCAGGAGGGGGAGTGTTGCTTTAGGTTTGTGGGTTTGGGCAGGTGTGAGAGGAAGTCTTTTTTTCCCCCCTCCCTCTCTCTCTGTCTCTCTCTGTCTCTCTCTCTGTCTCTCTCTCTCTCTCTCTTTTTGTACTGTAGGCCTGTTGCTAATTAATGTTCCCCCATAAGATTCTGTCGGAGTTGAGTAATGTTTTTGATCTTTATGCCTGATAACTGCATACTTAATGAGATTTCAAAGCTGTGAGTGCAGCTCCCTACAATTATTGACAGATGCCTTTTCTTTGCCATTGGGTTCAGCTCCATAAATCCTCCTGCCGTAATGAGGTTGAGCGGTACCACCCTGGCAGTGAGCTAATGAAAGGGGGGAGGGCGCATCGGCGCACGGCTGTCTGACACATTTTTTTTCCTTTAAAATTTACTATGCAGATGTCAAGCTGTGGGCCGATTACTTCAAACATGCTAATTTTTATCTTGCTTTTGTGTCAGCCCTTTGCCATTAAAAAATAAATAAATAAAAGGACTAACCCCCCTGCCCTCCAGTTCAGTCTTTTATTTTATTTTTTTCTAATCATATTTTTAATAACCCCCAGTGTGTGCCTGCTGGGGACGCTGACATGCACATGGCCTTTTCCAGGTATCTGGTGGGATTGGTTTGGTTTAGGGTGTGTGTGTGTGTGTGTGTGTGTGTGTGTGTGTGTATGTGTATGCGTGTTCGAGCGAGAGCTCCTGCCATCAGAAGGACAGGGGGAGGATAGAGTGCGATTTCCCCAGGCCTCCCGGCAGCCTGCCCTAAGTATGCACTTGAAACGTCGGAGAATTCATTTCAGAGTTCTGAAACTAAATCCTGGTGGAGAAGAGCCTCGCCATGCCAAACAGTCGATTTCCTTTTCAGCGGACTCATACATCACTGACCCACCCTTTCCCCCTGACAGAATGACATATGTCATTTATCATATGGGCCCTGGCCAGACAACAGCGAGGGGAGGGAAGCCCGGTTGTCCCCTCCTCCTTCTGTACAGTACAGTGTGGCTTGCTCACGATTTGGTGAGAGAGGAGAGGGGCGGCTACAGCCTGCCCTGTAGATGGCTGTCTTCTTCGGGGTGTGTGGCGTGGCACGGGGGCGTGAGATTGGCCGCTGCACCAAAGATGCTGTATCCCTTTATATGATTTGCCGAGCCACTCTGCTTAGTTTCTGATGCATGACGTCCATCCCTGTCCTTCCTGTGTCTCCTTTTCTCTCTTCTCCTCACTTCTTCCCTTTAGTCCAGAGTGAGGAAGGCAGTTGACAGGTATCATTCAAGCAAGGCCCCGCGTGTGAGGGGTGGGATAAATGAGTCTCAGGGCTCCTGGCTTCACATGATTCAAACGTACGTTATTGAAGATGGATGTTCCTTAAAAAAAGATTGATGGTAGGAGCCGGGCTAGGGGTACCATTTATCATTTTGAATATTATTTAGACTTGCCGAGTAAACCTGTAACTTGAGAGTTGGACCAGCCGGGGCTGGCTATGGGCGTGTGTGTGTGTGTGTGTGTGTGTGTGTGTTTCATCGATTGGCCTTGGGCTCTCATTGCTGCTGAATAGACAGCCCCCCCCCCCCCGTACGTATAATAGAGGACCCCCAAAAACATGAACGCAGGGAGGGGTGAAGTTTTCATTTTGAAAAAATTTCAAGGACATGGGGGGGGGGAAGAAGTGTCTTTGATTGTCAGTAAAGCAAGTAACTAGCTAACTGCCTCTCTCCCTCCTCTTCTCCCTCTCTCCTCTCTCTCTGCCTTTCTTCCTTCACAGAGGCAGTCACATACCAAACATTAAAATATAAACAGAGCCGTAGTTGCTGAAGCCAGAACCCTTGTCTGATTTTTTTTTTTAAAAAAAAATCTGTATTGAAAAAGCTTTAGCCCAATATAACTTAAAAAATAGCATAATATAACTTTAAAAAAATACTGGTTGGCTTGGTTAGTAGTGTGAGCGTGAAGTAGAAAAACACTTGTATGTTTCAAGAATATTTTAGATAAAAAATGATCCTTTGCGGCTCCCTGCCTATGCTCCCAGCAGCCTCTTTTTCTTTGTGTCTGCACTCTGTTCTCTGCAGCTGGGCCCCCACCGACCCCCACCAGGACTGATGTGGACAGCTGTTTGCAGGCCCTGCCAGTTAATCATTTCTGCTGCTTTTGCACCCTCAAGCTCTGTGCACCGGGACACCCCCACCTACTGGAAGTACTTAGGGACGCAGGCTGGCTTGCCACTGGAGCCCCCAGCAGTCTGGAGGGAGGCTGTGGCCACCTGATGGCCTGTACACACACTGTTCTGCTTTGGAGCCCTTGGTGCCTGGCTCCCTGATGGAAAAAGGAAAAGAGAAACTGACGGCCACCCTGCTCCCGTCTCCCACACCAGGAAAGCCCTGATAGCGCAGACTCCGTTGTCAGGAGCTGTATTTGTTGGATTCAGTATGCAACTGCATTTGAGTTTGCTGATGAGATTGAAGGTGTCTTGTGTGATGTTGTGCGGCCATCGGACAGAAAGTTAGATAGAGGGTTTTGTTTTGTTTTGTTTTTTAAATATAAAATTAAGAGTTCAGAACTTGTGAAAGGGTAGAATGTATGTGCTTAGAGGATGCTGGGAAGGAACTTCCTGCACATGTAGAAAGTATTGGCATCTGAAAGAAATGAGACTCGGCTGTGCACTAGCAGGCATCTCTCTCTCTCTCTCTCTCTCTCTCTCTCTCTCTCTCTCTCTCT
>JADRCH010000246.1:1568002-1584833 GCA_019843965.1 Rhynchomys soricoides | reverse complement strand
AGAGAGAGAGAGAGAGAGAGAGAGAGAGAGAGAGAGAGAGAGAGAGAAAGAAAGAAAGAAAAACGGCCTGGTCTTTTCTAGACACTTAAGCAGCTGAAGGCTGATAAAATATGCACTCTGCAGTGCATGGCTTTTAATTAATTGAAAAAGGTTCAACATTCAAAGACGATGCTGGAGAAAAGTCCAGTTATGAGCAGAAGTAATATTTATTGTTTGCATGAAGGGTTTGACACAGAGTCCAACTTTCTGTTAGAAATCTCTGGTGTTCCCGCTTGGTAAGGAGGTGTGGGCTGGGGTCTGCAGGTAGCCACTGCCGAGAGACTGCTTGTTTTCCCATGCTGCTGGTCATCATCATGTGACCACAGTGGGATCCAGCCAGCCAGGGTATGGTTACCTTTTCTACCTCTCTGGTAAGTCTGAAATATGGACAGCAAAGGTGTGAAGATTGAAGGGCACATCATCAAGTGTTCCCAGAACAAGGTCCCTGTCACTTCATTTGTGTGCCTGGAATGTGCCAGAACATTTTCAAAGGAGTGCTTTGGAGACTCCCATTCAGGGGCCTGCAGCATCCAATTCAAAAAAAAAAAAAAAGAGAAAGAAACACTCCAATCAGGGTCTAGAGATCATTTTGAGTGTCCGTGTTTCCTCAAAGATATATTCATAGACTAGGAAAGTTCATTCTTGTTCTCTCTGAGGCTAAAATATTCCAGAGGAATTGGGAAAATGTATTAAAGACAAGATAGAAAGTGGCAGATCCCGAGCTGCTTTCCAGTTAAGCATGCTGCAATCCCCGAAACAGATCCCACTCTTTTATTTTTGGGTACTCTGCTTGATTTTCACACCACTCTCCTCCCCAAAGAATAGCAGGACTTCTAAAATTAGCAGAACACAGAAAAGGCTTGACTATTAGGATTCATGAGAGAAAGAAAGCAACTTTTTTTTTTTTAAATACATTGAGACAGTGTGTTCAGGGCACACCGGATCAGAGCAGTAGCGCCCCCATCTGGAGAACCATGCTTGCGCAAGCACTGGGGATCTGTGGCTGAGAGTCCCAAGGATAGGGCATACACCCTGTCCTGTGACGTGCTTGGAAGCCCCACTTTGGAAGGTACAGACCTGGCCTTTTGGTGAGAAAGAAAGAAAGAGAAGCAATCATACCTGCCTCGGCTGCTGGGGCCCCAGAGAGGACTCACTTGTTCAGGTGGCTGGAGGGTGTTCCCAGTCAGAACTTGATCTCCAGACTTTGATTGCAAGGGGCACTTCTGCTCTTGAGTCAGCATCTCCTTGGTGGGTTCCTGGATTCTCAGATTATTCTGGGAAACTGCAAAGTACCTATAGTTTTCTGACCACGTACAAGTTGTCTTTCACCTTCAGGGTCTTCTGGTGTAGTCCTTGCTCATGACAGACTAGCACAGGCTTGGCTGTGCCGGAAAGTCCAGTGGTTGCCCTGCAAGGCTGTGAGCAGTTCCTTTGGTGGCCTGTGTGGATGAGAGGTGCTTCTTTCCCCATGGTATACGGCTGTCTAGAGGTAGACCACAGGGGAGTTCATGTCCTTTTAGTTTTGTGTGTCTGGGGTGGGTATGTGTGTGTGAGTGCAGGTGATTGTGGAGACCAGAAGAGGGCGTCTGATTCCTTGGAACTGGGGTTACAGATGTTCATGAGTCTTCCAGATGCAAATGCTTGCTAGGCACCAGAGTCAGGTCTTCTGCACCACATACAGTCTTCTCTCCAGCCCCTAGAAAGGGAATTTTTTTTTTTTTTTTTTTTTTTGAGACAGGGTCTCTGTGTAGCACTGGCTGTTCTAGAATTCTCTTTGTAGACCAGGCTGGACTTGAACTCAGAACTCAGAGATTTACCTGCCTCTGCCTCCTGAGTGCTGGCATTAAAGGTCTGCACTATCACTGCCTGGCTGGCTGAGGGATTCTTAAGAGTTGTCATCTCTCCTTGTCTAATAAATGCTGATAAGGTTCATCACCTAATGTCAAGCATAGTAATTCTAAAACCTGGAGTTTTACTGGAAAGGACTAGCGTTGACAGTTCCCCCTTTGAAATATAGATGGGACACGTATGAATTAACATATGAAGAGCCTACACCTTTAATGCTAGTAAAATTACACAGAAATCTGCTTTACCCTAAAGGAGGTAGCAAGATCAGGGGAGAAAAAAAATCCAGGTTCTGAGAAATTTAGGCAGGTTTTTTTTCCCCTCTTGTTTGGGTTTCAGGCCCCTATCCCCCTGGTGACCCCTGGTGGCAGTTAAAATGACTCACTAAAGGAGAGAAGGAAGCAGGGAAGTGGAGCACACACTTCCTTCTTTGGAAAGGGCCTGCTCCCTTGTGAGGTTTGATAGGGATTTCCCAGTCTCCCTTCCTGGCTTATTGTACAAAGATTCCTGTATCTCCAAGAGATTTGGCAGGACAGAGACACCACTATTATTTCTTATTGTTGTTGGATCCCATTCCTATCCTGGTGTCTATGAAATTAGAATTAGCCTAGGCTGGTCTTTCTCTCACCGTGTAGCTTCGGTTGGCCTTCGAACCTCCAAATCCTTCCGTCTCAGCCTCAGGAGGAGCACTTAGACTACACACACACTGGCTTCTAAGTCAGAATGCATGGCTTAAAAACCCAGACTCGCTGACTCCCCCACTCTCCGAAAGTCCACTTGGTAGCCGGCGTAGTGTTCTAGCTAAGTAACCGGTACCTCCCTGGTTGCCTGGAAGTCATTTTGGATTTTTGTATCTCAGCTGCCACGGATTCAAAGCAGGCTCCGCCTGAAGTCTTAACACAAGAGAGTAAGGAGCACAAATGAACCAGATTGGCTCTCCTGTAAGTGTAGTCATTGTGAAACACTTAAGTCCATGTCGCTCATCTGCCAAGGAAGGTGTTTGAAGGAAACAGAGATTCTCATGTCTGTCAGGAGAAGGTGGGGTTCCTAGCAGCCTTCCCCAGGCACCGGGTTCTCTCTGACATTTTGTTTCCTGCCTTTGTGTTTGCTCTGGGCCTGGAGTGAAATGGCTCTTTCATATATATTAGGGAATGCTAAGACGGCCTAATAGATGAGGCTGCTGTGGTGTTATTTTCCCTGGTTTTTCTATATAAAATAGTAAAAGCAAGCCGGGTCTCTAGTTACATGACAGAGGCTCCTACTGGGATGCTTAGGTGAACAAGTAAGAGAAACCAGTGTGGCGTCAGCTGGGCAAATGAAAATAAATAAGATAATGGCTGTGCTCTTGCTCCTGAGAGCCAGGCCCAGAGCTTGCTCTCCGTGGATCCTGGAGCCGCACACTCTGGCGGAGAGCATGGGTGGGGAGGAAGGGAAGTATTATCTGGAAACACGTGTACTCATTCCTTGTGAAAGAAGTGAAGTATTTAACATTTCTCCGAGGAAAACATCTTTCATTACTTGACGTGTTCTGTGGTAATGATTTTTCAGTTCAACAAACAAGCACTTATTAGTGTTCAGCTGAGAACCTGGCTGAGGTGGTTGGCAGGGCCATTTTTAAGGGAGCTGGCTGGAGAAGGAAGGTGAAGGGTGCAGTGGAGAGAGGCTTGGCTTCTCCGGGTGGTCTCCAGATGGTTCACTTGGCATGGCTGGGCATCTCTGGGACATACTCTGGGTTCTCTGAACCTAGCGTGGTTGTCAGGTGGGCATGGGGGCTCAGGCTGTGGGAGGATGAGCATGCTTCTGTTTTGTTTTTTTGTTTTGTTTTGTTTTTTGATTTTTACAACCAAGAATGGATGGACCATTAGTGTAATAAGGAACTTAGAATGGGTATACCTGGAGAGCCCAGCTGCTATGCAGTGAGAAGTTTGGTTGGTTGCTTGTAAGGATCATCTAGAGGTAAGGGAACAAATCCAGACATGGGCATGGTTCTGTGGTACATTCCATTGTTGTGAACTAACTCATACAAGAAAAGGGGCTTAATTAGGCACCAGAGATGAGCAGGTATGTCTGCCCGGACCGTGAGCAGAGAGATGGACTCCTGTATGTCACTGTCATCATATCATACCTCAGCACAGCCTGTTGATGATGCCTTGTGGTACTGGGTCCTGGGGAGACCACTCTGCTGCTTCTGGTCCTCTTGGGAAAGCGTGTGCCCTCCACTCGAATTTACTATGGCCCTGACTCCCAACATGTCCTTCAGCTTTGTTTGTTCTGTTTTTCTTTCTCTTATGTGATGAACAGTCTGGTTGATCTGATGGCAATCCTGGCTCAAGGTGGCCTGTACTATACCCAACCTGATGCTTCTACCATGATGCCAGTGAAATTAGGAAGAGTGAGCTGGGGGCTCTTTAATGAGCCTGTGATTCTAATTTGCCCAACAGTCAGCCCCGTCACATGGAGAGTCAAGTATTGTTGCACAGGGGCTCCCTGTAAGTAGGCCATTTGTCTCAGTTCCCAGATACAGTGGGCTAGCCCACAGATAAAATCTATGTATGGGTTATCTCATCATTGCTCCAAGAAACATAATCTTGATTTTCATCTGAGGATGCACTTTTAAATAATATAGGACCCATTGTGTTTGATTGGCTCTCAGAGCTGGCCTGGTGGGTCCCTCTGCCATGTATATGAGAGAGTTAGGGTGTTTACACTTTGTACTTTCCAGGAGTCTTTAGCAGCTTCCTAACTAGAGCCCAGAGGCTCTTGGTTGGAAGGCAGTATTCTGGTCTGCATCTCTCAATTCAGTTGTTAAGCATATCATGAAATTCCAGATGTAATAATAACATTTATAATGTTAACACTGTCAGGAGGTACAGGACTCAGTGACAGCTGAAGAAGAGGGTCATCTTGTATTTCGAATATAATGTGACACAGGGTCTTAGCAGGGGAGGGTGACTTTGCCGTCAAGCAGAGAGACTGCACATTGTGGTAAATGGTAATGTGTTTTTCTGGAGACCCAGCCACACTGGGCCAGTGGCAGAGTGTGAAGAAGGAAATTCATTGCGCAGGCCATATTTCCTTCAGGGACTGAATCATCCTTCTTTTCGATTGCCCCTGCCCTGGCGAGATGGTAGGTCTAGTATCCAGGGAAGCAGGCTTTGGGAAGGACATGGCCGCTTAGACCTTAGAAACAGCTGTCCTTCCTCGAAAAGGTCCTGCATGTTCTCACCTGGAAACAAAACAAACAAAAACAAAAACAAAAAAAGAAAAGAAAAGAAAATGGATGGTCTACTAAAATCAGCGGACTGCCACTTCACAGCATGACCAGGCAATGTATGAAGCAATGGTAGAAGCACTGGGAGCTTTTGACCACAGCAAGACGGGTGATCTGGCCACTGGCCTGCTTTCCTGCAGCTCTGTGTGGTTTGCTTTCTCTGTGACATTTCCAGAGGACATGCACCTTCATGGAAAGGTCTGAGTTCCCTCTATTATGACGGAGCATAACCAGTCAAGATGACGTCAGTTGTGGGACTTCTGGAGACATCTAAGATGTCTCCAGATTCCATTCACCAGATGCCATTTTCCCTATGATAATTTTGGTGATTGTATGAATACCAATTAATTAAAAAAGAAAAACCTCGACAGCATATATGAAATATCATTGATAGATCCAGTAAATAAGAAAGTTATTTTAAGCAATGAAAGAAATCAAATGCCCCCTTTTATATTTATCAGTGAACCAAAAATAGTTTATGCTTCACTATGGAAGTGTTTTTACGTATATTTTCTTTTCTTTGTAGTGCAGAGGCTTGAACCCAGGGCCTTATGCATACCAGGCCAGAGTTCTAGCACTGAGGTAGAACTTCTGGCTCATAGCAGATAAATATCTTTCATTTAATTTTTTTGTTTCTTTAGGATCAGGTATCATTATGGTACTCCTGACTGGCCCAAAATGCAAGTTGGGGCTCTTACTTTCAATCCTCCTGCCTCAGCCTTAGAGTGCTTGGATCACAGCCCTGTGCTATGTTTTCTGGTTGCAGACACATTTGTAAAGTCCCAGTCCAGGTCAGCTCCTGAGGAGCAGCTGTGAGCATCACATCAGACATGATTCTTTTCAGATGCCTCCGCTTTCAGTGGTCAGAGAACCAGAGAACGGACACAGCCTATCTCTAGCGAAGGCCTGCATCCCAGTTACCCCCACAGCACAGCCAGCATGCTTGTTGGGCTCTTCTTTTCGTATGTGTTCTTGCCAGGCAACAGTGAAGTGACTGATATCGGAAGTCCCATGCCCACATTCTCTGGATGACTCTGTTCCTGCCAACAGGAACTATCACGGAGAAGCTTCATTCCTGAGCATCCCCTGCTCGGGCTGTTTCAATACCTAAAGGAATAGGAAACATGTTTTTTTTTTTTCCAATTTCAAGTGGCCTTTTTGCTTCCTGTAAAAAGCTCATTCATGTCTGCAGTCCAGTGGGATGTGTAGACCACACAGCATCACAACACCCACGGTTTTCCCTACCCATCACCCTTTGCTGGGTTAGGTCATAGAGAGGGTACAAAGGAATCGGAGAGTAACAAGGACGTTGTGCTGTGTCCACTGCAGACCCTTGGAGAAGCCTGGATGCTGTGAACGCCCCCCCCCCCACTTCCTGTGGTACCCACTGGCTGGCGCTGGGTGTTCAGGCATCTGCAGTGGTCTGTGCTTATGCAGCACATCCCAGCTCTGAGGATGCTGCCTCCAGAGGCTCCTGCAGGCAGTTCCAGCTCGCTTAGATCTGCCCTTGCTAGTGGGAGAGATTTACTGGAAGCCCTCAAGGCAAAGCAGGTGAGGGGCTTGAGGTCTATTCTTTTTTATTTTTTTTCTTTTTTGCAAGTTTTATTTTTGACCCAAAATATTAAATTTCCGGGGGGAGAAAGCAGAACTGTTAAAGAGAGAGGCCACCCTTTTAGTAACCAAGAAGCAGCTCTTTTGAATTACAGAGGAGAATTTGACCCCTTTTGAAAGGAAATAAAGGAGGAACCCCATGTAAGGAACGCAAGAAAAGCTGATGTTACATTTTCTGTGATTACTCATATCCGAGGCTGGAGCTCCGGGAAGTCGGCTATAATGGAATTTTTTTCTTTTTTTTCTTTTTGTTTTTCCTCCTCTGAGTTGTGTCTCTGCTCATCCTCCCCTCCTATGAGAGTGAGGAGTGGTTTGTGCTTGATGGGAAAAAAAATACTTGCTTTTGGCTTGCCTTCTTTCTCTCTTACTTGACCCACAGCCCGGGCTGAAGGACCTGAAGCTAGCATTGTAGACCTTGTAATTAATTCTTAACTATTCAGGGAGCTGTAGGGCTCAGAGAGGCAGGAAGGGAATTGCGCAGCAGGGTGTCCCTGAACCCAGAACTCGCCTGCGCCTGAGTTTTGACACCAGCCGGTAACCGAAGTAATCAACTGAAGGACTATAAATAATTCACCCTCAGAAGTGAAAAATCGAAAACCTTGGTAGAGGTTCACAGCTGTTAGTAGCCATTTCATTGGCATTGTTTAAAAATTATTTTCTTGCGTACACTGTGTGAGTTTCTAGGTGCCTGGTGCATAACCCAAGACCCAAATCAGAGGTGCCTCAGCCATGGCTGCATTCGACGCATGTGTGATAACTGCAGGGGATGCCTGTTGCCAGATCTTACCTCCTTCTGCGCATTCCTCCGGGCACCCTGGAAGATGGTCATTGTAGTTTTTTGATACAAACACAAACTTAAGCTCTGATTGCACAAGATGCGGCAGATGACTGGTACCTTCATCTGGGCAGTAAGAAATTACCATTGCTTCTTCCCTCTTGCTCCGAGCTTAGGTGACCAAACCAAGTAATTAGACAATTAGTGGTGACAAAGCTGGGCCTGTTCTTCTTTTTTTAGTTTTAGTTCCGTGGCGTCTGCATCTTAACAAGATTCCCATTTATGTTGCTGTAGATGGGCCCACAAACCCTAGGAGTCTTTTTCGGATTTAATGATAAAGCAGGTCCATTGGCTTTTCTGAAAATGTGGCGCCTGGAAGTTTAAATGTAAGCACTAATAGTAATTCTCACTAAAAGTGGATCCTCCAATCTTGGCTGAGATTGGTGAGCCGTGATTGGAAGCCACTTGCATTTAGGTGACAGCTAAAATAAAGGTTTTGAAAGGATGTACAGAAAGTTGACGCATCTGAAGCCTGCCTCCTGTGACTGCGGTTCCAGATAATTCTTTATTCTTATTGGGTGATACTCACACCGTGTAAGTGGCATTGTAATGAATCGTGATTGTTTTAAAATATAATCTCATATATGAAGCTTTTGTATACCAGTTAGGCCTGACTTGTTATCGTAAGAAGTAAACTACAATTTCCCTGTTTTATTTGTTATTGGATGTAAAAGAAGTAAAAGAAGACAGTTTCTGCTAAAGAAAGACGGGACTGTTATTGATGATTTTACTGAGACACTGTGTTCCAGTACTGGTGTTTCAATACCTGCCAGTCATGCAAAGGAACCTTATCTATGTAAAGATGCACGTCCTACAGATTGAGCTGCTTAGACAGGGCCCCGGGTCTCAGGAGCAACCTTTCCAAAGGAGGAGTTGACTCTCCAGGGGCTACCCCGGGCAGGAGGAGGTGATCACATAGCCCCCTTTCCACTCCTGATGGTTTCCAAAAATGTTTGGGTTCTCCCAGAGCACAGACTACTGAGCAAGTTAACTGCTCATTGAATTTATCCGTCCCCCTTCTCAGCAAGGTGTGCTGGGATTGGCTGGGTCCTCCATTCAGGGATTCCGGCTGAGGGCCTAGCAAAAGTTCTCTTTCTTTTGACAGAGTTTATAGCGATGTTTTCTTAATTATTCTTGATGTTTTGCCCATTGTACCATTAGCTTCTTCAGAGGACAGAGATGAATAACTGGTATCCACGAGAACAAAGTGTGAACTGAATGCATTTAATTATTGATAGCTCAGTAGCTAAAGGCTCTGAAATGATGTTGTCAAAGGCCTTGGTGTGTCGACAGCAGATGTGTTGGTGTGCACACACAACTAGTGACGGGGTACCAGTAAAACTCAGGGAAAGAATGCCGTTAAGCAAATATGGAACCCCAGCGGTTCACCTTCCTTAATGTATTTCTGAATATGATTGGTTTCATTCTATGTGTTGGATTTTTGAGGGCTTGGCGATTTACGGTTTTCGTTTCTCTTTTAAAATATGTGATCATGTATAGATTGCATGTGAACTGTCAACCTTGCTTATACGTAAACTCCCTGGCCCAGTTACATTTATATTGCTTCTTATGTATGTGTACACGTGTGCAGTAAGTATGTGCATGGCTCTGTTGAAGTCAGTGTTTTCACAATCTTAGTCCTAAAATGGGAATTTGAAAGTCACTAGTTTTATACTCATGTTTCCAAACAGGAAAAGCCAAACGCTCACAAATTCCCTTCTCCCCCCTCGTTAGCGACCAAATTCGTCTTCATGCACACGCAAGTAAGGACTTCCCGTGTTTTTCCCGACGTGTTGACATGACTCGCCACGTTTTCAATTATCTCACTTCTTCATTTTGCTTTCTCTCTCAATTGTGGGCTATGATTCCCATAGCAGAAAACACAATGGAAATACCTCGCCATTCTCAGGCATGCGTGGACAGCTGGTGGGCTTCTCTCCTAGGACGCGGAGTTACAGATCTGAAGGAATTGTGCTAACACGTGTCAAATGTTACTGTGGACCCATTTCCCCTACCTTGAGTATTTGGCTAGTTAATGGCGCCATTCACAGAGATGCCTAATTTTATTTTTTTCTAATGGCTTTAGACTTTGAAGGAGAGGAGGAAGAAAAAGCAGAAAGCTGATGCTTCACAGCATGAGAACATAGGCAAGGGAACCCACCTGCTAACCCCGGGCATATCCTCCAGGTTACCTTCTGTCTGTGTTGAACATACAGTTAACCCATACTGCTCCCCTGAACAGTCATGTTTCCCTGCCTGGCTGACTGGTCCATATTAGTAGGATGTGCATTGGAACTTAGGGCTTCGTGAGAGTTTGCAAGGATTATTATAATGATGATTATTATTATTATCATCTTGCGTGGCTGTTTACTGTGAGAGAGGTGAAGACACAGGCACTCCTAGAGCAGAGCTACAAATGTGGGCTGAAGCTGGCTTTCCTAATGCAGCCCGTGCGCTCCTATCTCCCTAAACATCAACAAACGGGCTGCTTCTCCAGTTTCCCTGGAAATTAAATAAGTAAGCCCGTGTGAGATTCACACACTCCACCGCTTGCTGCTACGTCAGAGGTCAGCCCCGCCCTTGATGCAGCAACTCAGAGCATCTGGGCATCCCTAGCTGTACGTGTACACACACACACACACACACACACACACACACACCCCAGGCTTGAGTGCACACAGGGCTTCTCTATAGCAGCTACATATATAAAGCCCTGAACAGTCTGACAGTAGTTTTCCCTTATGTGAAACTAAATGCGTTTTGATTTTTTTTTTAATTATAAAGACAGTAATTCGCATGATAGAAAATCTAGAGAAATTTGAGGACACTTAATTAATGGAGAAATCTTTGTTTAACCCAGGTTCCCTGTGCCCCTCCTTAGGGATGCTAGCAGTTTGTGGCACACCCTTCTAAAGTCATAAGCATGCAGATATGTTCTATCTTGTGCCTTTCTGATATATATATATATATACATATATATATATATGTGTGTGTGTGTGTATATATATATATATATATATATACATATACATAAAGTTACAACTCACAGGAGGGATGTATAGACAAATGTGTAGGGGATACAGCAAATGAAGTGAACTGTGGAATTTAGAATCTGTTGGTGGGTGCATAGATCAGCTTTCAACTTTGCTATGAATATTTGTTTGCCTAATAAAATGGCGGGCAATATATAGTCATCATCCTATCTGAATGATATTATGTGTAATATATATCGCACAGAGCTGTCTCTTGCTTTTTAATAGTAGCATATTACTCCTGCGTGTGAGATCACTCCTATGTATGAGATAACTCCTAGGTACAAGATTTTGTTTGTTTGGTTTGGTTCTTATTTGTTTGGTTTTTATTTTTTTATCTTTTGTATTTTGTTTGTTTGTTTTAAAGGCATGGTCTCACTATATAGCACTGGCTTGCCAGGAACTCACTATGGCTACATAAGTTGTTTCTTTGTTTTGTTTTGTTTTTGAAAATTTGAGACAGGGTCTCATTACACAGCCCACACTGATTTTGAACCCACTATTCTCTTGCCTCAGCGCCTGGAATGCTGGAACTATAGACATGTGCCACCAGGCCCAATGTGAGTGACTCTATCAATAAACATTTGAGTTACAATCACCATAGTGAAGGCCCTTCTGCATACGTCTTTGCGAGACAGAACCCTACAGACAAAATTGTTAGCAGGAGAGATTAGTTTAGCTCATAAAAGAGTGTATTCAAAACTATTGCTTCCCATCACCACCTGCTTGTATGTTTCTGAAACGTCCACCCTCACCCCCCAATTCTCAGCTTAGTTTAGGATTGCAGTCAGAGACTCCTCCCTAACATGGGCGCAGTATGAGCTCAGCACATCTTCATACTTTTTAAAGGTGTGTGTGTGGACGGGGGGGGGGGGGGGATGTGAAATTTCAATCTTCTTATTAACTTCAGACTTCCTTGGGGTTTTTTGTTTGTTTGTTTGTTTACATCTCTGGGTGACTACAATGGGTTTAAGTTCACTGTCTGTGACACAGATAGTCTCATTTGGTAGAGAAGAAAAGATCCAGAGTGGGAAAGACACCAGTGTAAGTTCTCAGGGTGCTCCTCCCTCCCATGTTGGCTTGAAACCTTCCTCTGGGACTGGACCACGGCAGACTGCCCCACTGGCCTTCCCATTACCTGAGGATGCTTATGAAGCCAGCCGCCAAGACAGCCAGGTTGTCTAACTAACTGGGTATTACCTTTGTTTAGCTCCTGCCTAGTACAGCAGAGGTGTCTGTCTCCATCGAGTAGCTTCTCAGATAGCGATCATGGGATGCTGCAAATGTTCTTTTGGGTTTTGGCTGAATAATATTTAAGGGTTTTGAAAGAGTGACTTAATTGTGTTTTTGTGTAATTGATGGCGTTCTAGCAAAATGTATTGAGACACGATATCAGCGTTTCTCTAACTGTTCCTTGGAGAAAAATCTCTGCTCATATGAAAATGGTTTCTTCACTTTCCGCTCAAGGAATTTCGAAAAATGGAAAAAATCATTGGCTTCCACCGAATCACTGTACCTAGAAGATTCTCTCATTTTAAAGTGTCCCCCTATCCCCGGACTTGGCCTGGATACTGCAGGGGCACCTCATCATTATAAGCTTGTCCTTTGTTTTGGAAGGCAAGGCTTGGGAACCTGGGAACCCGCTGCGTTAGACTTGGTACAGGATGATGTGTGGGCAGCTTTCTGGAAGCTTCCATGTGCCCACAGGTCAGTTGGTGCTAGGCCCCAGACTGGGGGCCTCCCAGCTGGGGACTCTTGGGTTCGTTCTTCAGACTTCTTGCCCACCACGACCTGTTTTGGGTTTGGAAAACTGTGGCACATAAATCTGTATCTCAATAATGAACAAGTTTCTTCTTGGATCCGAATTTGAAGACCACGTCACCTTGCTTGCTACCATAGAAATCAGGGGATGTAAATGAATGTTCTTAGTTTTTCTAACTTGACATTTGTTTATATGGGGGGGGTTGCATACATTTAGATCCCCCCTTCCTTCTTCACCTGCTCCCCCTTTCTTGATTTCTTTCTTGAGTTTCGCCATGTAACACAGGCTGGCCTTGAACTGAGGCTAGCTCCTGCCTTGGTCTCCTCGGTGCTGGGGTGATCTTACTGTGTCAGTACTCCCGGGCTTGGTGCTTTGATTTTGTTTCAGACCTTACCACATCGATTCCATCCTGAAAAAAAAATCAAACTGTAATCATTAAAAATTAAAATATATCTGAAGCGGAGATAGAGCCGAGAGTTGAGTTCTTTCATAGTGTGCACACGGCTCTAGCTTCCATTCCTAGCTCCCCTCTCTTTTTTCTGTCTTATTTTAAAATAAAAAGTATGTTAACTCTCTCTCATTTTATTTTTCTCTGTCCCTCCCTCCCTCCCTCCCTCCCTCCCCCCTCCTTCCCATCCTTTCTCCCTTCATTCCTTCCTGCCTTTCTGTGGTGCCTGGAATGGTGTGAAAGGCCTTGCATTGTATGTGCTAGGCTAGGCTAGCCACATGTCTCTAGCCCCTCAGTTAATTTCTAATTATGGAAAACGCACAAGTCTGCTAAATTAATTTGTAATAGTAGTTGTAATAATAATAATTGTAATTATAATGCTTTGAAAGTGCCATTGGTCACCCTCCTGGTGGCCACATTCTGTGTGCTGCTTCCTGGAGTCCCCACGCACTCGGCCACCCGAGGGTCTAACCACTGCAAACACATGCACGGGAGGGAAGAGAGCCAGTGTTCAACGGTGGGTGGGTGACATTTGAATGTGTCCCATAGGCCTTTCAGAGGTTTTCTTACTGAGACAGCCTGTGTGTCACCAGTGTGGTGCAGTGGGGCTGCCCCTGCTGGGTACTGGGAGGAGAACCCCAGGAAGACATGGCTGTAGCATCTGCAGCCTGCTTCGCTGCCATGTGTGTGGGAACAGCAGGTCCAGATGCACAGACACAGCTGCAGCCTCCGCCACCTCGGGGGAGAACACACCTTCCCTAGGTGTGTAAGAGGGCGGGAAGGTGACGGCATGGGATCTTCTGTCCTTGGGCTGGAGATTGCAGGAGCTCTGCCCTGGCATATCTGAGGGCAGCTTTTAGCTGCTTCTTGTGGTCTGCATGTGGCCCTTTCTCAGAGCATATCAAAGGGCTGGCTGGTGTGAAGCCACCTGGGTATCATAAACCAACTGCATAGAGTTCTCCGATTTGGAATCCTCACAGGGTGAACAAGAAAAACGACAATGAAAATAAAGAAGAAAACTAGTGTGTTGATGGCTCATGCATGGTCTTAACTGGCAAAGCTTGTGTGATTTGATGTCTGAAAGACATGTAATGTTTAATAATTAGACCTCTTTACAGGAGATCACTGAATAATAACATTTGCTTTCTGGTTCTTAGAGCCCTCCACATCAATGAATAGATCTCCAAGACACCCGAGCAGAGGCTCACAAACACACCCTTCGCAGGAGTGTCTAGGGGGTCTGGTGGCAGTAGAACAATGGGCACCTCTCAGCCAGAATAGAAGAACTAGCTTTGGCATCTGGTTTTGCAGATAGACATTCAACCAGTGGGCTTGTCTGAGCATTCAGGAGTAGGACATGTGTTTGAAACAATTTCCACATGTTCTCAATTCAATATTGCCTGAACAAAACTAAGGCTGTCAGTATAATACAGGGGTCACACACAATGTGGAGGTTTATCTCCTCTGTATGGCCAGTCTGAGTGCCTGTGTTTTCCAAAGTTCTCACAACAGACCCATGCTGCAGGACTCACTCCGAAGCTTAGCATTGATGGTATAGTAGAGACTTGGTGTCCAGGCAGAAGAGAAGCAGTTAGTCACTCATTCAGAGATAAAGCTCTCTCACTTCACCACTGTGTGGAAAGAAAGCAACTCTGTTCACACAGGCCCGTTGTCGCAGGGAGGTGAGGCGGACAAAGCTCCCGCTGGCTGGACTTAGCCTTGTTGTTGCCTGCGTTTCCCCACCACAGGCTTCCTTGTGTATACGCTTTGGCGTCAGTGGGTTTTCCTGGGATTCTAAGATGATCTAGAGGCTCCAAAGTGGACTTACTAAGAGGGACTAGGAGCACATTCACTAGATGGCTAAGTTGAACTGAGGGTATCGGATGGCACCTGCGACTTAGCCATGGGGAGGAGGTCCAGACAGGAGGAGGTCCAATTCTAAGCTGGCTTGGGCAGCATAGTTAGAGGAACAAAACAGAACAACCATCACCACCAAGTGGAAAAAACCAAACCAAACCAGGGTGCTATCTTAGGAGCATCACACTGGTGAGTTGTGAACTGTCTGAAGATCCGTTTGCCTGTCCAGCACGGTCAGGCTCATGTGAACCTTCATCAAGAGCACTTCCCTTTCCTACCTATCTCTACGTTAGAATGATGTTTTGGGTTCATTCAGTTACCTTAGAATTAAGCAGGCATCAAAGGTCTGAGGGCGTGGACTATCAAGATATTCTTTCTGTGTGCGTACAGCATGTTGTCCGTCAGAACCAGCTCTCCTTTATGAATTGAAAAGTGCAAGGCCATACATTGACTCCAGTCCAGCTGCGACTTTTGGAAACCTACTGCCACAGAGGATGCATCATGAGGCTGCTAACAGGGTATCCTGACTGGTCCCCATGCTCACTGGCCATCTCAGTGGGATTCTTCCAGAAGGGAACACAACACTGCACGGGACTCAATAAGCTCTTGCAACTAGAGATGAAAATATTCTGAGTGGTTCTGGGAACACCCAGGCCTATAGCCCTGCTGAACCTGTCAGACTCATCTGCCCAGATCCAACCCCCTGAAGTTGGGAACGTTTTAGATTCTGCTGGTGTGGTCCAGAACATGCCAGTGAACCGCATCTGGCCATGGCTTCATTATAGCGTGCCATAAAGCAAGTTACTGAGGTCATCCTAAGTGGATGCTTCTATCAAGAAAGACAAACCAGATCAGAAAGCATGTTACACGGATGAGAAGAACACCACAGATGTCTCCCAAAGATGGGTTCAGGGCATAGACAAATTACCTCACACATGGTCTCAGAAAGATGTCTTTTGGTTGGCCCCCTTTTTGGGGGCAAGGGGTGGTGGCTACTGCTGAGAATTGAACCCTTGTGCCTTGTACATGTTGGGCTATATCTCAGTTCTTCTTTTAACTTGGCGAGGTGAGTCCCACTAAGTTGTTCAGGCTGGTTTTGTGCCCCCATTCTTGTCCATGGTGGTCTTGCATTAGCGATTCTCCTACCTTACCCCCTTGAGCAGTTGGGCTTGCAGGCCTGTTATCAGGTACAACACATCACATATTATTTTTTTTAAGGTTTACTAAAATGATAGTCACACAATGGAATATTGTAAAGCGTTATGAAGAAAGGGCCCACACACAAGACGGGTGCGTCTGAGAAACACAAACATTCAAAGCAAACCAAAGAAGTCCACATACAGGCGGACAGTCATTTTTATGAAGCTCAGAAACAAACATAAAGCTAGCATTGTTTTAGGAGTGGGGGTTCGTGAATTCGTGTCCAGAGGGCCCTGTGTTTGATCCTCAAGTTGGCTGAGAACTTGGTTTGTAGGTATTTATTTCCTTACCATGCTTAACAACCCACAGAAATGTTCTGTTTATTTTCCTCTTCTTCCTTTCCTTCCTTCCTCTCTCTTTCCAGGATCTTACTGGAATGCCAGGCAGGGCTTGAGCTGGGATTACAGACAGGCACACCCTGGGAACTGATTCCATACATCTGCGGACCCTCCGTTACATAGTGGCATTTCAGGGTACTGTCTGTCGTCTGTCCTTCAGAGCTTACGCTTCCAGCTTCCAGCTCTGATCTTTGAGCCGCACGGTAAAATTACATCATAGTTTAGGGGGTTTAGTAAATACGTCTTCCTGTCCCTTCTTTCAGCTATTGGCGTAGAGCTCTACAGTCTCTGGGGCTACATCTTCGGAGTCCATATACGTCAGCTAGTTAACGAAGCCAGCGTTTCCACACCAGCAGCGAGGGTCTTAGCAACCAGAGTAGAAAACTGGATTCCATGTGGTGATACATATCCATAATCTAGATATCTAGGGCTCAGGAAAACAGAGGCTGGAGGATCTTGAATCCCCGACCAGTTTGGGCTTCCTAAGGATACCGATGCCTTGGGGAGAGGGGAAAAACATAGAATAGCTGCGTTTCAGTTTAGCACCCTTTGGAGATGCTGGCGATATAGGCTTTGTTGCTTTCATTGTAATG
>JADRCH010000246.1:1560502-1563002 GCA_019843965.1 Rhynchomys soricoides | reverse complement strand
CACCCTGTGTCTCAGGGTTTTACATGTAGTGTCTGTTTCTATAGGGACTGTCTGTTCCTAATGCATCCTCTTCTGCTTGGGGAAGGTGTTCATCCTCACTGTCTTGCTGCTTCATTTGGCAGACAAGGTTGGCATGGCTCAGGCATGGTGTAGGCAGCTTTCCTGCAGGCTATGACCTTAGTGGCCAGAGGCAGCCTTCCTGGCTAACGAGGATGTTGAGGATACAGCCCCATGTGATCATTCTGTGCCATTCACAGAGCATCTTACTCGTGGGTTCTGGGAGCTGGGTAGCCACACAAAAAGCAGGTGTGAAGGAGGGATGTAGTCCAGGAGGCAGGGCAGGCTCATTGTAGGAAGAATGATGAGCAGGATGGGGTTATGACCTGGCATGCAGGTAAAGCCCCAGAGGTACAATTACAGCCATTCATTCGCTTCAAGCTCCTTGCTGCTGGGTGGATGTGTCAGGCCACCATGCTCCTGTCTGGACATTAGCTTCAGACCCACCCCAGTGATTATAGTGCTTAGCTCAGAGGAAGCCTTTTCAGACAAGGGCCGGGATGACTTTGTTTCCTCGGTACCCGAGACCACCCATCTCATGCTCTCCATTCTCAGCCCCACCAATGTCCAGACGAGTACAAGTCCATGGCTGTGACGTAGCTGAGTGTCCTGGGAAGATAGACAGATCTTAACCTCACAGAGACCCTGCAGATGTGTGGGGACAGGAAGTATTTCCATTTCCTGACTGACAGGTGATAGTGGGAACATGCCTGCCGTGTCCCTGCCAGATACCCTGGATCCACAGATGGCAAGCATGTCTCCCAGGCTCTGTGGCAGGCACGCAAGTGGGGCTGCCCAGAAGGCATTGGAGCAGGAACTTGGAAATGAAGTATCCTGTCTTTAATTGATAATGGGTCAGGGCAATTTCTACATTTTTTAAAAAAAATCAGCATCTTTATCCCTGTCAAGGCTTAATAACTGCTACCTCCCAAACTGACAGTTGAGAGCTTTCCTTAGGAAATTCCCTTAGAGGTCTGAGTGTTGGAAATCCTACTAGCAAGCTCTGCTTATTAACTAGGAGACCAAGGCCCTCCCTCTCAAGGGATTCTTTCCAGACCCCCCTGGGATTATAATTTGCCCAGAGCCAGGCGCAGCATCCTGTACCCCAAACCTGCCACACTGTTTGACATATCTTCATACCACACAGACTGCGTGAACGTTATTATTTACACACGTTTTAACTCAAATAAATTATTTTTAAAAGGGAAGTGTGTCACTCCTATAAATGAAGACCCAGAATCACTTGCCATAAAGAGAAAATAACCATAAAAATAAATGCGGTGAAATCAAACAATGTCATTAAATTCGAGCTGGCTTCTCCTGCCTGCCTGCAGCCTGTATCGGACACTGTATCTCTCATCCGAAAGATTAGCAAGCGTTAGGGTGGTGTTAAAGACTGATGATGCCCACTGGATCCTCTCTCCTTTGAAGCAATCAGAAGGAAAGAGACAGGACAGACAAGGGAGCAATTGATAACTGTGATTCAGGGTGGAACCCACCCCCAGGCTGTGACATAGTTCAGGTTGCTGCCTTTGTTGGCTTTTGCTAGCTTCTCAAAGGGGTCCTGACACTATCATAGATGGAGAAGTATTCTTGAAGGAAGATGCCTGTGTGATTTGGGTTGGGGGTTAGGAGGTGGCAGGGTAAGGCATCTGGGCCCCAAGGACTTAGGAGGGAGAGGGACAGGCCCCTGGATGGGCAGCACAACAGGATGTGCGCCTGTGTAGAAAGTTCTGATCTGAGCCATCCAGCAGGGGAATTGCACTCGCAGCATCTAGTGTAGTTGTGTTCACTACAGCTGAAGAAATGGATTTGGAAATTCTGTTCAGCATTCATTCATTTTAACTTAGCTATTTACACAGTAGGTCAGTGAACATAGCTCTCTAAGTCTGTCTCTTGAGAGTTTCTGCTTGGCTCTCTCACTGAAGCTGGAGTCTGCTGATTCTTCAGTTCAAACCTGGGGTGGACGTGGGAGGCACAGGTCTAAGGATACCAAACACCGTGACTTCTGCTGTAGTAGCCCTAGAAAAAGGTAATGTTATCACTCCCATTTTACAGATGGGGAAACTGAGACTGGAAGGCAGTGAGGTGGAGAAGCCAGGATGCAGAGAAAAGTGGCTGTGTTCATGGTCTTTCATTCCATCATTGAATGGATATAGGCCTTTGGAACCAGTAGAGAAGCGTTCTAATACTAAGCCACGCCCCCAACCCCTTCTAGGCATGTGCTCTACCACTGAGCCACACGCCCCCAGCCTCTCACTGGGGGATCCTAGGCAGGGGCTTTACCACTGAGCCACACCCCCAGCCCTCACTGGGGATCCTAGGCAGGGGCTCTACCACTGAGCCACACCCCCAGCCCTCACTGGGGGATCCTAGGCAGGGGGTCTACCACTGAGCCACACCCCCAGCCCTCACTGGGGGATCCTAGGCAGGGAGTCTACCA
>JADRCH010000246.1:1549601-1560492 GCA_019843965.1 Rhynchomys soricoides | reverse complement strand
CAGGCTATCAGACCTAGGTAGACCCCTGAACTTGTGATTCTCCTGCCTCAACCTCCCAAGTATCACAGGCATGTGCCACCAGCCCCGGCTCTAAATGGGGCTTCAACTGGATTTCTCTATTCTGCTTACCTTCTGGTCCTTATCCTAAGCCCCTCAGATCCCCCGACCCTTTTCTCCTCCATTTTCTGTTTAATAAATGAAGGGGAAGGGCACTGTAGAACCAGTGGCTCTCTTCCCATGAGAGACAAACTTGTCTAGTCACAGACCATCTGCCAGACAGGTTAGCTTTTGCTTGGTGGAGAGAGGCTGCCCGGCGTGTCTCTACAAGATTCTGGTATCTATTGTCTCCTCTTTTCTATATCTTCTCCTGCCTTTTGGATACTGCTACTTCTGATCTGTTACAGGAACATGAGCTCATATGTAAATTCACAGCCAGAGTGTCAGGTGGATTAATATCTATCCACTATTATCCCTGCTCCTAGCCCATCCTGCTTGAGGCTTATCAGATGTGTAACCAACTAGCTGTGCTTAGCCCAGAGTCTAACTGGCTTTCTAGCTGGTGCAGTTCTTGACCTGGGATTGGGATTCAGTTCTGGATGATGAAAGGTACCCAAATGGGCTGCCACCTTGTGGAGGTGAACTGTCCTCCTCCCGGACTCAAGAGTCAGCTGTATGCATTTGGCAAGGGTTTCCTGAGCATGTCAGAATTCTGCCAGCTGCGCGGGTGGGCCTGGTGGGGGACCGCTCCTGTCACCATGGAGATCCTGCCCTTGTCACCGTAGGGATCATCCTTGCAGATGAAACATCATTTCTATAACCAGAAATAACTTCTCTTTATTGAATGTCTGCCCAGTGCTAGGTTTTGTGCTAAGTGCTTCGTGTGCATAATTCCATGAACAATTCTCAGAAGGAGAATGCTTGAATCCATCCTCCTTTTCAGGATGAAAGATCAGGAGCTCGGACAGGCATGGTCGCTTGCCCAAGTCCCAGAGGTACTTAGATAGAGAAGACCGTGAACCTGGGCCTGAGGTGACAGTTGGCATCATGCCATATGAACCACAAAAAACCTGCCACCTGGTCCTGCCCTTTCTGTTTATTGTCCCTCTGGCCCTGAGTACGTCTCTGCGTTCATCCATGCGGCAGGTGTTCGTCAGCTTCTCTGGATGATGGTGCCTGGTACTGATGTAACACCAAAAAATAAAAATATAAAAAAGGAAAAGAAAATGTATGTAGAATTCCCCCCCTTCCCCCAACTATTGGGTTATCTTTGAGCTCTAAAGGAATCATTTGGTTTCCTCCCCCTGGCTTACCCCCTCCCTGCCAGGCTCACTCATGTCTCTATATTCAGCTTTGATTCTTTGGCACTTGACAAGCAGCTTGGAGGAAAGAAAGAGAGGTCCATTGCCTGGGTCTAGGGTGTAGGAAAGGCATGGGAAGTTAGAATCTCAGCACACTGTGTGACGCTGTCAGCAGGATGGATACAATGATAGGGTTGTGTAAGCCCACGGAAGGAAAGCATCTCTGTGTGCCTTTTCTTTTTCATGACACAGTTCTCAAGGACAATCGAGTGTGTCTTGGAACAGTCTGAGGAGAAGGATACTGTGCACCTGTCTAGACCAGCACTGGCAGGTGCTGGGACTAAGCTAGGAAGTCTCAAGGAAGTCAGAGGGCAGAGGACGTGACCAGGCAGGCAATCCCCATGTGGACATTCCAGCCAAGATGAATACTGAGTAAGAGAAGAACATGGGAAATGTCGCAGGAGGTGAAGGAAACTCAGATGGCTTCTGAAAGTGGGTGTACCCGCCCCTAGAGAAACAGCATAACACTGGTTGTCTTAAGAGCCATCTTTTCTCTTTGGGCCACATTAGCTGATGTTTTGCGACAGAAATCAGGGTTGCCTGACTAAGGGAACTCTGGGTCTTCTATACAGTTTATTTTTTCTTCTTACATGTTCCGGTTTGGATACTGCTTCCAGATTTTCCTTGACCCCTCCACTGTGCCCGAACACAAAGATATGCTTCTTCATGTAGTGGTTCAGCCATATGCAAGCAAGAGTCTCAGTTCTGTTCCAGCACACTGCCAGCTCCTGGGCTCCCACTCTATGGGTCTCTGTCCAGCTAGAGGCCACCTTCCTCCTGCAGATGAATCCAGAGTTTGTGCCCTCTGCCTTGTCAGTCTTTCCATTCCGTCAGTACCCACCCACCAGCTTCACTCTCCTGGGTGGTAGCCTTGTATCTTGTTACCAGAATGGGCAAATGGTGGCGCTTTACTTTACGAATCCCTGAGCCCTGGTCCTATGTGTACTTTGTGGTACAGAAGATGACAAGCAAGCCTACTGTGCGTATATATTCGTAGCGCTCCAGTCGGTCCATGTTCCAGAGGCAGCTGTAATGGTAGCGGGCCTTTTGAGTGGACAGCTTCATCATTGTAAGCTCATAGAAGAGCAAACCCTGTCACAATGGCTGGGCCCTGAACAGAGAGAAGGTTCTGATGTAGTCCTCAGCCTACTATTAATTAGGTACTCCTGTCTTGCTCTTTTTCTTCAGTTTTGTTATTTTCCTCTGTCAAAGGACATTTTGGACTTGGTGCATACCTGCAAGAATCTTGCTACCTTCTTGTGTTTAGTAATGTCATTTCTGGGCAGAGATCTGGCTCTCTCTGATGACATGTCGCTGATCACTTCTGAGGCAAGACTACTGATTGGGAAGATGCTGTACAGCAGGGTAGGTTCCTGGCACATGGTGGGTTGATCACTCGCTGTCCTTGATCCACACGAGCATGCAGTTACTACCATCATTAAGAGGCTAATTGTCTCTTACTGTTAACCATGGGTATCCCCAGAACCCTATGCAAGGAATGAGGCCGACTCATAGCACCCAAGCCTCTATTTCCAGAAATAGATTAAGAGTCGATGACTTATCAGTCCACACTGGAAAAGGTTACAAATTTGGACTTACGTGCCCCAGACTGGGGACTCCCCGGGAAGTGCACCTAAGCTGTACTTATCATGCCCGTTGGGTAAACCTTCTGTTGTATGTTTTCCCCTTATTGTGGCTTGTTGTGGACACAGTAAACCCGACCCATGATTTTTACCTATCTGTAGCCACATCTCTCAGTTCTAATTCCAGATGTTAGTTTGTTTTTAAAACATTGAACTGAAGGGCAGACCGGATCCCATTGTTACCTAGCTTGGCCAACACAGTGGCAGCCCACCGCTGACACATGCAAGCTGCTAGCCACACCTGCATGTCACTGCCATGGGAAGGAGCCCTGAGACTGTTGGAGTGGGAGGCAGAGTATTAGGGATTTCAATTCTGCTTTATTTTCAACTTGAAATGGAGGAAAACAGACAAAAAACAAATAAGAAAGCTAAACAGTTGCGTGAGAGCTAGCAATTTGCTGGGCTCCCGATGACAGACACTACATTATCATAATTGTCTCTTCTACATGATAGGACAGAAAAATAATAATGTCATTTTATTTATAGCTGGGGTGGCCCCTTTATGAGAGTCATACAAGTTTCTGCCAAGTGGAGTAGGTCAGATGACATCTTTTGATCAGGCCTGTCCAAAGAGATCAAAGATGAATGGCAAGTATTGGATACTCAATGACAGACCAAATCTACAGCAGAAATAAGGCTGCCAGAGCCTGCCAGTTACCCATTAAAGCCCGCCTCAGGAAGGCAGCCTGCTTGACACATTGGCCGAACACCTAAATCAGCCAAGCGCCAGTGCTAAAATTGTGTATTATCATTGGAAATGGCTATTATTTCCTTGGTAACATTTCTGTTAAGGCTTTGTTTGTGTACGACTGACCCACCATCCAAAGTAGAGTGTGACAGAGACCAGTCCAGGAGGCTGGAGCAGCATCTTGGTCTTGGCCGTGTATTTCCTAGCTTCAGTTGTCAGGTACTGATAGATCTGCAACCGGGCTCTTCCTTCAGCTTGGGTGAGAGGGCGGACCATGGCTCCTGGTCCCAGCCCCAGGCGCTCCACCCTCCTCCTATTCCTTCAGCATCTCATCTCCCAAGCCATGTGCAGTTGGCTCCACCACAGGCTCCACAAAGCCCAGAACCTTCACTGAATATAGCAAGAGGGGAAGACTGAGCAGATGGAGAGGATCCAAGGGACGATGGTATCCTATCCCACCCAGACTTGGGGAGCGGGGCGGCCCTTGGCACCTCACAAGCAGTTCATTCGTTCTGTGCATACAGAACCGGGTGGAGGCAGCTTCCAAAAAGATAGGAATAGATGTGTTTTGGGTTTTTTTTTCCCCTCAAGCACTTGAGTTATGTAATTAAGTTGGGCTTTGTGGAAATATCATTTAAATGGCTTTGGTGGAGAACAAAATTTACTATCATGTTTTTGGCTCCTAATCTGTGGGGGTGGGGCGGGGTGCGGTGGGGTGGGGTGGACTACCAAGAAATATCAAAGCAATATTTAGAAATGAGGCCTCCAGGACTACATGGGAGAACTCTAAATCCTGTGTCCCAGGAGATGCACAGGTGGTGCTGTGGGTAATTTTTTATTCTGCAGCGTATGCTGGGATGTTAAAAAATATTATTAAACATTGAAATGAGTCACGGCTTAGCTAATTAGTGTGTTTCTCTTTCTTTTAATAATTCTGGTGCATTTCTTTCTTTCTTACCTGTTTTTCTACATGTGGTTAGCCCTAAAGAACATATTTAGAAGTGTAATTAGTTATAATTAGAAGCAAACAAACCTAGCCGAGGGTCTCTCCCCTTTGTTACAAGGAATTACTAGTAAAGGTGGCTGTTGCAGAAATCCAGGTTCTTTACTCTTAATGAGAACTCTGTTACATGCACGTGTACATGCATGCATGTGCGCGCGCACACACACACACACACCAAGCACACGTGCACACACATTCTCGCTTGGGATGAAAGTGACTGCGGCGATAGGCGCTTTTGCTTGGCTCTTAAAAGTTTGCACCGTCTCTCCATCACTTTGCATCAACTCTCTCTTTAAGTAACGGAGACACTGTGTCAAAGTCAGAGCATCACTCGGCAGTGATGAGAAGAAGACAGACACTTGACTGTTAACCCTCTTGGCAGGAAATTTGGTAGCAAAGTCCCATCCAATTTGTCAAGCTCAGCAGTGGTCTTTGCTCCCAAGGAAGCTTGCAGCCCAGCCTTGGCAAGCCACCTGTGTGGAAGAGAACCCCACCCCCACCCCAACTCCTGAAATGACAGGCTACCCCAGGAAAGGAGCCCACCCCATTTTCAGTCACTGCATAAGCAAGACATTCACCTTTGACATTTGGACGTTCCAGAAAATCCTGCCTACCCCCATTTTGTGGCTCCCACCCCAAAC
This sequence comes from Rhynchomys soricoides, assembly GCA_019843965.1. NCBI lineage: Eukaryota > Metazoa > Chordata > Mammalia > Rodentia > Muridae > Rhynchomys > Rhynchomys soricoides. The sequence continues at coordinate 1,555,159 of JADRCH010000246.1, read as the reverse complement.
CTCTATGTAAATGAAAGTTTAAACAAATCTGGGATCATGCTGGCTTTCTGTGAAAAAAAATTTTTAAATTTCTCTTGAATTATGTAAAGATACATCACAAGATATTTACAATTTTTTTTTTTAAAAACAGATATTCTTTTTATATACTGATAAAATTGGAAACTTGAAGGCATATTTGGCGAGAGTAAACAGATGGTTAAAGATATTTGCTGCGAAGTATCAGAAACAGTTATTCTGACTTCCCTGCTTGGCTAAACATTGCTCTGGAAAGTCATCCAAAGGGGTGCAGAGTGGGAACGTGGGTCTCGGGGTGCCCTGTTCTTCTCCACTGTGCTGGAGGCAAAATCAACCTAAGCCACTCCGGTGAAAGATTCACAGCTTAAGGGAGGGGCTCTTTAGCCACTGAGGAAAAGGAGCCTGTGGGGTGTTCATTAATGCCTGCTGCAGGGGCCTCAGTCTCAGGGCGCCGAACGCCTTGTGTCTTTCTCCAGCAAGGTACAAAATCGCTCATTTTATTCTTAGGCATTCCATGCTCAGACGTTGCCTGGCCCTTCAAAGGCTAAGGCTGCAAAGTTGCAAAAGGAAATTACTGAAAGAAAGAAGAAAGCCACACATTGCTTCTTATTTATTTTGCCTTCCTGTAGGGTGGATTCACCATATAAAACATTTCAAATACCAGGACCCAGAGTTCAGAGGATTGAACAGAAAGCCTGCAATGCCGTGCGAGGATCCGGTTGTGAGATGTGGTGTGTGTGTGTTGATCTGGGGAGGGGGTTACTGGAGATGCGGGTGCAGAAAGAGGAAGCTGCTCTATCTTTTTTTTTTTTTTACAAGCTTATAAAACACAAATGCCCGCGCCACTTGCTAATCTAAAACACTTTCAGTGCAATTGTTCGGTAGCGATAATCTGTCAACAGATTACAATTTTGCTTAATTTTAATGTGGCTAACTTAAGATGGTTGTATAGTAAATTTATGCAACTGATCACAGTTATTAAATTACCGCATCTGCAAAGGAAGCAATCAAACCCCTTATTACAGTTGCCGTGAGTGAATGCTGAATGTCAAGGAGTTACCAGTGCGCTGCGGGGAATCTCGCTCCAGTTAAAGATGCATAAAATATCAGCACTTTTTTAATGCTTGTGCATTCAACAAAGACTCCCATCATAATTAACTGGTATGGAAATAAATAATTTTTACAAACTACCTTCGAAACAGTTGTGCTACGGTCTTTGTCAAAGTCGGTTGCTCTGTGGCGATATTTAAGCCCTTAGACATATTTCCCTCTAACTCCATATGCTATAAAATATTTAAATCTCACAGAGAGGTTTGAAAATGATATTATAAATCCAACTCTCAGTGCTAAAAGTAATTTATGATGATTAATTTAATTATACGTTCTAAGGTTTTGATATTTCAAAAACTTGAGATTAATTTCTTTCTTTTTCTTTTTCTTTTTTTCCTTTTTGAAGGTCCCAGTTTGACAGTTTGTAGGGGAGGGGTGGTTCTGTCTGTAAACAGCTGCCTAGCACCAAACGTGCAGATCCACTAGGAAGGTGGAAGGGGAGAGATGTTTGCTGCGAGATTACAGCCAGGTAGCTGGTTTGGGTCCCAGCCTTGCATAGTCAGCTGTGTCCCCTCGAGCTCCTTTCTTAGAAACCCCAGCTGTGAAATGTGTGTGTTAGACTCACCCTGGGAGGTCCTTGCAGAGAACACAGGCGTGGGTGTGGGGGTCGAGGCTTAAAACCTCCTGAAATATCTCCTGTCTCTAGGAAGAAACCACTCATGTTATTGTTATCCTTTGACTGTGTCTTCCCCAGGGGTCCTCAGAAAAAAATATCCATCTCTCAGAGATCCATTTGTTTTTGCTGTTGTAAGCCAAAACTGCATCCTATCAGAGTTGAACCAGAGGGCTCTCATCAACTCTGATGGCAGGCCTCAAATCCAGGAGTGAGCTTCAAATCTCAGAGCTTTCTGAGCAAGAAGGAAGGAAGGGAGTGGCAGTGCCAGCCCCCAGCAGATGTGGGCCTTCTTCCCCAATGCACTGTTACAACCCACCAGGTAGCCTCAAGAGATAAAGGTCAGGATGCTGATTAGATCTCAAGTTACCCTGCTCTCGTCACTATGAACAGAGTCATGCTTTTGCTGTCTAGACACAGCAAATACTGACTCCTGTGTGGACAAAGTGGTAAATCAGGCTGCCTCATGGAAGAAGGACTCTGACTTCCTCCTGTGTTGCAGTGTGACCAGTATCAGGGTGCAGGTTGTGGCGTGACCTCAGGGTCAGTTTGCATGGTGCAGGTTATGCATCTTAGCAGCCATAGGGGGATGATTTGCTGAAGTGGATATTTAAGTATCAGGAATGGGGTGACTCAACAGACCCTTAACTCCCTTCCCATAACTGGCTTCTTTTGTTGTTGTTTTGATGTTAAGACAGGCTCTTCCTAGGTAGACCAGGAAAGCTTCAAACTCCTGATCCTTTGCCTGCCTTAGTTTCTAGAGTGCTAGGATTATAGGCATGTGTTGTCACACCCAAGTGTGACTTGATTGTGTCTAGTACATGTGTGTGAGCGTGTGCTTGTTTGTTTATATTAATGTATATCGGTTTTTATGTATATTTAGACATAATACATATATTTAAAAATCAAAATGAACCTAAGCCGAAGTGTCTGCCTATAGCATCTTCTTTTTGTTTGGATTTACTTTTATGTCAATGGGTGTTTGCTTATATGTGTACATGTGCACCGTGTGTGTTCAGCGCCCTCAGAATCCAGAGAGGGGGTTAGAAGGACTAGAGTCACAGATGATGGTGAGCCAACAAATGGGTGATAGGAATCGAACCCAGGACCTCTGCAAGTGCAGCCAGTGCTCTGAACGGCAGAGCTCACTCCAGCCACATAGTATCTTATCTCTGTGGAGAAACGAGCAGATTTGGACCATGTCAAACAATAGCATCTGGCTTTTGGTTCTCTTATGACAACCTGTGGTGTCTGCATCAGAAGTCTCAATTTGAACATGGATATTCAGCTGGGGGTGAGGAGTAGATGCAGCAACTGTGTGAGCTCTCAGCTGTAAAATGTGTGTGTGTGTGTGTGTGTGTGTGTGTGTGTGTGTGTGTATCAGCCATATAGTATCTCCTATAAAGGTCAATTAGCGATATTTCTTGAGAATGAGGAGGACATGGATTTTGCTTCATGAAACACAAAGATTTCCATATAAATTATACACACACACACACACACACACACACACCAATTTCTGAAATTTTGTCAAATACTGAGCCCCTTGGATTGGCTATTTGTGAATGGCATGTGTCTTTTTTTTTATCTTGCTTTCTTTGTGCCTTCTGCACTTCTTCACTTTATCCTTATATTTAAATTTGTTTTAAAGATAAAGTCTCTCTGAAGCTCAGACACTCTGGTGTGTGCCCCCAGGCCTGCCCTATGCATTTCTTAGTAATTTACATGTGTGATTCGGAGTCTTGTGCTCCCTTTTCTCTTAACTTGTATTACAGGGTACAGTCACTAAGGGCTGGGATGCTCTCAAGGGTTAGCCCCAACTGTGTAGGCCTTTGGATAATGTGAGCATCACGCAAAACAGGCCCGTTCTTCGGTATTTTGGCCCCCTATCCCCAGCTACCCCTTGAGCTGTTTCCCCAAATGAACACTATAGCTCCTGTGATATGCCAGATTCAGGCTAGGCCACACTTCTCTACAATTATTGGACCCATTACTAGTCCACTTGTAACAAATGGCATCAGATACCCAGGGGCTGGTCTGTAGTCTCAGCTGCTCAGCGGCTGACAGCAGGAGGAACCCAAGTTGAAGGCCATCCTAGGCAATTTAGTGACACATTGTTTCAAAACAAATTTGATTGGGGCTGGAGAGGTAGCTGAGTCATAGAGCCCTTGCCTAGGCTATGCAAAAGCCTGGCTTGTATCCTCAATATGGCAAACCCAACAAAATAAAATAAAGGGGAGGTTGAGGCAGTGTCATCGCACGCTTGTAGGATGGGATCTCTGAGGGTGACAACATTAATGGGGCTAAGGCAGCCTTGCTGTGGAACAAAGAGATCCCTAGTCACCCGGGTTCAGTCTGTGGCTTCTCACTTAGCACCATGTGTCTGAGTGGGATGCAAGGGGGATTGGCCCAGCCTACCTCAGGGCATGTGAAAGGGACAGGAGGCAGCCAACCAAAGAGTGTTCAGGAAAGTGCTCCACATGCACTTGTGTGGCTGTGGCTGTCATGTGGCCACTGTGACTATCAGGCTGGTGTGACTTCTGAGGGGGTTCGGGTATGCTTTCCCAGGGCCCTTGGGTTTTCTGACCACATCATCGATTGCATATGGGATGCAGGCTATGTGTCATGAGCCTTGAAGTGCAGGATCCATAACAACGCCAAGGCCAGGCCTTTATGAAGGCCATGCTTCACCCAGCCAGATCACCTCTTGCTTATGCCATCCAATTTTGTTTATTATCATGTTCCCTGTATGGGTAAGTTGGCATGGCCTGGGGAGGAGTCACCATGCACAGCCCAACAGCTGCTATGGTGTTTTTATTTGTATTTTTTCCTCAGTGCTAGCAGTGAAACCCAGGCTCCAAGTGTGCTAAGCAAGCACTGTGGCACTGGCTACATCTCAAAGCCATTTTGCAGGTCTCAGTTTGAGTCAGAGTCTCACTTGTTGCCCAGGCTAGCCTTGAACTCACTGTGTAGCCCAGGCTTCAACTTGCCATCCTCCTGCCTCAGTGCCCTGAGTATCTGGAAAGAGAGGAGTAGCCTTGCTCTCTGTACACCTTTTCTTTGTTTTTGCTCCACTCTGTGCTCGTCATTTGCCTCGTTAGGGACAGTGACCACTCTGGCCAAGAGGAAACGGCCGCTGTTCATTTGGCTGAGAGGTTCGGGGAGTCGGAAGTGAACCCTGTCATCTGCTCTCAGGATGCTAGTGACAGGGATCCCTCATGTCTGGGTTGGCCTCACTCTTCCTAGCCCGTGAGCTGGAGTTCCACCCTCACAGGCACAGCATAGCCTGCCTTGCCTCACTGTCTTTCCCACTGGAGTTGAGGGGTGTTGGGGGGGGAGAAGCGATTTTTAAAGATCTGCTAATGGCAATGAAGAATATTCCGATACAGCATTAAGGATTTTGCTTCTGAAATGTGTTTAATGTAAATATGCTGTCAGAGACCCTTCAAGTAATTGACACAAGCAGATGATTAGCAGTGTTCTCCACGGTGTTTTTGCATAATCTTACATTTTGACAGAACTCCTCAGCCGCATTTTTTATTGTCAGTGCTCCGCAATCAGGAGGATGGGCCTCCCTGCCAACATTGACTTTGTCATTACAGATCTTGTAAGTGGTCATTTTACTAGTGCAGGGGTATGTAGGGGTACCATTATGGCACATTTGAGTGATGTGTCTCTCCTGAAAGGCAAAATTTTCACTAACTCAGTTGAAATCAGATGACACAGCGGACCCTGGGCTGATGGGGCTCTATAGACCACCAGGCATTGGCCCCTGGGGTGTCAGGTGGGACTCCATAGACCACCAGGCATCGGCCCATGG
>JADRCH010000246.1:1438710-1549591 GCA_019843965.1 Rhynchomys soricoides | reverse complement strand
GCATCGGCCCATGGGGTGTCAGGTGGGACTCCATAGACCACCAGGCACCGGCCCATGGGGTGTCAGGTGGGACTCCATAGACCACCAGGCATTGGCCCATGGGGTGTCAGGTGGGACTCCATAGACCACCATTGGACCCTCAGGATCCTGGTTGAATGTTTTTGTGTGTGTTGCTGAGCTGGACGATGACCTAAGCAAAATGGTTAAGGAAGGGCTTATTTAGGATCCTGTCTTCAGAGGTGTTAGCCCATCATGGCTGGGACGCTATGGAGTAGCAGACTCACTATGGCCACAATACATAGAGATGGAAATGCTGACACTCACTGGCTTCTTTCTTTCCTCCCTGTTCCACCTGGCCCTCAGCTTACAGACAGGTACCATCCATACTTGGAGTGGTACATTCTCCTTTTCTTGCTCTGGGGACCCCTTCACAGAGGTGTGCTTCTGTAGCCTCCCCGGAATGTCTCAGTTCAGTCAAGATGAAACATTTACATCTAGCAAGCTGCAGGACTGGGGGCAGCAGCTTGGTGGTGACTACAGCCCCAGCACAGCCCCAGGTGAGCTTTTCTATGGTCAGCCCCAATGGAAAGTCACCTTCTAAGGAACTACTAGTCATCGCTTTTCTGAGTTGGATTTTTTTCTACATGTTGAATTGAGTCCATCTTTGGTGATATAAAAAAATTCATGTTCAATTATAATCATATCCAGCTGGTTCAAATTAAACTGCCCTGATCCATAAGCATCCATAACTGCACACAGTTAACTTACATTAGCAGTCAATATAATAAACTCTCACCTTTATTGAAGAGGCTCTGTTTCTCCTGCTGGTCTTTAATCTATCTCAATAGATTTCTGGTGTACAGCATATATAGATCTGGCCGGTGACAAGGGTTAGGGAAGTCTTGTGTAGAACATTTAGTTGTAGCTCTGAAAAGCCCACATTTATCAGAGGGTGAAGTCGATCAGATTGTACTAGAATCAATGGAAGGCTTGTGGGATTCCTCTTAGGCTTGTAATGTGTTCACTTGCTGTGGAGAGAATACACACATGCACTGTGTGTGTGTGTGTGTGTGTGTGCGCGCGCGCGCGTGCGCGCCTGTCTATCTGTCTGTCTCTGTCTCTGTCTCTCTCTCACACACACACATTTCCCCTCTCCCCCTTCTATATCTCTTTCTGTCTTTTCTCTCTCGCTCATACATACACACACACTGTCACACACACACACACACACATACTCTTCTATGTCTGTCTCTCTCTGTCTCCATCTCTCTTTCTTTCACACACACACACACACACATACACACACATTCTGTCTTAAAGCCATTTATCTCTGAATGTCAAATTGCAATAATTAACCATTATTGATCTTAAATTCAATTAACTTCATTAACACGGGTCATGATGAGGGTGCTTGTAAGGGAAAGGCATTTGACAAGTGTCTTTGCTCGCATGACATGATGTGTTCACAGTGGCAGCTATAAACCGCTCATACTGTTGCAGCCAGAAAGAAGAGAGCCTGAAAGGTGGTCTGTGGGCTGGGCTGGGTAGGAGATGGGATGGGAGACTCACAAAGTGGTTCTCACAGTTGCTCTGTGATTTGTTTCCAATTTTTGTTTTGTTCTGGTTTGGGTGGGAAGATTGTTGGTTTGTTTGTGTTGTAATGCTGGAGAAGGAACCAGGGTTTTATGTGTGCTAGGCAGGTGCTCTTTCACTGTGCCACACCCTAACCCCTCACTGGGGGATTCTAGGCAGGGGCTCTACCACTGAGCCACACCCCAGCCCCTCAGTGAGGGATTCTAGGCAGGGGCTCTACCACTGAGCCACACCCCAGCCCCTCAGTGAGGGATTCTAGGCAGGTGCTCTACCACTGAGCCACTCCCCCAACCCCTCACTGGGGGATTCTAGGCAGGGGCTCTACCACTGAGCCACACCCCCAGCCACTTACTGGGGGATTCTAGGCAGGGGCTCTACCTCTGAGCCATGCCCTTAGTCCCTTCATGGTGACTTTTTGCAGCTGGAGTCTACAGCCCAGCTTTTAGGTTTTATATCCTACGTGGACACAGTCCTGTGAGCACTGGACCTCATTCATGGTGTTAGCATCATTACCGATATTCCTGTCTTCTTTTCCGGTACCCAGTGCCCTTGTTACAGGTGGTGGTCATGGGCTTCCAGGCTTTGCCAACCCTGACACAAGCAGCCCTTGCATTTGTGTTTTTAGATTAGGCTAATTTCTCCTTGAACAAGAGAAGAGCCTCAGAGAGCTCTGGCAACCTCACTGTGTGACTGTTTTACTGTGACTACTGTGTGGCATGTTTTGTGTGTCTTTAGTCTTCGAAGATGTCACTCTAGTTTGTGTGGTCTGGTCGGAGGTTGAAACCATGTGGCTATATACCCCTCTCTTAAACAATTATGGTCTCTTTGCTTATATTTTCTTTTCAGGTTTGCTGGTTTTTGTTTTTTGTATTTTTTGTTTCTTTTTTGAAATAGAGGGTCGCCTAGGCTGGTCTGGAACTAGAAATTCCTTGTTGTCACTCTCTTGAGTGCTAGGGGTTACAAACATGTGCTGCAACATCAAGTCAGTTGTTTCCCATGAAACTGAGAAGTTACTCATTGAAGCACGGTGGGAAGCCATGGCTTCTGACAGCTGGGCCTTGTTCTGTTCCTCAAACCACCATCTTTTCCTTTGTTGTGGTATGTGTCGGGGGTATTTACACATGTGCTCATGCATGTCTACATAGTGGTCTTCCTTGGTTGCTTTCCCCTTAATTTTTTGAGACAGGGTCTTGTAGTTTTGGCTAGAGTGGCTAGTTACTATACTCCCTGGTTATGTCTGTCTTTGTCCCCTCAACACTGGGGTTTCAGGCATATACAATGGTACCCAGCTTTTGTGTGGGTGCCGGGATTTGAACTTGGGCCCTATTGCATAGTATAGCAGTCTCTCATCTCAAAACCCACTACTTTTGTTTATCTGAAGCTATCCTGCTAGATATGTCCAGGCCTCAGACTCAAGCCCCTCCTGCTTCAGCTGGTACTACAGGTGTGTATGTCCGTACTTCATCCCCTAGTCTACATCTCTCAGCATATCTTCTCATCCATGCAGTGGAATATTACTTCATGTTGGCTGGCCTACTACTGGTCTGCTGTTTAGCTGAACTAGGGTCATGCAGAGGCAGTTAGACAGTGTCCCCAAACACCCTGGTGACTCTTGTAGCCAGATGTACGTGAATGGGATCTCCATGTCCTGGTAATTGGTTCTGGGTTTTAAAATTTGATTTTATGATTATCGTTTTAATTATACATAGTTATTAAAGCATGGGGATCCATGCATGCATGCCACAGCACATGTGTGGAGGTCAAAGGAGCTGTGGAATTGGTCCTCTCTCTCCACCTTCATGTGGGTTCCAGGGATCAAACTCACAAGCTCAAGTCTGTGGAGCAAGGGATTTTACTGACTGAGCCAGCCGTCCCATGGGTCCCTGGGTTTTAACTCTTTCTGGAAATGCCTCAGAGATCCTAAGCCTGCAAGTGATGAGTACAGACACGAAGTCTACCTTCTCCGTTCACATCTTTTCTGCTGTACTTCATTTTCTTGAGATAGTCTTCCTACATAGCTCAGAGTGGCCTCAATGTTACTCCCCCTGCCTTGGTTTCTTGAGTGACAGCTTTATAGATGTGTGTATCACGTCTAACTCAGGAAAATCTTTTCTTCTTTCTTTCTTCTTTTTATCTCTCCACATCCCCCTTTGACAGGGTAGCCTTGCCTGGCCTAGAACTCAGAGTCCTGCCTTTGCCTCCTGAGATTAAAGACATCTTTTCAGTGGAAAGTGTAATCGAATTCAAAGGTTTATCAAGCAGTTGTTAGCGTGTTCGTAGACCTGCCTGTTCCAGAGGCTGCTGACACAATGGCAGGAGTCTACCCGCAAAATCCTGAAAGGGCCTTGGATATATGAAAGTGACAGGAACAGGCCAGGACTGAGGGGACAGCAAACAAGGCCCTTGCTAAGTTTCCAAAGGTAAATGCTTTTGAGCCACAGGAGCAAAGGCCCAGTGTGACATTCTGTATGTACGGGAAGCATGAAGACACAGGAACATGTCAAGATTCCCAAGGTCCCTGAATGCCACCTAGGCATTGGTGGGTTATTGGGGGCATTATGAGCCCCATGCAGCTCTGTTCCCAGTGTCAGTCACGTGGTCCTAACTTGTCTAAGGAAATGCCTCCTGAGGTAGCTCTCTGTGGAGCAGTGGCCATGTTTTAGGAGCAGGCAGGTTAGGAGGGTCTGTGCAGGTGGGGGAAGGGTAACTAGCTGCTGGTTTGTTTGGTGTGCTCCTTCCCCTGTAAACCATTCTCTCTCTCTCTCTCTCTCTCTCTCTCTCTCTGAGATCTGAATTAGAATCAGAGGATTCTTCTTGGGACTTTGCTGAGAGCTGCTCAGGGTTCTACCAGGGAATAGCTTCTCCTGTACTCCTGACTGAAGAATGGCCCTCATCTATTGGTGGAGGTCTGCTCCACTGATCAAGTGTGTCCTGTCAGGAGGGAGACCCAGGGATCAATGAGAGAGAGAGAGAGAGGAAGCACCGCTTAGCTATCCAGAGTGACAGATGCCACAGTCAGGTTGCTCTCATATCCACATCCAGAACTTTCTGTTGGTCTTTAGGAGGAAGGAATGAGGCAGGTGGTGAGGGGATGGGAGGGGGGTTACCTTACTTTCAGTGAACCACTTGCCAGAAATGTCATCCTGCTGGGGAGGGGAGTCACCCTGAACATCTCATTGAGTCATCCCTGCTCACAAACACCTGCTTTGCCTGACAATATGGCCTCAGGGCTCCTTAGAGAGCTAGTCAGGTGACCTGTACAGCTGTGTGAGAACCCTGGGCATTTGGAGGGGTGGGACTCACTTCAGTGGCTGCCTGACAGAGCCATGTCTGGACCTGAATCCGAAGAAAAGAAAACCCGGGAATACCACTGGGAACCACAGTGAGAATGTAACCCCACCTTTGTCTGTAGCATCCGCATCTCATGTGTGCTTTGGAGTTCACCCAGCAGCCTCCTAGATAGACATTTCTCAACCTGTGGGTCACAACCCCTCTGGGAGTCAAATGATCCTTCCACAAGAGTCACCTAAGACCATTGGGGAATATAGATGTTTACATTATGATCCATAGTAGTAGGAAAATTATAGGTAGGAAGTAGCAACGAAAATCATTTTATGGTTAGGGTCACTACAAAATGAAAAACTGTATTAAAGGGTCAGAGCATTAGGAAGGTTGAGGACCAGGCTCTTCGATGGTGGCTCCTGCCTCTTGTTTTCACTGAGATTAAGCATAGCGTTTGCCTGGTGTTTCCTCCTTTTCTATAGTCCCTTATCACTGTGGGTGTCATCTTCACCCAAAATGTCAGGAGCCGTGAGAAACTTAGGCAGGATATTGGAATGGATTGGACTTCCTGGCATCCTGGCAAAGGTGGCTTCTCAGACACCTACACCTTTGCATCCAGCCTCCAGGACAGGAAACTCCGTCACCCTAGATATGACTGTGTGCCACACGCTCACGGGTGCTGTGCCTTTGGTGGTCTCTGTAGACTGTGCCCTATACGGAGTCTGACACTCAGCAGGTGCTCAATGCAAATGCATTCACTTTGATAATTTTTCTCAGGCTTCTCAGCACTCCACCAAGTGCCCGTGAGTTTCAACAGTGTGGGTAAGAGCCTCTCTCCTCACCTCTCAACAGCGCATGCCCTCCTGCACCTGCGGGATCTGTTCACATCCAGGTGGGATCCGCCAGAGGGGCACTCATCACAGAGCTCCCACAGAAGAGACTTCTTTCATTTTCTGCAGCACATCTCAGAGACCTTCCAGTGTGAACACTTGAAGAATTACATTGCTTTGTAAATTTTGTTTAATTTATTTTATTTGCATTATAACATATCAACAGGACATCACGTTAGTGTAGGTATGATACATTGCATTTCACCAGGGCTCAGACATGACAGTCCAGAGTCCCTTTGCCTTTCATGGCTATTTTCTCCCTAAGGGCAACAAACACACTTGGTGTATAACACCACGAGTTAATTCTGCTTAATTTCGAAATTTACACAAATGGATTTAAGTAGTGTGTTCTCTGTTCTGCCCAGCAGCCTCACTTAATATTATTTGTGGCATTTTCTTTTGCTGCAGTGTTGGGGATGAGCCCAGGGTCTTGCACGTGCTAGGCAAGATTCTGCCATTGAGTCACACCCCAGCCCCTCACTGGGGGATCTAGGCAGGGGCTCTACCACTGAGCCACGCCCCCAGCCCCTCACTGGGGGATTCTAGGCAGGGGCTCTACCACTGAGCCACACCCCCAGCCCCTTACTGGGGGATTCTAGGCAGGGGCTCTACCACTGAGCCACGCCCCCAACCCCTCACTGGGGGATTCTAGGCAGGGGCTCTACCGCTGGGCCATGCCTCAGCCCCTCACTGGGGGATTCTAGGCAGGGGCTCTACCACTGAGCCACACCCCCAGACACTCACTGGGGCATTCTAGGCAGGTGATCTACCAAGAAGCTATGTCCCCAGCCCCCTCATTGGGGGATTCTAGGGAAATGCTTTGCCATTGGCTCATATCCCCAGCCATATCTAGCCAGTGGTTTCTTGGTAAGTAGTATACCACAGAGGCACATCCCAGTCTCTGGGGGATTTCTCCCTGGTGTTTGCTATAATAGTAATTTTCACCGCTGTATAATATTCTGCCATGATTATGTGCCTCTCTACTGTTGACGTAGTTCCTTCCAGTTTCTTGCAGTTTATGATGGAGTTTCCCAAAGGACGTCATGGGCTAGTTCACCATGTGCCAGTTGTTTGTGCTTCTGCTGGGGAAACATCTGGGTGTGAACTTTCTGGGTGACTGAGTACTTGTTTGTATAACTTCCTAGACCATGCCTCACAGTTTTGCACAGTGGTCAGGATGAGTTAGTTGCACTTCTGGAGCTACATAGGAGATTCTATTTTTCTATCTCCCCAAATGCTTTATTATCTTATCCTGTCTTATTATTGTGTTTACAGATACATATTTCACGCTATTAGCTTGTTTGTCTATTTTTGGGGGTAGTCTAAGAAATGTTGATGAAAGACCCCAGGTCTAAAGGGCTGCCTTCTTTTACCCATACACAAGTTTTTCCAAAATGTAGATTCCTAATGGGATCAGAGCACATATACTTCGTGTGTGTGTGTGTGTGTGTGTGTGTGTGTACACATACATATATGTTCCCCCCAGGCAGAGGCTACCATGGGGAAGCACAATCCAGTGAGGGAAGCCACCATCTTATGCTACTGTCTGTCTCCTCTGCCTCACTTCCTCTTCCTCTGCTTCCTCTTCATTCTTCACCACCCGCTCCTCCTCTCCCCTTCTCTTCCTCCTCCTCTCTTCCTGTTCTTCATCTTCCCTCTTCCTCTTTCTTCTTCCTCAGCTCTCCACAAAATATGCAAGGTTCTTGAGTTAGGAAATGCTGGACTCATATTAAATAAATGTTGATATAAATTTATAAGACAGGATATAAAAAACACTGTAATGCACCAACCATTGGATCTTATTTGTATACTGGTTTGTAGATACTCATTTATTAAGTAAAAATTAGGTTGGAATCTCTTTAGCATGTGCGTGTCAATCAATATTATCAATGGCTTGGAACTATGAAAACTTGATTTGGTTTCTTTTTTTTTTTTTTTTTTTTTTTGGTTTTTTGAGACAGGATTTCTCTGTGTAGCCCTGGCTGTCCTGGAACTCACTCTGTAGACCAGGCTGGCCTCAAACTCAGAAATCTGCCTGCCTCTGCCTCCCGAGTGCTGGGATTTCAAACCGGCTAGGAAACTTTCATTGTGATCCATACACATAATGGTCACGTGAGGCCTGCCTGAGGTCGTGCGTGGCCCGGGTAAGTGCTGGTTGGGCCCTGACTAGCTATGTGACTGGATGCTGAGTAAGGAGAGTGGGGTTGACTGGGTGCCCAGTGAGATTTGACTTAGTCCTGACTGGTGCTAGATTTCTATTTAGTGCTCTCTGTTATGAGTGCAAGGTAGAGACAGGGTAAAATCTACATGAGTCTGACTGGTTTAGTACAAATTTGACCAGAGCTGGTTAGGTATGGACTGAGTACTAGGTAGAAGCTTACTGAGTACTAGGTAGGGGCCTGCTGAGTACTAGGTAGGGGCCTGCTGAATACTAGTCAGTGAAGGCTAGCTGAACACAAGACCAGCTACCATGCTTAGGTCTGATGAAGAGAGAGAGAGAGAGAGAGAGAGAGAGAGAGAGAGAGCGAGCGAGCAGGGTTGAGCCCTCTGGAGTCATTATGAGCACATTCTCTTCAGAGTTTTCATTTAGTTATAAGATGAGGACTCTTGAGATACACTTGTATTCTTGGTTTTCTGCTCTGCAAAATGGGAGCAGAGCCCCATGAAGAGATTTTCAGCAGGGCATGGGTACACCTGTGTAGATAGAATCTCTTATAAGCATCACCTGTCAATAAAAAAACTTGTGGCCAATGAGCTGAGGCAGAAAATGGGAGGTGGGACATTGAGCAGGAATAGAAAGAATTCTGGGAAATAGAGGTGCAAGAGATTTGCCTGGGAATGCTGAGGAAGAAGACAGAAACCAGCAGTAGAGGAACCCAGGGTAGAATAAAGGAGAGATGTGAGCTGGAACACTGAGGAGGCAGATGAGACCCAGCAGGGAGCTGAACTCAGGACAGAAGAAGGAGGAGAATCTTTGGACTTGGACACATGAAGCTAAGGAGAGGTAACTAATCGTGTGGAAGACGTAGAATAGTTTGAATGGGTTAAATAAGATAGTAGGGGAATGAGCCCAAGCTTGTGGCCTAGACATTATCAATAACTAATTAGTCTCAGAGTCGTTATTGGTGGGAACGAAGTGGCCAAGAGGAAAAGTTGGATTTGTTTGTCGCACTCCTGGATTCTCTACCCAGACACTCAACAGCTGTCCAGGAAGCGACGAGACACTTCTGCTTGAGGTGACTCTTGGCTCATGGCAAGTCCTTAATTAAGCACCACCAACAGAACTATGTGAAATCCACCTGAAGTCACCAACGATGGTTAGAATGCCAGGTGGGAAGAAGAACACAGACATAGGACATTCTTGTGTGGGAGATGCCGGGCAGGCCTGCGGCCAGGTGCTGTAGAACTCTCTGAAAGGTCAGTACCAAGAGAGATGCACAAAAATTGTGCTGATAAATTCCTTATTTCACCAGAATTTAGAGTGCAGAGAAGACTTCCCATCTATTGGGTCACTCCTGAGATTAAAGGAGGTCACGTTCAGAGATGGGAGAAGTGTCTTTCTGGGGGCTGTGGAATGATCTGGATCTTCAAGGGCAGGTAGACAGGGGGTATGAAAATGTCAACATTCTATGTAAAATGGAGGAAACAGCGTTATGTCAAGGCCAGACATTGTGAGAGTGTAGTGTAAGTTTGTGGACTGGGGACAGTGGAAGACGAAAACTGGAAGATGATGGTGCTTATAGCTCAGCATCTGCCTAGAATCCCCCAGTGAGGGGCTGAGTGGTAGAGCACCTACCTAGAGCAAGGGACTGGGGTGTGGCTCAGTGGTAGAACACCTGTCTAGTATGCCATGTCTCTGTGTGCCAGCTCTAGAAAAAACTAAAACGAAAAATCCTAGAAAAAGGTAACAGAGAGCTTGATCATATGAGGCTCTGAATGTCAGGCTAAGAAATTGTGCTGATCCGTAGACTCCTTCAGGGCTCTGCACTCTGTGTAACAAAGGCCATCTTGATGATGTAAAGAAATGAAGGCTGTGACTGTGCCTCATTCAGTTGTGTAGGTTCTTATCTCTAATCTAAGCGTTCGCATTATTTAATTGTGTGCATTACATGTTGGATGGATGGATGGAGGGTAGGTAGGTGGGTGGATGGATGGATAACTAGGTGGATGGATGAATGGACAGATGAGTAGATAAATAGGACCAACAGATGGTGAGTAGATAGATGGATTGATAGTTGAATGAATGAATGAGCATAGATGGAGGAATGCACTGGTGAACTGTGAATAGACAACGCTGTACACATCGGTTGCCTTATTTTCTGTGTAAATCTTAATTCCTGTTTGATTCTAGCCCTCCTCTCATCCTTTTTTTTACAGACACAACCCTTTAGATATTAGGGAGAAAAGCCAGTGAGTCCCAGTGAGGACTGAGTTGTACATACATGACCACTTTGAAAATGCCCGTTTCAAGGACTGGACCCCAATTCCCTGACCCGCTGCTCAGCTATCCTCTGTACTTCTCTTGAGATTTCAGACTGTCAAGTGTGTAGACAGCCGAGCAAGCAGCCTCACTGAAGACCACAGTTACAAACACACCCCGCTTTGCCTCTCCAGGCTCCCATGTACCAACTGCGGTGTGGGGGGACACAGAATCTTGATTGGTGTTGGCCACTCTGTGTCAGCAGAAGTGCAAACATCCATGAAAATCCACCCTGCTTCTGTTCCAAGATGAGAGGATTCTTGGAAGTTGCCCAAAGTGCGTGGCTCCATCACATGTTGGGATTCACCTCGAGTTGGAGAGAAGGGCTTAGGGCTGAAGGTTTGCAGTTCTGGTTTTCTTCCAAGGGGACTCTACCTTGAGCTCAGAAAGAGGCAGAACAGAGAGCCAGCAGGAACTTTCATGTCTTTGCCCATTCTTGCTACAGCTCATTCTAACACCAGGGGCCATATAAGCTGGTAGACCATCACTGGCCAACAGACTTAACCAAATGGCATCAACCGGACTGGTTACATCATGGCTCTGCTGTGTTAGGTGTATTAAAATGCTACATTGGACAGAAGGAAGGATACAGACACCTTACAGAGCCGAATGTCCCTGCCTACCACTGTTGGTTAGATGCCTGGACAGTCTATGGGTTTGATGCTAAGGGCAAAGGTCATTCAGATGGTCCCTAAGTCAGGTGTTCACTCACTGTCTATTCTCTAAAGAATTGTCGAAGGTTGTTGGTCGCTTTTGGCATGGGAGGTGTTCTTTGCACGGGGTAAGTGCCAGGGCTCTAGCGGAGTATCCCTTGCAGAAGCACATGAAAGATTCACATCTCTTCTTGAGACAGGGAGGCTGCCTTCCCTTTAGGTCTTGGAGAACCTCCCAGCTGCCTGACCCCTTCTTTCTCTTAGTCCTCTGCCTTAGGAGGAGAGGGAGCTCTAGGTAGAGATTGCTGATGCTGTCACTGAGGCAGGGATCTAGAGACACAAGCCTGAAGTATGGGAGCCCTGCCTGTGACTCTGCAGCTCCTACGTTCTTGTCAAAATATTATCTTAAATGATTTTAATGTGCGTTAATTATCCAATAGTGGATTTCTTTGTGATATTTTCATATCTGTACAATGTACTCTCATCATGTCCGGCCTCCCTTGTCCACCCTCCCCCATTCCTACTGGTCACTCTCCTCTTCCCTAATTGTGTCTCTCCTACCTTGTTCTCTGTCTTTCCCCTCTTACAGTCTAGATCTACATTAGAGAGAAAACGTGCAGTATTTGTCTTTCTGAGTCTGGCTTTTATCACTTAACATAGTGACCTCTGGTTCCATATACCTTCCTGAAAATGACAAAATTTCCTTCTTTATGGCTGAGTAATACTCCACCCTGTACACTCACCACATTTCCTTTCTCCACACATCTGTGGCAGGCACCTAGGTCGATTCCCTGACTTGGTGCTGTGAGAAGTGTTTAGTCGGCAGAAATGTGCAGGTGTCTCTGAGGTTTGCTGAGGTAGATGATCTGGAGGTATCTGGGAACTAGCTGCTTGCTTTCTGCCACATCTGGAGAAGTAGCTCCTGGTCTGCATGCTCAGTCTCTGGAGCTGCAGGGGATTCTCACCCCATGGGAAGGTGTCTTCGGAGCAGAGCCATCCCTGCTCCACTAAGCAGCAGCAGACTGTAATGTCCGCAATAACCTCCTGTCAACCCTGGCTGTGCCAGAGTGACATGGCCTTATACACACCACCTTCTTCTGCCAATCATCTGATGCTCTGATTTTCTTGGCCTGGAAGCAGCTCTGCTCTGTTAACACAGTGGTCCCCAACTGAATGAGCCTTCGCTGTGCACATTACATCAAATTAACATGTACAGAATTAATATTCCTGACCTTGCTAGTGGGGAGAACCATCAATCTAAGGGAGGTTGTCATCCCAGTGTGCCCAGCCTTCTGGAGAAGGCCTCTCCATTATTACTCAGCCATGTGCCCTTCCCTGTAACATAAGACCATACCCTTCCCTCAGGCCTGGCTTGAGACACTGGGATTTGCTCCTGTTTTCTGGAATCCTCCACATGCAGTGGCAGTGCTTGCAAGGGCCCTGGAAAAGCACCTAGGTTTTGCTAGGTTCATGCATCATGACATCTTTGGTGGGACCCAGGAGATGACTTTGGCCAATATTCTGCTTACTCTGCTTGCTTTCTCTTGTTCATGATGAAGAATCTGCACCTCAGAGACTAGACAGCAGCCACATGACCAGCCTGGGGCAGTGAAGGCACCAAGAGCCAGCCTTCCACAGCTGTGACTTGGCTTAGTTTCATAGAAGAAAATGCAATGTAGAAATGCCAGGCACGGTGGCTGCTCCTCATCATGGTCCCAGCTCTGAACATTTCTCTCATGTATTTCCCAGAGCTCTGCTCTGATGGGAACCCTTGGGAGAGGTGTCCCTGTGGCAGTCGGTAGTGATTCAGACACCTCCTGATGCTATAGGCATCTTTTCTTGTCCTTTCACGTCCTGTAACAGCAGGAGGACTTCGAGACTCCTGGAGGCTTTGACATTGGCTTTCAGCTGGATTCATGATCCTTGACACAGACTTGGGCTATGTACGAGTCCTGGAGAGCCTGGAGAGCCTAACAGCTGTCCAGTTTTAGCATGTCCCTGTCATCTTCTAGACAGTGCATGTCTCCAGTGTGGTCACAGAAGAGGAGAGCTTTGCTGAGGCTGCTGTGGCCTACTCTACCCTCACTGGATATGAGAACGCCATCTTCGTTCAGGCTGGCAATGATGTGGGACAGATGCAGTCTAAACAGACAAGGAAGCTTGCTCTCTGGTATTCTCTCTACTAAGCAGCCATGGGAAGGTCTGTAAAGCACTGTATCCAGTTCTGAGAATTCTAGCTCCACAACCTTTATCTCAGCCCTAAATATGCTCACACGTACAGGGCGACTGGTAATCGTCTCTAGGAACATGGTAGAGCTGCTCCCTTTCTTTGAGGCCATACACCCTCTCCCTGCCCACCTGTTGACCCCACACCCTCTGTGGCCTGAGTTCTCAGACCCAAGCTTTTGCCTCTTCATCTTGGGGGAGAGCTCACTAACGTTGTGATGAAGTAATTTCCACTTCCTCAAGAAAGACATTCCTGTGTTCCTCTGCTTGCTATTTATATTTCTATAAAACACATTAATTTCCTCCTTACCTAGAGGTGGAGCTTAGCCAAGGATGATAAATATGGTTGAGACGATTGGGGGGAGAGGGGGATCCTACTGGGAATCCTATTCTGTCTGCATTCCAGCATATTCTCACTTTGGGGCCATTTCACATCCAGACCCAGGGTGAGGGTCTTGGGGCCAGAAATGGCTCAGTGTAATCATTTGAAAATGAGGGAGGGGTGTTTGTTTGTTTTATAAAAGAACCTAAAGATTGCTTCATCTCTTCCCACTACCTTTGGAAAGATCAGAGGCAAGGAATGTGAGATCCTTCTGACCAGTGCACCTAGTAGGCTGGGGTCATTGTTTCCTTAGTGGGTTGCCTTTCCAGGAGTGCTGGATGATTGCAGTTTTAGAAGATGCATTTCTAAGCATCTTTCTCAGGAATGTTCATTTACCTGTGTCCCGATTGGTTCTGCTTGGCTGGGCTCTATTGTCCAGCCCCACTATCTAACCCAGCCCTCAAGCGCTGTGTGTCTTTTCACACTGCGATTTTGCTTGTGGAATAGAGCGAGCAAGGGTTGGATATAGGTCAGGAAGCAGGCATGGTAACTTGCCCATCCTCCTGAAGAGCGACTCCCAACCAAGTGACTTTGGAAAAAAAGTTATGCTGGTACCCCACCCCGAGTCCACCCTCACTTGTAAGTCTCTGCCCACTCCTAACTTTCTTTGTTTCTTGTGCAGCAGTGGGTGGTTAGGGAGGAAGCCTCACCCACACCACAGTCCATCTGCATCCTCTGTTGGCTCTGGCCGCAGAGTTCAGTCTTCTTCATGAAGAGGAAAGACATGAGGATGCAGCTGTGTCAGTCACACACACAGAGCAGATCCAGAAAGGACTTAGCAGCACATCCTTAGCATATCTCCATCCTGGGACGGACTGGAATCTGGACCCAGCCGAACGAGTTATCTCTAGAGGATGTCAGCTGTGATGTTCACTCATGCCTCCTGTGGCTATAGGTTGAGTGACCGCTGTAGACCTGAGCCAGAGTTGGCAAGTGATTTGAAAGTGTCCACCGTAGTTTGACATTTGATCCCTCCCGTGACGATATGAGAAGTGGTGGGACCCCTAAGATGTGGGTCAGAGGGAGGTCCTTAGGTTTTCCCTCAAATCAAATTAAGGTCATTCTCGTGGATCTTGCATTAGTCCATGGGCATGGGTTCAAAAAGAGCACACCGAGCCCTGAGCACCTCTGCAGTCACGTAAGACGTGGCATTTTCCTCCACATAGAGGTTAGTTATGTGTCATGGAGTCCTGGGCAAAGCCAGCACTGGGCAGCTTAGATCTGAGGTTTCCAAACCTATGAGCTGACTACATCCCTTTTTTATATTAGCCTGCCTTGGGTATTTTGTTAAGTAACAGAAAACTGACTAGCATAGCCAGGCATTGGGACCGTGTAGCAGACAACTGGGGTGGGACGTTGGGGATGTGTGGGCTTGGTCCTGACTACATGGAGCTGCCATTTAGTTCGCACCTGATGATAGACTAGTGATGTCAGTGGAACTGAAGGGACAAAAGCTACTTCTTTCTCCCCCTCCCAACACCCAGAAATGAGTTTCCAAATGAGGAAATGTGGGTCCTGAGGAGAGGGCCCCATAGCATGTGCTCCTAGTCTCCAGCTAGGGAGACAGCAATGAGTGGTGGGGAGTTAGGAGTGGGAGATCCTGCCACACCTTAGATGCCCAGAAACGCTGGAAGGAAACGAGAGCAGAATTGGGTGGATGTTGGGTATACTTTGAGAATTTGGGGCTTTTGTCTGAACCAAGTGGAGAGTCTTGAGGGTAAGTGTTGTTAGCAGTCAGCTGTGTTATAACAGTCTCAGTGGCTTCTGTTTGTACTAGATTGAAAGGTGTGGAATGAGGAGGGAGACATGTTGGTGTCTGCACTAGGCTGGGATGGAAGGGGGCAGAGGCAGATCCAATCCCGTTAAAACCACTCTGTGCAGCTACCAGTGACCTCAGGCTAACCACATCCCAAATGAGGCAATGAGTGTCTGATGCTGGCCTACTGTGAGGAAGACCAGACAGGGAGGCAAGCATTCAGCTAAGGATGCTCATAAGGTTAAGTAGCACTGGAAGAGTCAAAGCTGTCATTGATGTCCGGTATAGGGACTGCATCAGCATGAAACCTACCAACCCACACGGTGACTAAAGCCACCAGTGTCCTCTTCTGACTTACTGCATCCAGGGTTTTAACTGTCCTAGGATCTAGAAATAATTCTTGTGTGTAACCAGAGACTTTCTGAGTTTGATTCCATACAAAGAAGAAAAGACTAAGACATGGCGTAATGGTACAAGCTTGAAATTCCAACACAGAAGAGGCTGGAGATCTTGAATGGGAGGCAGCTTGGGCTACATAGCAAGACTCTAGCTTAACAAACAAACAACACGAAGAAAAGACTGGAAAGATGGCTCACCCAGTAAAAGCATTGGCAACTCTTCTAGAGGATCCAGATTTAATTCTCAGCTCACAACTGCTCCTAACTCCAGTTCCACTGGCCATAAGAACACTGGCTGCTTCTGTATAGGTCCTGGATTCAACTCTCAGCACATGATCACTCATAACTCCCGTTCTAATGGATCCAATGCCCTCCTCTGGTTTCCACAGGCACAAAGTATGCATGTGGTATGTAGACATACATGTAGGCAAAACACTCATACATGTAAAAATTAATAAAAATAAATTCATCTTTTTTTTTTTAAAAAAAAAAAAGAATAATTTTTGCCCTGCATATACAAGACCCTGGCTTTGATAACCCCCAGCACAAAGGAAAACCTGGATTAGATCAAGTGTAAGATTTTATTTTTAAAAATTATGTATGTGTGTGTGCACTCCTATGTATGCGTGCAGATACCCACAGAAGAGAGGGGTGTCTGGATCCTCTGGAGATGGAGTTCCCAGTGGCTCTGAGTTGCCTGCTATGGTTACCAGGAACTGAACTTGGGTCCTCTTCAAGGGTAATATTCTTTTTTTTTTTCTTTTTGGTTTTTCGAGACAGGGTTTCTCTGTGTAGTCCTGGCTGTCCTGGAACTCACTCTGTAGACCAGGCTGGCCTCGAACTCGGAAATCCGCCTGTCTCTGCCTCCCGAGTGCTGGGATTAAAGGTGTGCGCCACCACTGCCTGGCTAAGGGTAATATTCTTAATCCACCTTAAACTGTTTCTTCAACTCCAGATACGTTTTATGGAGACTTTGCTTGCTAATATACCAGAAAGACAGATTGACACTGCACTTCTTAATCTTCTGCACTCAAAAGTCATAAAACATGGAAATGGAGCAGGGAGGCTTATAGTTCATTGCACTGGTGCCCTGTATTATACAGAGGGAAACTAAGACCCAGAGGAAAAGAGGT
Source organism: Rhynchomys soricoides (assembly GCA_019843965.1). Lineage (NCBI taxonomy): Eukaryota > Metazoa > Chordata > Mammalia > Rodentia > Muridae > Rhynchomys > Rhynchomys soricoides. The sequence goes on along the minus strand of JADRCH010000246.1, from coordinate 1,532,798 downwards.
TGTTTCTCTTAGAATAACAGCTTCTCTGTTTGTGGAGGGAATGGGTGTTCCCATCCCTCCATCCCCTCTGCCATTCCTCTGACCTATTTCCACCTTCTTCTTATGTTTGTTTATTTGTTTGAGACAAGGTCCAAATAGAACGGGCTGACCTTGAACTTAGTATGTTGCTGAAGACCTTAAACACTTGGTCTTCCAGCCTTCCAACTTGTGAGCGCCGAGATGGTAGGTATGTGTCATCATGCTTTGCTCTCAAGGTTTTGAAATCAGTGATCAAGAGCATGTGACATCCTTAGATGAGTGATTTGCCTTTTCTTGGGCATCCATTAATAATGGAGGAAGAATCCAAGACTTCAGTTTAGTCTAAGAAGACTCTCTACTGTTGGGTCTAAACCCATTGGTCGTTTTTGGCTAGGTAGTAAGGTTCCTAGCACAGTGCCAATGTGTATGCACAGACTCTTAGAAGCCTGGCTGGAGCTGGAATGTGGGAGAGGCCAGATCTCCAGAGAGCCCAGACTTCCCTGGCATGGGCACTTGTTCATTTTCCTCAGGCCCAGATTTAGCTCCCACCAGGGAGTCTGGCCATGCTTTTTTTTTTTCCAACATCAACACCCTTCTTGTTCATTAGACTGCAGTGTCATCAGAATGCACTCTGATACTGTTGTTCATCTCAGAAAGCACATAGAGTGTATTGGGGGACTAGCCCGAGGTACGAGCTAGTCACATCGATGATGATGCCTATACACAGGTCTTCAAATGGCTTTCCAGGTGTTCAGTGTGTGGCTGCTTCCATGGAGAGTGTGGGAGCCTGGCAGCTGCTCACAAAAGGAAAATGGCGGTTGCTCATTTTCTCCATGTCATCTTGCTATCGTAGACACTCCCAAGTCCACTGTTGACCTCTGGTTCCCTGAGGTCTTATGGTGTCTGTGGATTTATTCCTCTCCCATCTCCCCCATTTTAATTCTGTGCAAGCTAAGCAATGGATCAGTGTGTGGTGTTCAGGCTTCAGGTTGTGGCTCTGAGGTGTCTATCCACAAGACAAGGACTTGGATTGCGGTATTTCTTTCCTCAATGCTGGGACAGGATTCCCAGCATAAGCAATTTAAGGGAGGAAGGATTTATTTTGGCTCCCTGTTTCAGGGGATTGCTGTCTCATTACAGTGGCAAGAATGTACAGAGTCTGGTCACGTGTTTCCAGGCAGGAAGCAGAGAGCTCAGTCCAGAAACCTTCAAAACCTGATCCCAGCAACCTTCTCTGCTGACTGGGTTACAGTCTCAGGTCACAACTAGGTCATAAGAACAGGAGCAGTAGCAGAGGACCAAGTTTTGAAAGCACATTAGTGTGTCAAGGACATTCCCCATTAGGGTCATCACAGCATCTGGCCTTGTCTGTGTTGGGGCCCAGCTTCCCCTTAGGTCTCTGGCAGCAACACAGGCCCTGTGTCATTCTCATCCAGTTTGTGTCGTAGAGTCCTTTCCTGGTGCTTGGGGCACCCAGTGAGTTTCCAGAGACTGAAATCCCGCTTATCCTTTTTAGCTGCCCTCTGAAAGGGGTGTAAGAGAAACTGCAGACCCACTCGGTGTACCACCTCCACGGTGCTGTGTGAACAGTCCTCATCAGTTTGCCCCAGACCATTCGGACTCCTGAGAGACAGGGAGTCTTAAGCCAGGATAAGTCCAGGCAAATTAGGGACATTTGGCGCCACCAACCTCCCTCCAGGTTGGCTCTCTGGAGTCATTTGTAAGTCGAGATGTCTAGAATGTCCTGCAAATTGGGGAAAGTTAGAAGGGAGATAGTTACTGCTCATTCTTGTTTCTGTTCTCACGCATGGTTCACATTCTTCACTGTGTCTATAGGAAGAGTCTGCCCCAGGCTATTGAGATGGTCTCCTTAACTTTCACTAAGCGCCTGGCCTTAGACTCCAGGCTCACCACAGCATGGCACACTGTGGCATGGCACAACAACACATTCCTGGCAGTTTCTCTTCCCTGTTTTCTTTTTGATACAGATCTCCCCTACATGATCCAGCCTGGCCTGAAACTCCCGATCCTCTTGCCTGAGCTTCCTCAATGCTAGGATTGATGACAGGTGTAGACAGCTACTCCTGGCTCTTCAGCGCATTTCTAAAGGGGGTCCTGTGGCTCACATGCAAGGTTCTTGCTTCCTGAGGCACATATAAAGAGAAGCATCCTTTTCTCAAAACCAGGTCGTGGTTCCCATCCAAGATCACTTGTTGCCTCCCTTGCAGTTCTGCTTAGAAATTGTGGTGCTCGGAACAAATGCAGATTTGATGGCGATACCAGAAGGATACTGATGGAGTTGGGGTGCGGGAAGTGGCTGTCTGGTTTTCAAAGAATCATTTCAATTTTTTTTTTTTTTTTTTGGTTTTTCGAGACAGGGTTTCTCTGTAGCCCTGGCTGTCCTGGAACTCACTCTGTAGACCAGGCTGGCCTGGAATTCAGAAATCCGCCTGTCTCTGCCTCCCGAGTGCTGGGATTAAAGGTGTGCGCCACCACTGCCCGGCCATTTCAATTCTTTTAAACTTTACTTCTCGGATGCGAAATTCACCTGGCGCAGATCTCCTCACCTATTGAAATCTACAAAGGAGAAACCCCCTCCCTTTCTAAGATCTCTTATATCTTTAAAATCAGCCTATCAATTACCAGTGCCATCTTCCTGCCACTCCTTATAGTCACCCTTGGCCTTTTGGAACCAACCTGTAAAAGGTCTTATCGTGTAGCCCTGGCTGATGGCCTGGAACTCACTATGTAGAACAGGCTAGCCTCAAGCCTACCCTGCTACCCTGCTGGAATTACAAGTGCACGTGACATACCCTATGACTACTTTAGATCCTGACAGTGAAAAAAAAAAAATCACCCACCCAATCACCTTTCTCCTCTAGCTCAAAGCTGTTGTTGGTCACACCGCAGTGTAGATAAGACCACCAAGGTATGGAATAACCAGAGGTTGGAAAAATTGTACCATAGTGTCCCATTGCACAGGTGTTCCCCGGGCTCTGTGCCTCCCGAAGGGGGCTGGGGATTCTTCTAGAACTCCCAGCTGCTGGGCCTGGCTGTCCACCTGCTCAGGAATGCCTGCTGGGTTTCCATCCCCAGTACAAGGCCTCCAAAAAGACAGAATCCCTGTAGGATACCCATGGAGCCTGTGCTGAGTAAATATTGACAAAGTAGTCTAAAGAGCAAACACTTTGACATTTGTAAGGTCCACCAGCAGGTCTTGTGTATATTTATACAGCAGGAGTGAGCTCTGCATACCAATTTTCCTGAACCTGTTCTGATATAATCCCACATGATGGTGTGTGTGTGTGGGGGGGGTGGCTGAGCATATGGGGACAGGGCTTGTGCTAGGTGGTAGCCACTCCCCATCTTCTGTCCCATTCAGAGTCCTTCAGCCCCTGTCCTTGGGACAAAGCTTACTCTGGGCTTTTTCTCTTTCCTTTCCTTTCCTTTTCTTTCCTTTTCTTTTTAGAGCCACTTTTCTAGGAAAAGAGGGAGAAAAAGGCACAATCTCTGGTCTTAATTTATTATAATTGACGAACTTTCTTTTTTGCCAGGTGAAAAATCTTATTGATGTTTTTGTACTTTATATTTATTAAAGACTGAGCCTCAAAAATATAATGAGTAAAAAGAAAAAAAAAAGTGCTTGCCTAATTTAAATTGTGAGTCTGTCTGTTAAGAAATGCATTAGAGGTAGGAGAAGCGTAAGACATATTAATTGACAGACAGGAACTGCTGTCTCTGAGGTTGATACAAGTAATTTATTACTTTAAAAGTGAATGCCACCTCCAGAATGTGCTTCATTAATTTCAAATTTAGTTTTAATTTCAAGCTGTTGCCCCTTGAGAAGAATAAGGTGGGAAATTATGTTTGAGGAGCAGACTTTTCTTTTTTCTTTCTTTTTTTTTTTTTTTGCTCCAAAGAAACATCACATTTTAACTATTTAATTTTACAAACAAACATGCCCGTCTCATTTGCCACCTTCCCAAGAGTCAAGAGCATATTCTAGGTATGACCCACACTTATTAACATTCTCTCTTTTCTTTCCCTCTCTTCCTCTTTGTTCTTACCTGTGATCATGGCAGCCTATGTTTCCGATGAGTTAAAGGCAGCTGCCTTGGTAGAAGATGACATAGAGCCGGAGGAGCAAGCAGCCGATGGAGAACCCTCAGCCAAGTACATGTGTCCCGAGAAGGAACTCAGCAAGGCCTGTTCTAGCTACCAGAACTCACCGGCCGCTGAGTTTTCCAGCCATGAAATGGACAGCGAATCTCACATCAGTGAGACCAGTGACCGGATGGCTGACTTTGAAAGTAGTTCTGTCAAGAATGAAGAGGAGACCAAGGAGGTCCCAGTGCCCCTGGAGGACACCACCGTGTCGGATAGCCTGGAGCAGATGAAGGCCGTGTACAACAACTTCCTGTCCAATTCCTATTGGTCCAACCTCAACCTGAACCTCCACCAGCCCTCCTCTGACAACAATGGCGGCAGCAGCAGCAGCAGCAGCAGTAGCAGCAGCAGCTGTGGCAGCGGGAGCTTTGACTGGCACCAGAGTGCCATGGCGAAGACCCTGCAGCAGGTGTCCCAGAACCGAATGTTACCTGAGCCCAGCCTCTTCAGCACCGTGCAGCTGTACCGCCAGAGCAGCAAGCTGTATGGCTCCATCTTCACCGGGGCCAGCAAGTTCCGTTGCAAAGACTGTAGTGCCGCCTACGACACCCTGGTAGAGCTGACGGTGCACATGAATGAGACGGGTCACTATCGCGATGACAACCACGAGACCGACAACAACAACCCCAAGCGCTGGTCCAAGCCTCGCAAACGGTCTTTGTTGGAGATGGAGGGAAAGGAGGATGCTCAGAAGGTGCTGAAGTGCATGTACTGTGGCCACTCCTTTGAGTCCCTCCAAGACCTGAGCGTCCATATGATCAAAACTAAACACTACCAAAAAGTGCCTCTCAAGGAACCTGTCACACCTGTCGCAGCCAAAATCATCCCCGCTGCTCGGAAGAAACCCTCTCTGGAGCTGGAGCTGCCTAGCTCCCCTGATTCCACAGGTGGAACCCCCAAAACCACCCTGTCTGATGCCAGCGATGCTCTGCAGAAGAACTCCAACCCTTACATCACGCCAAATAACCGGTACGGCCACCAGAACGGGGCCAGCTATGCATGGCACTTTGAGGCCCGCAAGTCTCAGATCCTCAAATGCATGGAGTGTGGCAGCTCCCATGACACTCTCCAGGAGCTCACGGCCCACATGATGGTCACTGGCCACTTTATCAAGGTCACAAACTCGGCCATGAAGAAGGGGAAGCCCATCATGGAGACACCCGTCACGCCCACCATCACCACCTTGCTGGACGAGAAGGTACAGTCTGTGCCACTGGCAGCCACCACGTTCACATCTCCCTCCAATACACCTGCAAGTGTCTCCCCGAAGCTGACTGTGGAGATCAAAAAGGAGGTGGACAAGGAGAAGGCAGTCCTGGATGAGAAACCCAAGGAGAAAGAGAAGACCAGCGAGGAGGAGGAGAAGTATGACATTTCTTCCAAGTACCACTATTTGACTGAAAACGACCTAGAAGAGAGTCCTAAAGGGGGACTAGATATCCTTAAATCCCTTGAGAACACAGTAACATCTGCCATCAACAAGGCTCAGAATGGCACTCCCAGCTGGGGCGGCTATCCCAGCATCCACGCTGCCTACCAGCTCCCCAACATGATGAAGTTGTCCCTGGGCTCCTCGGGGAAGAGCACACCCCTGAAACCCATGTTTGGCAACAGCGAAATTGTGTCTCCCACAAAAACCCAGACCCTGGTCTCTCCACCCAGCAGCCAGATCTCCCCCATGCCCAAGACAAACTTTCACGCCATGGAGGAACTGGTGAAAAAAGTCACTGAGAAAGTTGCCAAAGTTGAGGAGAAAATGAAAGAGCCCGACGGCAAGCTGTCACCACCCAAGCGTGCCACGCCATCCCCGTGCAGCAGCGAGCAGAGCGAGCCCATTAAGATGGAGGCCTCCAGCGACTGTGGCTTCAAAAGCCAGGAGAACAGCCCCAGCCCACCAAGAGATGTGTGTAAGGAGGTGAGCCCCTCCGCAGAGCCGGTGGAGAATGGCAAGGAGCTAGTGAAGCCCCTGAGTGGAGGCCTCAGCGGCAGCACAGCCATTATCACGGACCACCCACCAGAGCAGCCTTTTGTGAACCCCCTGAGTGCCCTGCAGTCAGTCATGAACATCCACCTGGGCAAGGCCGCCAAGCCCTCCCTGCCTGCGCTGGACCCCATGAGCATGCTTTTCAAGATGAGCAACAGTCTGGCTGAGAAGGCAGCTGTGGCCACCCCACCACCCCTTCAGGCCAAGAAGGCGGAGCATCTGGACCGCTATTTCTACCACGTCAACAATGACCAGCCCATAGACTTGACAAAAGGGAAGAGTGACAAAGGTTGCTCTTTAGGTTCAGGGCTTTTGTCCCCCACGTCCACATCCCCAGCAACTTCCTCATCTACAGTGACAACGGCAAAGACATCTGCCGTTGTATCGTTCATGTCAAACTCGCCACTGCGCGAGAATGCCTTGTCAGATATATCCGATATGTTGAAGAACTTGACAGAGAGCCACACGTCAAAATCCTCCACTCCTTCCAGCATCTCTGAGAAGTCTGACATTGACGGGGCCACCCTGGAAGAAGCCGAAGAGTCGACTCCAGCGCAGAAGAGGAAAGGCCGCCAGTCAAACTGGAATCCTCAGCACCTGCTCATCCTGCAGGCGCAGTTTGCAGCCAGCCTCCGGCAGACATCAGAAGGGAAATACATCATGTCAGATCTGAGCCCCCAGGAGCGCATGCATATCTCCAGGTTCACCGGCCTCTCCATGACCACCATCAGCCATTGGCTGGCCAATGTGAAATACCAACTTCGAAGGACAGGTGGCACAAAGTTCCTCAAAAACTTGGACACTGGACATCCTGTGTTCTTTTGTAACGACTGTGCGTCACAAATCAGGACTCCTTCCACATACATCAGCCACCTAGAGTCACATCTGGGCTTCCGGCTACGGGACTTATCCAAATTGTCCACCGAACAGATTAACAATCAAATAGCACAAACCAAGTCGCCGTCAGAAAAACTGGTGACATCCTCCCCGGAGGAGGACCTGGGGACCACCTATCAGTGCAAGCTTTGTAATCGGACCTTTGCAAGCAAGCATGCTGTTAAACTTCACCTTAGCAAAACCCACGGGAAATCGCCAGAAGACCACCTCCTGTTCGTTTCCGAGCTGGAGAAGCAGTAACGTCTGCTCCAGAGCGGAAATGACTGGAGGAAAAATGCTGAAGGCACCTTAAAGCCCCTCTGTCTTGTTCTTGGCACATTTCTTATGTTCACTGCAGAGGATCCTTCTGGGCTGGACTGTTTGGTATAACTGTACAGTGTTTAATAGAGAGGTGCATATAATCAGCTGTTGTTACTGGTAAGATAACGAAGGTTAAAACGCAGTGCTAAGTGTTTGGAACTTTGTGTAAATGGGATTTAATTGTGAGCATCCCCTCGATGCCTCAAGCTGCATGCATTAACAGACGGTTTAATTAAGCATTCATAAGGAACCCAGGCACACTTTTTCCGTGAGACTTGGGTGTGCTGGCGTTTCCCGCCCTTTCATCTTTAGCCCTCTGAGTACTACGAAGCACTTTTGCATTAATTTGGTTAATAAAAAAAAAGGTAATAATAAAACAAAATAATAATAAATAATAATAATGTATGAAACTCTGTTTTTAAACTCCTTACCAGCTTAGTTATAAGGAAATATTAGGAACCTCCATTTATGCAGGGGTATGACACGCCTTGAAATTTAAAAGAATATTATTTTCACATTGAAACATAGATGTATATATTGTATAGATTTCAAACTCTTATGGGAAAATGTGACTGGTTAAATGACCCTTTCTTTCCTTGCATTTATAACAGTGTTTTATGTACCTGCTATACTCGGGGCACAAGCTATGCCTCTGTATAGTGTATATTTCCTTGCCTTTTTCTTTTTTTTTTTAAGGTTTATGGTTTTTTTTTTTTTTTTACATGCAAACGTTGTAAATTATACAGAAAATACCACAGATAGCATTTATAAAATATACAGAAGCATTATCTCAAAGCAAGGTATGTTTGTTTTGCTCTACGGCACATCTATATTGATAGAGGGTTCATGTTTAAATTATACATATTTATTAGCATTCTATTATCGTTTGTTTTGAGGCCAGGAAATCCATCCCTGGCAGGCATCATAACTATTTTGCACATGGTTCTTAAAGGTATTTATTAGAAATTAAAGGATGCTCAAAGTAAACTCAGTGCTCAAAGGGTTAAGTCTATTCGAAAAGGAGAAAAAAAAAAGATTAAAAAAAAACCCAACAAACCCAACTTGTACTGTATTTCCTGAACATTGATAAAGCCTTTAAACTGTTTGTACTGTAATCCTTTGCTTAAAAGTCGTGAGGCGTTCTGCGGGACAGCCTCCGTCACTCTTGGTTGCTAGTTCATAATGTGGGATTTTTCCTTCTTTTTCTTTTTTCCTTTTTTTTTCCTCTAATTTCAATCAGTAACTTTGTTTGTCCCGCCTAATTATTCTCCCATGATCCCACACTACAGTTTTATCTTCAGGCTTCTGAAAGGTAACCCGTGGTTACCAGCTCTCCAAGCCCTCCTGGTCTCCGTTGCTGGCAGTTAATTTGCAGAAATAACTGACAGCTGACACCATATGAGAACCTATGTATAAAATATTGGCATGTAAACACCACAGACACCGTGACACACTCTGTGCCCTGTTTTGTTGTTGACGATGGCACACCATGATGTGACTGTTCATATAACCCTTTTTTTCTACGGCAGCATTAAAATTGTCTTTTTGCTATAATTTTGTGTTGCGTTCACAATTATGTCTGAGATGTGCTACGACTAACGAGCACATTAAAATTAAATTGTATGCGATCTGTTTATGACTGACTCGGTTGCTGTGTCTGCCAGGTGCTGGCAGTTGGAGGCTGCGCGTAAATCAGAGGAGTTTTAGTGAACTTTGGTGTTTATGAAGAAAGCGAGGAGGCTTGCATAGCATTTCCCTCAGGAATAAAAATTGGAAAGAAATCAGAGACGCATATGAAGCTAGAACCCCTGTGGGCAAGGAATGTCATAATAAAGTCTCCACTGTCAGAGCCTCATTCAGGTCACACTGGACACCTCTCCTGGGTGGGTCCGGTCTCCTTTCTGGATGCCCCATAGTGTTCTTGGGCTGAAGGGTCTTTAGAAGATTCTGCACATGATGACTCATTCTTGGTAACGTAAGGTTTTCAAAGGGAGAAGCAGAGAATGCCCAGGTATTCAGACTTGGGGCTCATCTGTTCTTCCCAAGTTAAAGTAACCAGAGATAAGTAGGTGGGGAGAGACTGGGAGGAGACTGAACCCACCCATGGTGGGGGTAGGGGTGGGGGTAAGAGGAGAGGAGAGGAGTGGGAAGCATTTACAGGATAATCACAAGCTTTTATTGGCCCTGGCAAATCACTTCAACAAAATGCTGAGAACATCATGTGAAACTGTAAAACACCTTTATTATTATATTCAAACTAGTCTTGCAGTTAGGCAGAATCTGAGCTCCTAACCTAGAATTATACAAATGAGAGATGTGATACACCCATGTAATACATAAAACACCTCAACTCGAAGGAAGGAAGGAAAGATACTCTTTTATTAAAAATTTAAATTAAGCCCTTTCAAAAATGTTCGGCAACACGTCTACGGGTTTTTCCCTCTCCCCACCCCCTTTTGTCAAGACAAGTCCAAATGTGCCATCTACTCTGTTTTCTCAATAATCCATCTCTCTCTCTGGGGTTTTGGAAAGAACTCTGCTGGAGTTTAAAATGGGTGTCTGGCAGATAGTGACACGGGGGCTCTACTCCAGCCTTGTGACAGGCACACAGGTAAGGCACAGGCTCAGAAGAGTTGTTGGCCTCTGGGTCCAAGGTCTGCCCCACTCTCTGCCTCCAACAGGGCAGCCCATGTCTTTCTCTTAAGGTCCTCTACCTGGAGGAAGCTGAGAGCCATGTGTATCCTACTAGCGTACCTGCTACTGTCCTAGAACCTGGCTCAGGAGACAGAGCGCCCCTCCCTGCTGTGCCTTCTGCATCTTTGCATCCTGAAGCCCAGATTTCCACTCTTGAATTTTTCACAGGTTAAATATAGCATCGGTTTTATTAGAATCCAAAGTCCTGCATCTAACAGATTAAACTGACAACACTCTCGTCATCACCAGGGCCCATGTGGCTTGAAGGGAGAGGGGATTGTGTGAGTGATGGTGGAGCCCCCCTCTTCACAGTTGAGAAGGACCCAACACTCTGAGAAACCCTCCCCACCCTCCCCCAGGATTATTATCAGGGCTGTTCAATTTGGGGGTGGGGGAGACATGGAGATGGATAGCCAAGGTGGGTAGTGACTAACACACTCTGGTGCCTTGGACTCAGCCTGCTGGTACTAACGTAAATGCTAAATTAATTCTACCTCCAGGGAAGCATTAGTAAAGAGAGCTATTGAATGTAAACCTCTTTGCAAGATCGGAGACTTCTTAGCATTGGGAGGAGGGCCACTTTTCCCCAAACTGCCAAACCCTTGCCTGGCAACAGGATAGGCAGCACACAAGCAGACTTTCAGATCATAACCCATTATGGCTCCAAATCAAGGAGGATCATCTGAAGGGAATGCCAGGTCTACTGTCGACCACACGGTCTACGGCTGATGTGGACAGAGGGGAGAGTAAGTGGTGAGACTGATGTCCAAGGAGGCCTGCATGTAGCTCTTGGAAGGACGATGGATTCACAGAGGGAGGGGGCTTTAATCACAGGTGCACTGGTGACCCTGACCTCACCCGCCCAAGATCAGTCTCACTGGAGTTCTGTGGTATATCTTCCAGCCATCACATTTACGCAGTATCTTAAAATAACATTTGTGATAAATGTGCAATTTAACTAATTTATGGTGCTATGATGTGCTCAGGGCTACATGCAAGATGAAAATCTTAAATGGAGCTTGAACAGCTCAATTCACAACAAGAAATCAATATGCCACATCTTAGCTATTCGCCGCAGTCAACATTTAGCAAAAATATCAAGGATGTATCTTTTAAATTTGAGGCAGCAAGAATTCTATAATTAAACAAAACCTTACACGAAAGTTTGAGAGGGTTGATGGTGAGCACCTCGACTCTCTGGTCTCTCCACTTAATTTTCATTCTGCAAAAGGAATAACACACACACACACACACACACACACACACACACACACACACACACACGGCAGCGCTTCTCTCCAAGAGGCCCTGAATTCAGAAGGAAGCCAGCCTGCAGGAAGGCCAGGCCAGAGCCTTTGCATCCCAGAGAGGATTTCCTCTCAGGCTGGATCACTGCAGGTTGGTAGGCTTCACTGCCCCTAGCCTCCGTAGGTCTACAATGTGTGACAAGATATCTAGAAGTTAAGACGGTCTGTTAGCTGCCCAGGTCCACTTTGAGGGAGCCTTTGTGAAGACAGAAGACATGGGAAGAAAAACAAGGCTACCCTCGGAAGACCAAGTGTTCCAGAAACTTCCCAGTTACCTAATGCAAAATAATATCATAATAATAGATGATTTATTTATTTATTTATTTGAGAATTCATCTGTTTGTACAATTCAGACACAGGAACACTATAACATCGCTTTATTCTGTTGACAGTTTAAAGCATAAACAACAGTGTTATAGTAAGCAATCATAAAAATAAAAACAGCGAACCCCAACACCACTCTTCAATAATAAATAATAAAGTTTAAAATAATAACCATTAACCTTTCAGCTAATTTTTCACTGCACTGAAAATGGTATTCTTCTGGTAATAGAAACACTAAGCTCCTTTCTCCCTAGGATTTATTAGGAAGTACATGTAATCTTTGGCGAAGGCAACCTTGGAAGTACACACTTCTTTGGAGCTTGTGCATCACTGGATACCTTGAGGCCTCCAGCAGATCTGAGAAAACACCAAAAAGATGCTCAGAATGCCATGCAGTCCCTGCCTTTGCCAGGCACTGCTGGTCTTATGCAAAACATGGGCTGGCTAGTTTTTATTCACTGGGGGAACAGACAGCTGCTGCTCCAACCCTCTCAGGAAAATGCTAACTTCCCCATGTCCAGTGTTGGGTCAGGGCAGAGCAGTGATTAACTTCCCCATGTCCAGTGTTGGGTCAGGGCAGAGCAGTGATTAAACACTGATTTTGTTTGCAAGGATTTGCTAATCTCCCTATCTATCCCTATGCTCCCTAAGCCCACAGGAGAATCTTGCCTTCCCCCATTCCATTTTTCTATCCCTATGGATTTGACAGCACACACACACACACACACACACACACACACCCCAAAAACTCAGAGCAAGAAAACCCCATATAAGCAGGCTCTGAGTTACAAAGGCATTCATCCCAAAGTGCTCTACATTTGGAGACTGTGTTCTCCACCTTGCCAAGACAATGGACGTGCCAAATTGTTGGTTAGCTGCCTGACAGTTCATGATAGTTGAGTCAGTCCCAGACAGCCTAAGGCTGACTCAGCCTAGTGACAGCACTGGATCTCAGGGGACGCTTCAGTTAAAACCGCTCCCAGAGGCTAGGAATTTGGGGATCCATACCCCACCTCTATTCTAAGACTTCAAGTGCTTTCAAAATTAGAATCTAACAGTAGATCAAAGGAACTACCTCTCTATAACCTTTGTATAATGCCATGGACTAATATATTAAGAAATCACTCATGATGCCCAAGGAGGTGACCCCTCTACAATGTAAGATCCACACTTAGCTCTGCGGAGTTAGGCCCCGTTGTCACTTACCATCTAAGCTTCAATGTCACCAGACAGCAGATATGGTGAGTATTCAAGTATAAATAAAATAAAATTACAAGAGTGAGTTCTACAGTGTACCAGCCATTTGGATATCAGAGATCTAGAAGGATGGGACAGTGCCATCTACCATTATTGACAAAGTGGTTTTTAAAGCCAGACTCTTGCCTATTAGTGATGAAAGTGCATTTCCAGTCCCTGAGTATATTTAAGAATCTTTTGCCAATATGGGTACATGTCGCATTCTCACATGCTAATATTACTGATCGAAGCCAAGGACACACACAATTAACCCTGAGCATAGAATTATAAACAGAAGTGCCAAGCATTGGTGTCTGCAGTCTTTGCCCATCACCCCCTACTGAGTATATCAGTTAGCCTGCAAATTCCAAAGCCTAAGGACACAATGAGATGACCATGGCCTTGCTCTGTCCTTATTTAGCTGGTGATTAATCAGGCTATATCAGAGCTGGAGACTCAGGCATGGGAGCCCTCCCATCTGCAGATTTCACCAGCCTCTGGCATTCTTCCTTTGCAGCCTTGGGCAGCAGTAGAATTGGCTAGTCTACTCTCTTTTTCAAAACTAAAATATGGCCAGGAATGCAGCTCAGTGGTGAAGCCTTTGCATAGCAATCACAACATCCTTGGGTTCCATCCCCAGTAGCACACAAACAAACAACAAACAAACAAAACAAAATTTAAAGGTGTACTTTTAAATATGGAGGCCATGTTTTTAAAAATTACTGCATTTCAACACTTTACTTCCATTTTCTCCCCCATAGCAAGATTCCTGGGACACATTTATGACCATCATTATTGTGAATTAGAGATCTCCCAGGCCAACTGAAATGAAATTATGAGATGCTGAAATCTGGTTTAATTGGAGCATTTATGGAGAAAAAGAAGTCCTAATGGCTTCGTCCTGTCTTTGTGACTGTCCCATTCACATCTCTACCTGTGTCTACAGCGGGTGCTGGAGGAGCTTGGGTCAAGAGAGCCAGAGAGGTACAGAGGGAGAATGAGCTAGGTGTGTCAGGAAGGAGCTGTTTCTTAGTGTAAAAAAAAATGGAGGTACAGTCGCTAGAGTTCCGCCTCAGTGACCATGAAACCGAGTCGGCAGAAGCTGAAGGACCGGGTTCCTGAAAGCCTCATCAGGGCTTGTCATCGCTCTAATGAATATCATTTAAATTGCTTTGTATATTGGTGGAGTTTGGATGTCGATTTAATTTGTGCATGTGTTTGAATTCTTCTGCTTGGCTAGGCTAACTGAGAAGCAGGCGTCTAATGAAAACTGAGCCGGTGACAGTGTGATGCGCTCCAACCCAGTCAAATGAGTTTGAAGGGCTGCCGTGACAGCCTTCAAGAAGAAGATGAGGCTGCTGAAGGAGAAAGGAGGTTCTCTCCTGCAGGGCCCACAGAACTGGGCAGAGCTGAGGCTAGTCATGGCCTAGATGGCTGGAGATGGCACAAGCTTGCGCCATCTTGCCTTGGCTCGGACCTGAGACTGTCCAGTTGAGTGCTTGTGGATGCTCTGCTCTTGTGGTGAAGTGTCACATGGACTGAATTGCAGAGGATAATGGCTAGCTGTGAGCGCTCATCTTTCCAGGAGAGTCTGTGGCTAGCGTTCCCAGTGAAGAGAAGGGCTTTCAATCATCTGCCCCTCCCCCAAGTAAAGCCCCTCCCCCCCAGCAAAGCCCCTCCCTACCTCCAGTCTGTCTTGAACCTGGAGAATTCCGTCAGCATGTCCTAAGCTTTTTTTCCTACGCTTCCTTTTCATTTCCTCGTCCTTCCCTCCCTGTTGTTCACTCAGTTCGTTCCTGTGTCTTCCCAGCTATCCTGGGATAAGAATCCAGGTTCTGCATCCCGTGGGGGTCTGCTGAGTCCTACAAGAAGGTCAGCTAGGCTTCTGTTTGCAAAAGCGTTGGAAATATAACACCTGAGCATAAACCCCACCTTCTAATCCCCACCTTTAAAGGATTGTTTTGTTGTTGAGATAGGATCTTTCTATATAGCCCAAGATAGCCTTGAACTCATATGTACTCCAGGCTGGCCAGAAACTCCTGATCCTCCTCTTTATCTAAGGTACTGGGATGACAGGGATGTGCGGCTGAGCCTCTTTTCTAGAAGAGACTTGGTTCTTGGCCTCTCTGTTTCCATAAGAGGATAGGCGTTGGGTATCATGGGGTTCTAGCTTCTTCACAGGCTCCCTGGCACCATGGGTTCTTCATTTCGGGGAGTAGCGCATCCATGGACCGTCTTAAGCCCGAGGATGGGGGTCTGTGGGACCGAGTAGGAGAGAGGGAGATTAACCATTTTCCTTCCCATGTACACTTGACCCTACCTCTTCCTCTTTCCTGTATAGTCTTCTCAGATACTGCCAGTTCTCATACAGTCAAGCTCTGCATATGACTCAAAAAAAAAAAGTTGACAAAAATACTCTGAAATCTTGGCTTCCCCACTTGCTCAATCCTATCATCACCGCAAGACCCTGCTGCAAAAACAAAGTGAACTTTGGGAAGCTAGAAAAGAGGTGCGTTCATACCCCAAGAGGAACAGTACTAGCCAAGAGCTGGGTATAGGAAATGGAGCATAGGTCAGGTGTGGAAGGAATTCTGGGAAAGGCTCTGGGGTAAAATGCAGGAGCAGAGACCTTTGAATTCCCTGAGAAGGAGCTGTAGGATCCTGCAGTCCTGTAGGAGCTTTGCCACAATGGTCTGTTTGGTAGTGCTGGTGGGTGATCCCAGAAGGAGACTCATGGTTTCATCCTGAGAGAGGTCTGAGGAACCTCTGTGAGCCCAAGACATTGGAGACAATGTGAAGTCTACATCCTAGGATGGTGCGGAGCCCTCCTGTCATACTGAGGGCATATTCACCAAGGCTTGGCACTCAGAACCAGAACCAAAATGAACTGAGATGTCTCTGGTCTTAAATGAGCATGAAGTCAGCTAGAAAGTGGAGAATAGGGACCAAGTCCCAAGCAAACAACTGTAAGAATATAGTTTAGATCTCAAGGGATGGTTTCTACACGGACTTAGATCATTCAGTTCCCAGATTAAACACACGAAACCTTTATATTTATGATAAGATTTTAAAACACAAAACTGGGCAGGTATCAA
The DNA here is from genome assembly GCA_019843965.1 of Rhynchomys soricoides. Taxonomy (NCBI): domain Eukaryota; kingdom Metazoa; phylum Chordata; class Mammalia; order Rodentia; family Muridae; genus Rhynchomys; species Rhynchomys soricoides. Next base: position 1,516,776 of record JADRCH010000246.1, on the reverse strand, counting down.
CCCTCAAAGCTATTTATCTACTTCCCAATCAATTCCCCCAAGTTATAACTTACTATTTTCCATCTGGGTCACTTGTAACTCCAATTGGCCAACCCTCATGGCTATGTTTTCATGACTCACATATCCCATGACGTCTTCTCTTTCTATCCCTTGTGGTGTTCCTCAGACCCCAAACCCAGACACCAAAACCTCACCTGCCTCTCTTCTGCCCAGCTATAGGCTGTGAGCAACTTTATTCAACCAATAGTTTTAAATTAAGGAACAAGGTCACATAGCATCACTTGGTGTATGTGAGGATTCTTTCGTCCCTGAGGCAACCAGGGCCAGTATTTAGCATTACAACACATAGCAGCAGACGGAACCTCAACAGTTCTCCATTTTTGTCTAAATAAAAAGGCTTTCTTCTATAATAACAAACAACATATTTCTGAGCGGGAGACAGATCACAAGAGTCAAGCCATGACTGGGAACCCTTTGGGTAGGAAAGGCCCTGAGCTAAATTATGAAGGATTGGTAAGACAGAGACTTTATCTGAGCAGGCATTGGAGAACTCACCCTCTCCTTGGTTGGAACAGCATGCAGGCTGGCTCACTCAGTCTTCTGGCCATGCTTAGAGACGGTGGAACCAATGGTCATAGGCTGTCACAGTTCACGGATCACCTTGTAGATTCTCCACAAGATGTTACCATGGTCCTTTTAGTGAAAGCTATTAGCTCTTTTATTCTGCCCTGGTATCACACACCTGATTTGTTTTGCTTTGTTTTGTAGGTAGTCCACACTGACCTAGAACTTACAATCCTGTCTCAGCTCCCAAGTGCTAGGATTATAAGAATATGCCAGCACTCCCAGACCACTAGGGTTTTGTTTTGTTTCCTAGGATTTTAGTACTACAGAGTCCTCATCTTTACAAAGCATAGATTTGGGGTAAGTTTATCAGGAAAATTATGTGTATGATTTTATGATACGAAGTGTCTGTCCCACAAAAGGGGCACGTGTTGAATGTGTTGAGGGTTCCAACTGGAAGTCATTGTGAAGTGATCGGACCCTGAAGGCTCTGATGTAATCAGTGGTTGGACAGAATGACAGCATGAAGGCAGGGGCTACTTGGGGGAAGCAGGTCACTGTGGGTCCTTCGAAGCTATACAGAGCAACTTAAAGGAAGGAGGTGTGTTCTGGTTCACAGTTCCAAGGGATAACATCCGCCACAGTGGCAAAAGTGTGGCAGAGGAAACGGGAGCTTGCTGATGACGCTGCACTCACAGCCAGGGAGCTGAGAGCAAGAAATGCTAAGCTCAGCTGGCTTTCTCCTTTCTTGTCCAGTCCAGGACTCTAGCCCCTGGGATGACTCTGCCCACGTTTAGGGTGGGTCCTCCTACCTCCTACCTAGAGACTCCCTCAGGGACATCCTCAGAGACTTGTTTCCAAGGTGATTCTAATCCCCACAAAACTGAGAATCAAGATTAAGCACCACAAAGTCCAAGCTCTCCTAAGTGTGCTTGTTGTTGCAAGGAACTCAGGGATTTGTGACTCACCCAAGATGGCGCCCCCTGTCAGCAGAGGAGCTGAGCCTGGAGCTGATGTCTCCCCCCTCCTCATGGTTTCTTCTAACCCTCTGCTGTTTATTCCAAGGAGACTAAGGGCCTGCATGCCTCGCTCATCCATTTTATTTTATTTTATTTAGTTATTTAATTATTTACTTATTTATGTGTTTATTACCCATCTAGTTCCAGAGATAACTTAGGGCTTTTGTACAGCTCATTAATTGCCTCATTGCTGGCTAGAAACAGGGAGACTAGCTGAGAGGGTGGGGAATAGATCAAGTGGGAGATCCACAAGAGCTGGGAGACATAGGAACCTGGCAGCTGGCTATAGTTACCAATGCCTCCAGTCTCTTGGTCTCACAAAAGGATTCCATGTTAGGTATGGCTCCGTGCAGGAAGTCCCTCCCACGGGAAATCGCACACTCAGCACTGGTACTACACCTTTTGCCCTGACTAGTGAAGGCACAGCGTGCCAGGCTGGGAAAGAAGAATGGGTTTGTGCTTTGTATGTTTCCTAGTTTCTCATGGTCGCTGCTGCAGGTAGCGGTGGGAAGTAGGGGATGAGGTGGGATGGGTTTCTCCAGACCCTCCAATATTGTCATCTTTCCTGCATGACCCCTCCTCTTCATGTCCATGTGTGAGCAGGTATGTTCTTCCTCCATTATTATAGCATCAAGGTGGCTACAGTAGAGAATCCGGAGGTGAGTGTCCATCCTGGCCCTGCCGAGAGGGCACTGGAGGATCCAGGGTTGAGGTATGCAGGTGCCAGAGCTCTAGATTCTTCTAGAACTTCACAGGACCTTCCAGTACCACCCAGATTTCCCAGCTCTGCTCACCCAAAGCTTCATACCAGCACTGCAATCAGCTTGCCCAGAGGAATGGACAAAGGAGGTCACAGGATATTAATCTCATTTGGATTCCTCTTTCTGGAAGCCCTGCCTGCCAGCTCTCCCGACACCCACACGTCCGTCCACAGCCCCACTGCTCCGTCCATCAGGTCCAAAGTTAACTATTCATTTTATGTATTTTAATTTGTACTGAACATTTATTTGGCTTAAGTTTCCTTTTCGGGGGTTGGAATGTGCCTTCCACATGCAGGCAGAGATGATCTGCTTGAATTTCGTCAGAAGGAGTTTAGTTTACAAAGATAGTAACTGAGCTATTAAAACCAACAACCCCTTTTAAAGCAAACAGACCATTAAAATATAGGAACGGTTTATGGCATAAATAAAATTGAGGATGTAGATTATTTAAAGATAAGATTTTTCAAGAAACGGGCATAAAAAAACACTTAAATAATTTCTCCACGGTAATTTTTTTTTTTTTTTAACAAAGTGAACTTAAAAATGCAAATGTAAAATTTAAAAAAAAAAAAAACCATGAGAGAGAAATACATTAAAAACCTATCTTACTAGGAGAGACATCTGAAAACGGCTTGACTGGAATAGTTGATAAGTACATGATTTCTAGGGGGTAAAGTAGAGAGGGTAGTGGAAACAATTTGAATTCATAAATGGCAGCATTTACCCCACTCAGAAAACTATACTGTGGAAAAGCAAGGTTTCTAGATCATCCACCCAAACTGACTGACAGATACAATAATCCCGTCCATTAGGCCAACCCATTGTCTTCTTTTCGGCACAGAAGTGCTGTACACGGAGGTAGGTTTCCACTTCTATGCATATTTTAAGGGTTATTTGGCAACACGAGTGAAGCTAAAAGTAGCCTCTTAATCTAATTAATTGACATTTCTGAATCTTGCTTTCACAACAACACATGGTTTCGTGTTCTGGGTTTTAGCACTTGTCAAGCTTTTTTGGAGAATGTTTTGGTCAGAATGACAAGATAATTTGTGACTGAGGCTCCAAGCTCGAGAAGTGTTTAAGGCTATAATGATTTATTATCATCACAGAATAACAAAATTTACAAAGTGTCTCATCAGAATTTTTGAAATAAGTTTGCCACCATAGGAGAAGCAGGGAGCTGGAGGGTGGGCTGGGTCGGGAGACAGGGAGGGCTCAGAGTTCATATACAAAGCCAGCCATGACGGATTGGCTGAAATCTCCTCTATTAAAATGTATCTCTGCATGTTCCTCGGGAGGAACCACTGTGCAGGCCAGGAGGGCAAGATGTGATAGAGGAGAACGGAGGGACCGTCCAGCCTTCTCCCCCAACCCCCAGCCCCTTGCAGGCAGGAAATCCGAGTCCCCAGCTCCACTTAGAACATATATGTGGCCGCAGTCAATGATGAATAGCTACATTTTGGCAACGGTCAGAGCGAAAGTAGTCACACTATCTATAGAAACTTTGAGATGGAGAACACTTGGAATGTGCCTACTGAAAATGGAAGAAACACATTTCTGAGAAGATGGAATAATATCACTGAGTGACAGTAAATTAACATGCTGACATTTGCAGACTTTGAGAGCATTGCCATAAAAAGAAGTAATACAACATGACTAATTTGGACTTCTTCTTTATTTCTTTCCTGGGAGAGACAGCTATGGCCCTCCCAGGCCACCCGTGAGACTGACTCTCAGTGCTTCCTCCTCTCTCACAGGAAATACAGGGGATTTTAACATTCCTTCTTGACTTTGTGTTCCAAAGACGCTTCCTGCTGTGTCGCATATGTGGAGTGATAGGCACAGGAAACACTCCGACCCCGCCCAGTGACAGCTGGCAGGGGTACACTTTGCTGATATTCCTAAACCAGCTGCCTGGGGGACACCAGGACTGGAAGACAACAGGCACAACAGAGCTTGCCGTGGTATCAATGGGGAAACTGAGGCAGAGAGGATGTGATGTAAGTTCCCAGGTTGTTTTTTTCTCCCCCTTGGGCCGAGAGTCCATCCTGAAAGGTCCTCCAGGGAAAAGTGGGCGTCTTTTTATACCCTCCTGCTTCCGAAAGGAAGTCTGTGTGGGGTTTAACATACAGCAACTGGAGAAGAAAGATTGATCAAAAAGGTTAAACAAATGAGTGGATTATTCCAACACTTCTACACCCAAGCTCTCCGCCTCAAAACAAAACAAAACAAAACAAAAAAACAAAACAAAAACAAAAACCAAAAAAAACAAAAATCTTTGCCAAGTTCTTATTTCAGACGACTCTGGGCTTCCCTGAGAAGAGTCCAGTCTTCGAGTTCAGAAGTTCTTCTGTCCTAGGGCTGTGCTTCTAGGTGAGCATCACACTCCTCCCAGCAAAATCAACAAGGAGTGTGTGTTCTAAGGTATGCTGCGTTCTGCACTGGCCTACAGAAGGGGCCCCATGATGTATATCTCTCTCTTCTGCTGGTTGGCATATTTATGGAGAAAGGCTATCTGGAAATGAATGTATGCCAAACAACCTCTATCTCAATGTGTGGGAGGGGAGATGGTCCCTTGAGGTCACACTGCTGCTTTGGCTGAGCTCTGACATTTCTGGATACATCTAGTCTCAGGATCCTAAACCCACACCTGCTCACTGAAGAGGGGCAGCCACTGAGGAAACCTTTTATCTAACTGTCTGCACTTGCCCAGGGTATTCGAGCAAGATCTGAATAGACATAGAATGTAAATGGGTCTGAAAGGTACCTAGGCTGGGGAAGGGAGATAGCTGGGTCCGTGATTAAGTAAAATGCATGGTAGCATAGATCTACCAGATGTTGAGCTCTGCCCGTGGTAGGACACAGATGTTTGCAGGGTATACTTGAGCTCTTTGGCCTGGCAAGTGGCTGGGAGCAGGACAGGAGTGTATGCTAGGGATTTGTATCTTACATAGCAGAACTGTTTGTTTGTTTGTTAGTAAGGAGGTAAAGTCTTATCGTGTAACTTGGTACTTGAAATCTTCCTGCTGCTTGAGTGTCAGGATTGCAGGTAGGTGTATGTCACTGTCACATCTGTTCTTTTGGAAGCTACAGCAAAGATCAGAAACATAGTGAGGGACCTTCCCCCTCTCCGGTCTGGCGTGGTCCATATGCATCCCAGTAAGGATATTTCAATTTGAGTGGTATCTGGGATTCCGGGGGATTCCTTCTTGGACCTTCCTAAGATCCTCATGTGTAGTGCTGTCAGTTCACAGGAAGGATTACAAAGGAGCCACTGTCTTCTACTAAAGACCGGCCTCTCACCTGGTCTGAACCACAGACAGCTGCTGTCCATGTTTGCTGAACCGGCAATGTGGATTTCCAGAAAACACCATCCACCTATTCTTTCTTAGTCTGTTCAAAGGTCAGGTGTTCTCACTCACACGAGGACTAGCTGAGCCTCAGAAGATAACCTCAGGACCACCTTGCCTTGCTATGGACCCAGGGACGGGAACCCCAGCCCACGTGTCTGGCGGGTGCACAGCTCAGCCATTTGTCACAGGCTCTTTACCCAGTCCCTGCCTGGATAGTCTGAGGATTTGCGAGCCCTGGGCAGTGTTGTGGGCAGACATTGTTACGAGGTAACATAAGTTGAAAGTAACCTTTCAGCAGAACAGTTTGAGTTAAAATAAAGGGATTGAAAAAGAGTACAGTGACCAAAAAAATCTATAAAAATGCAATTGCGCTAATATAATTTTATCACTTATTTAAAAATTTAGTCGACCCAAAAGACTACCAAGTGTGAAATTAAGGAACAGCTCCTCCACTTTTATGGAAATCACTCTTCCTCAGTTGTCTAATGGCCTGATTTTGTCAGATCATTTATTTCCATGGTTTTAAAATGAGCTTGACAGACAGAATTTTATAACACCACTTTACTGCAAATAAGAACATCATTTTCGCTTATTAAAACTGAAGCTTAGAGAAAGCATTAAAATTAACAGTTCACTCTGCTTTAACCTTTTGAATACTGCCGTGACTTTACACCATAGACTATGTGTAAGGAAGGATGGCAGGCTCTGTGTAAGATGGGGAAGGTGGGACTGGAGACGCATCCCAGACCTACTGGGAGTTGAGGAGGCTGCTTGCCCAGCTGGGAATGGCTAGGATGGTGCCTTGTGGGATCTTCCAGCTGAACCGATGAGCTCCAGCCTCAGAAAGCCAGTGCTAGGACCCAGGGGAAGCAAGCAAAAGGCGCTCCTTCTAAGCTGTGGCCAATGACCTGTTCCCTAGAGACGGACTTGACTGATGGCTGAGCTCCAAGAATTGTATAGATAGCATTGCTTCCTTCCAGATACTTGTTGTGTTTTGGATATGTGTGTAGGGGTGTAGAGACTGTTCCAGACACTTAGGATCAAATAGGGAATAAGAGTCAGTGTGATAGTGCATGTAGACCCTTGGGAGGCCAAGGTAGGAAGATTTGGATTTTAAATCCACTCTGACCTAAATAGTGAGTTCCAGACCAGCATGGACTACATATTTTGTCTCAAACCAACCACAACAATAGAAACCCCAAGGGTGGGCAGCAAATGAAACTAAGCCCCTGTTCTTAGGGTGTTCTGCCTGTCATTTGGGGAGATAGCTCATTAGTCTCAGAGCAGACAGGCATAGTCTCCTGTCTATGGATAACTTGGAGTTGGGAGAGAGACAAAGCCAGCCAGTGACAGACAGCTCACAGGATCTGCTTGCTGGACTGAAGGGCTCTTTCTCATGCTGGGAAATGTGGATGGGGTTTGTGAAGTGGTCTGTCCTAGACACTGTGTATTGCGTACCCAAGAGTCCTTCTCTGTGCCTCATGGATAAAGGCTGTGTGAGGATGTATATTGCACAGACCAATTGCACATCTGTTCCTGGGGCTTCAACCCAAGCCTCAGAAAACTTCTCTGTCCTCATGACAGGCCTGAAACACCAGGATGCTAACACCCACAGAACGATTTTTACCCAGTGACTGATGAGAACTGGTGCATCAGAGCCTGGGCCTGTCCTCTGGGGTGGGATGCAGCTGATCTGTGTGTTGCCCAGGGTCCTGTCACAGAAGCAAGTCTCAGCTGACCTCTTTATTAACTGACCAATTCACAGCCTCTACTTATCTACCTACCCAGTGCTTCACAAGTGGTCGGATAAGTGGGGCTTCCCAAGTGGACGGATAAGTGGGGCTTCTCCCAGGGAGGATGGTACATGAATTAGAAATGCTGTTTTCAAGCAAGCCGACGCTGGCTTATCTGGCTATCTAGAGAGGAGGAAGTTTCCATGGGATTCTGTGAAGTCAGACCCAGACACAGGCTCTGGAAAGGTTAACCTGTCCCCCCCCCTCCCCCCATCCAGGATGCACCAAATTACTTTGGTGCCAGAGCCTGGGTCCCTCTGCAGAAGAAGCAGGGAAAGCTGCATGGGTGAATACATTGGGGACATTACCTGGGTCAGGGGCTAAGGGATGGGGACACAAAATAAACAGGCCAGCCAATCAAAAGAAGCATAATCAAATTGATGCTGTTGTACGTCCTGGAGGGTCCAATGACTTGTGCCTAAGAATCTTCTACTTTGGAGAAAGAAAGTTCACCCCTGTAGGTGAGACTGGTCCCAAGCCTGCACAGGAACAAGCATTGAGCATGTTTCCTGAATCCAGACGCTGCTGTGTCTAGGCAGAATTATGAAGTTGGTCTTGTCTCACTCCCAGCCAGGTCACTCCTGTGGGGAAGGTAGCTATGCTTGAGTGTTGGTGGATCTCAAAGATGAATGGTCCCACGAAAGAGGCTGGAGTAAGACTTGGAATGCCTGAAAGATGAAATGACTGGAGCAGGGGGTGAGTGACAGTCAGGGGCCACCAATCTGAGCTCTCTGACTCGGGATTTTGCCGATGGATATCATTTCACAAGTTGTGAGCCAGGCATTTGCGATCAAATCATTGACTTGGGGAATGCTGGTTAGGTAAGTGGAGGCTGTGAATTGGTCAATTAATAAAGTGGTCAGTTGGGGCTTGATTCCATGGCAGGAACCTGGGAAACACTCAGCTGAGCTACATCCCACTGAAGAGGCCAGGTCTGGGCTCTGACACTCCAGTTCCCATCAGCCACTGCGTGAAAGCTGTTCTGTGGGTATTAGATACAAGTCTACACCTCAGCTCTCTGTGGCCCTATCTGCTCCTCCCTTGAAGCCACTGAGCATGCTCTTAGAGCACTTGGCACACCAAAGGCCACAGCCTCAGCATCCATCTGCTGACCACCTGACATGCAGCTCTTATAGCATGACCATCAGCCTCGGGACTTCTCTGAGGGCAGACAGGAAGGGAAGTGACTGTTTCTGTATGAGGCACAAAGTAGACAATCAAGAAATGATGAATGAAGGCGATGAAGGAACATATAGGTTTTTTTTTTTTTTAAACTGAATGAACATGCTGGGTGCCTGTTAGCATCAGAGCATCTCCGCCTGGCATGCCCTGGGGATACCCTCAGGCACCATCAGTCACTGCCGAGGCCCCCTGGGCAAACATCTGTCACTGCTTTGTGCTGCAATCTGCTCACAGGTGGGTCTCTTCTCTAGTCTGGAAGCACCTGGGGGCTGGATCTTTTCTCCCTGCCACCTGCTAAGGATCTCCAGCAGTGCTGATGTAGCCAGGTGGCAGGCAGGTGAATGGAAGACACAGGGGCCTCAATAGAGGTTTAAAAGAGACTCCTCACCAAGAAGATACAATTTGAAAACAAGGCCCCCATGAGGGTCTGTCTAGCAGAACCAGATAGTTTTTCCTCTTTGAGCTTCATTCCACAAAAGTCCTGGGAGGTAGGACCCCTTAAAGGAACAATGGAGTCCCAAGTGTCACACATCCACACCTAAGAGCCCCAAAATCTGGAATCATGACTCTACTGTCCTACTAAAAACCCTATGCCCATCCATGCTCCTACCATGCCAGGCTGGACTTCCTGCCCTGGGCAGACTCATCTCCAGCTTCATAGGTGCACATCTGGTTGTTCTTTTTCTTGATGCTGAAAACAGAGAAGGGGCGATCTTCCCCATGCCCTATCTGGTACCCCTTGGCTGAGGCTTAGCACAAGGTAGGCATTGTGTGAGCAGGGATTATCCACTATATTTGACTTTTTATTGCTTTGAAAAACTATCCAGGAAACAATGTAAAAGAAGGAGATTTATCTTGGCTAATAGTTGCAGACACCTCAGGGCGATTCCACTTGATTCTGCTGTGGATCTGAGGTGAGGCACTGGGGGTATTTGCCAGGAGACTTCTCACTTCGTGGTGGGCAGGAAAGAGAGAAAGAGAATGTGGGTTGGGGCAGTAAGGATAGGGAGTGAGATGAAAAATGAAGGACAGGGAGGAGGGAGAGGGAGGAAGAAGACAAAGAAGAGGAGGAAAGAGAGAAAGAGGAGGAAGAAGAGAAAGAGGAGGAGGAGGAAGAAGAAGAGGAGGAAGAGGAGGGAAGGAGGAGGAAGAAGCGGAGGAAGAGGAGGAGGAACCACTGTCATTGTTCGGAACGAGGCATACCCCACAGAAAAAGGCAACAGTGACCCATTCCTTCCAGTCAGGCCCCTCATCCACAGTTTGCACCACTTCCCAGTAATCCATTCAATTATAAATCTACTAACAGACTAGTTTTTCCATCCAGGCAGAACCTTCCTACGAAGCCTCACCTCTGATCAATGGACTGGCACAAAGCCTTTGACACATAAGGAAAAGATTCTTCGTGTCTAAACCATGACACCTGGTTCTCATGCCAGCTGGCTAGGTCTTCAGATGCCCTGCAGTGCTCCCAGATTCATGCTACTGTTTGATAAGCAACATCTCCCCAGTCTCAAGTGTTGGACACAGCTTAGAGGTTCTGGAGACCTACTGAAGATCCCTGAGGACGACCCCAGCTTCCTGCCTGCTAAGATGTCATCAATAGCCTTTGATAGCCACTCTCACTGCTGTGATATTTTCCTGAAACACACGAAGCCGAGAAGACCATGGATTGAGCTGTGTGGAACTCCAAGCCAAATAAGCAATTCCTCCCATTAAGGCATTTTGATGATACTGACCCAACAACTGACCAATGTTATGAGGAGTAGACCAGAATACAGACTACCCAAGTGAGCTCTTCTGCTGTCCTGTGCCAGAAGTCAGAAGCTGACTTCTTCCATACGCAGGATTACCTAAGTAACTTTGGCATCCAAGGAACCTCACACCAGGAGGGGTGCAGTAATGCTGACAGGTGCAACTTGATGATTGGTTGGAAAGATAGTGCAGGTCATGTTAGCTTGGTACCCTAACCTTGCCTAAAGGAAGCAGTACTGGTCTGGGTAGTGTGGGCAGGGATCTTGAAATAGAACTGGGTAGGATTTTGAAAGAGAGGCTGTGCCTTGGGCCCCAGTGGTAATAAGAACCCCTGTCTGCAATATGGTGCTTACTGTAAGGGGTCTAGAGTTACTAGGGTACCCAAAGCTGCCTCCTAGTCTTAGAAGTAGCTGAGATTTCCAAGAAAAACTTCCCATGTCCTTCCACCGGGGTTGCTCAGAGAGTCAGAGTCCATTCACCACACATGTGCTCTCTGCAGTTGCTGTTATCCACTGCTAAGGGTAGAGAGCTCTGGAACGTTTGGCTGCAATTTTCTAGCAACGCTCAGCTGCTGTAGCTTTCCATCCTCATAGTTCTGCTACGAGTCCAAGAAAAGATGGGATGAAAAAATCAGTTCCTGTCTCCTTAAGATGGTTAGCTTTTAAAAACTATTTATTTATTTTGCATGTATGAGTATTTTGCTGGCGTGTATGTCTGTGCACCATGTGTGTGCAGTACCCACAGCGTCTACAAGAGGCATTTGGGTCCCCTGGAACTGGAGTTAAAGACAGGTGTTAGCTGCCAAGTGGCTGCTGGCAACTGAACTCAAGTCCTCTGCAAGAACAGCAAGTGCTTTTGTCTTCTGAGCCATCTCTCCAGCACCATGATGGTTAATCTAGATTACTGACTTGACTTGACAAAGTACAGAGCAGATTCAGAGGATTTCTGAAGACAGTTTGATTGTGAGGTTCCAGGCTAATCAATGGTTTAATCCATCCCTGGATTAATAATCTGGTGACATTACTGGGAGGTTCAGGACACGTTTAGGGCTGGGACTAGAAGAAGGAATTGGGACATTGGGAATGTTCTTGTTATGCTGTCTTTAGCCATGGGCTCTCTCTGCTTCCTGGCTGCCACAAAGTAGGTTCTGTCACACACTTCTGCTGCCACAATGTGCTGCCTTGCCTCAGGCCAAAGGCAGTGGAACTGGCTTTGGATGGACACTTCTGAAACCATATACCTAAGTAAATCTTTGTCTTGCTTTTTCACACACTTCTCACGGGCACAAGAAGTCTAATTCCTTTTCATGGAGCCTCTGTGGGGAATCTCCTCTTTATCCGGAAGAAGCATCAACAGTGTTCATTGGCTTTTGCTGAAAGTGACTTCTCAGTGCAGCTTCCTGGGCATATCTGGAACACACAATCTCCCAGCAGACATTCTGTTCCTCTGGATCCTATAAGCTTCCTGTCCCCACTTCCACGATGTTCTCTGAGACTTAGGTATAGGTGTTGTGTTGTAGATGTATCAGTTGGAACTGGGCATGACACGGTCAGTTCTCCATAGTTCAACAACGTGGCTGCCTACACAAGATCTGAACAATGGCGGCATCAGTTGGCTTACCAATGTGGATTGGGGAATTCCCATGGGGATCCATCCCTAAATAAAGAGCTATAAAAGACAACTAATATCTACGGAGAGAGGAAGAATTAGTCTTCCCCCGGGATGAATCTCCTTATTGGCTACCTAATATAACATGGTAGTGGTCAGCCCTAAGAACATAAACTATATGAGCAACATTAAATGTACTCAACAGGTTGAGTGAGTGTGTGTGTGTGTGTGTGTGTGTGTGTGTGTAAAACAATAATAATTAAAGAAAAGGAGAGGCAATGAGAGAGCTTAGGGGGTCCTGGGGAACAAGGGAAAGATTGAAGGAAGTAAAGGAAGAAAGAAGTAATGTACATACAGGGCATGAACATGAAATTAAAAAAATAAATTAATAATGTAACTTAGTAAAATTGCAAAAGCAAAAAAGTGATTTCACACCCTGTTCCCGTAAAGCCACCTGCCCAGTCTCCACTGTCTCAGACAGGGAAGCCCGCTAATGGCTGCTGTCTTTTATAGTCCAGTGACCCTCCTCCATCCTTGACTCCCAGGGGGCTCCTGCCTCATGGTATCCCAGTGGCTTCTCCATCCACACCAAGGCATCCTGATCAACAACTGGGTAGGTTTGCTGATCCACTTGGTGCAATCTGCTTTCTTCCTTAGAAATGTCTTTCTCACAGCATCTCAGAGCCCAGACAACTGGCTTGGCACAAGTTGATCACACAGCTTCATAAGACAACAAGTTTTCCTCTCCAAAATGCAGGAAAGCAGAGACTCTAGCTGTCCAGCCAGAAAATCATCAGTCTCCCATAATCAGATCTGTTTACAGAGGTCGGGCCTTAGACATGCATCCATTGTGGAAAAAACAAAGCCACAAAAGTGGGAAAGCCAATGCCAGGCTCCAGTCTGGGAGCTAGTGGGTAGGGTGTGTTGTATTTCAGCCCAGGGGATTGGTACATTGGGCCCCTCCCTTCAGCCCAGCCCACCAGGGGCTAGGTTCCCAGCATATCTCTGTTACACTGCACCTGTGTGGCATAGCTTTGTGATGATTCACAAGGCGCCTCCCTGTGCTTTGGACCCAGTACATGACATGTGACTACCTTTTATTACTGGCCTTGGAGCTCAGAGGCATGGCCTGAAGCCTCCTGCTTTCTTCTTCTTCTCCTCCTCCTCCTCCTCCTCCTCCTCCTCCTCCTCCTCCTCCTTCTTCTTCTTTAAAAGATGTATTTTATTTATGTATATGAGTACATTGTAGCTGTCTTCAGACACACCAGAAGAGGGCATCAGATCTCATTACAGATGGTTGTGAGCCACCGTGGTTGCTGGAAATTGAACTCAGGACCATTGGAAGAGCGGTTGGTGCTCTTAACTGCTGAGCTATCTCTCCAGCCCTCCTGCTTTGTTCTTATGCAAGTGTCCCAGGGACACTGAGGGCAGGTAGGATTTACCAATGGGTCTCCGAAACATGGCTAGGCAGCAGGGCACCCATTCTCCCATTCAAACTTTCCAGATGTCCAAGGCCTGCCTGGTAGCATCCCCCAACCCTCATGAGGCTTTTTGGTGAGCCTTTCTGAGCAGGCGTGGAGCCAAGCAAGTGTAGTGTGCAGGCAAGGGCAAAGGCTCAGTCTCTAGAAGAGCCTCAGAGTGTCAGGGTCCCGCAGCAGGCTACAAGTCAGGTGTTTCCTGACCCCTGACCTGTGTGCTGTGACACAGAAGCTGAATGTCATCCATGCTTACAAGTGCATGCAGATGTTGGTGGTTTGATAGCATGATGTCATTTTGCAGGTATTGCTGGTGACTGGCTTTTCATAGGTCCCCATCTTCCCTGTCAGCCACTCACTCCGTCACAGCTTAGGGTTCTGTTGTATCTTTCTCTTTGGCTCTCTCTTCCTCCTTTCATTCTTCATTCTTCTCATCTAAATTATCCTTATATTTTAGTGTTGAGGATTGAACCTAGGATCTACCACTGAGTCTTCATGCTACTTCCCCTCCCCCCCCCTTGCTATTAACAAGAACACCATTGTAAACATCCCTGGGCAAGTTAGGTCTCTGCAATTGTGGATCACTTTGTAGGAGCTTCATGATGACAGCTCAAACAAGGGGACAGGCATTTTAAATTTTGGTTGCTTCCTCACCCTCCACAACAGGCCTGTTTTACAACTTAGATTTTCCATTTTAACCCCTTATGTTACTAGGATGATAGGGGTGATTAACCAATCATGCTTAAAGACCCTTGGTGTCCCTACCTGTCCCTGTCCCCAGGGGACACCTTGTGCAGGACTCTACAGGGGAACATCTCACTCTGAATATGTAAATTTTATCTGGAGACTGTTTTGATCAAAAGCAACTAAGTGTTTGAAGTGAGTTGACTATCAGGATCCACATATAACGCTTTTACCTAAGTCCACGTAACAGACACAGAGGGGGTAGCAAAGATGAGAAGGCCATGTGAGGTCAGACACTGGAGTGAGGCCACAGAACCTGGAAAAGGGCAGGGAATGGGTTCATCCCTGGAGCCTGTGGGAGGATGACCCTGTGGATACTTTACCTTCCAATATCCAGCTTCTAGAAACTGCTGCCATAAAGGTTAGTTGTTTGAAGCCACTAAGTTTGCTGCAGTGGCCACAAGAAACTCATAAAGACAGCGAGGTTCAAGGAGGTTAGGCCTTCTTTATATTCCATGAAGAGACGTGTATGTGCTGTGCATGTGTGCATATGCACATGTGTAGACACATGTGCACAGGCATGTGGAAACCAGAGATTGGCTACAGGTGTCTTCCTTGGTCGCTTTCCAGGCTGGCCTGGAACTTACTATGTAACCCAGGCTGGGTTCTAACTCTCATCCTCCTGCCTCAGCTTTCCAAGAGCTAGCTTTCATGCCTGCCCTGTGCCTGCCTTATTCTTGTTTTCTGGGTAAAGAAACTGATATAAAGAGGACACTTTGTGGCGACCACAGAGCAGGAAGGAGGTTGGAAGGTATCGGACCACATGCCATTTGGCCCTGTGTGGAGTGCACATTCTTAGCCGCTCTCTGGTCTTTGGCGAGGTATAAATAAAATCCTATGCCCCTTCCCCACTGTCACAATCCAATAGAGATCAATATCACTGACCCTGAGGACTTTGCATGGCCCACCTCATAGATATGTCCCTTACCCTAAGGTCTGCTACTACAGGAGCAGTTTACACACACACACACAGAGGCTTGCACACACACGGACATGCACAAGTGCATGCATGCACTCCTTGTGCTGGATAGTTCCATGTCAACTTGACACCAGCTACTGTCAAATGAGAAAATTCCTCCATCCGATTGGCCCAGCAAGCCTGTGGGGTATTTACTTGGTTGATGATCACTGTAGGTGGCGCTGCCCCTGGGTCTTGGGTTCTATAAGAAAGCAGGCTGAGCAAGCCAGGAGAAGCAAGCCAGTAAGCAGCAGCCCTCCATGGCCCCTGCATCAGCTCCTGCCCTGTGTTCCTTTGATGCACTGTGATATGAAAGTGTAAGATGCTTTGGACTATGGTGTTTTATCATAGTAATAGAAACTCTAACGAAGACACTTCCCTGGGCTCCATCTGTTCTCCCCAACTAACCCACCTATTTGGCTCATGGCATACTGGTGTGGTGATTTGTGTTTATGAAGGTGGCCCCAAGATGAGGATCACAAGAGCCCCCAATTGCCCCTAGCTTGGAAACATTTCAGTAAGAAATGGCAGATACTAAAATGCCCAAATGAACATATTAACACTCTGGGTAGGTGTGACCTCTCGGCCTGCAGGACCCTGGCCAAATGGAGGATCAAGGAAGGCTCTATAAACATGGAGCACAGGGACAGTGTCTGAGCCAGTTATTGTTTCTGTGAGACTTCCAGTTCTTCTCTAGCTCCATTTCTCCACATATTTCCAGAACCTTCCATCATGCTCGCCAGCAACGAAGGTCCTGCCTACAACTTAACTGCAGCATTAAGTCAGACTCTGCGCCTGGTATTGCTGTACACATGTATATATACTGTGCAGGAAGAAGCATCTCCACACTGCACCAGCCTGCCTCCCAGGGCTAGTCTGCAGGTGACAATGGCTACTGCGTATAGTACACTTACTGTGTGCCAGGCCCTGGCTAAGCCTTCCCTCTACAGTATCCATCTCTACAAAGGCTGTGATCATTGTCCCCATTTCACAGATGAGATGACCCTGCCAGCTGGGCTCTGCAAATGTACTAACATCCAGGGTGTCTTGGGGGGGGGGGGAGGAGATCAGGATTCAATAGTCTGTCTTCCCCCCAAATGGCTTTATTACAAAAACTGCTTAGTAGATTCTACTTAGAAGAGTGGATATTTCATATCTTTTGCCTATTCCAATGTGCACTGCTGGACTTTCATTATTTAACTGTGTGTTGGGTGCAATAATTCTTCAGGTTTGGGCATGCCAGCTGTAATTTCCATCCCGCTCGAGGAGCTGGGATGCGTCCGCTACCTACATGGAGAGAGCTGACAGCAGGACAGAATATAATTGTTCCAGAAAGCCACACTTGATAGCTAATGAACGAGCAGGTGAGGATTAGAGACGGGAAGCTCCCCCCCACCCCCGACATCCGTGAGATGTAAACCAACAATTAGACGGAAACTGTCTTCTGTTGGATGTCAGGGAAAATTTTTGCAACTCAAAAGAGAGAAGATGATTCAGATTGGGGGGGGGTATGCTGTCTGCTGAAGGAGTAGGGGACACCCACATTTGGGGTGTGTTTTAAGATCTGTTTTGAAGAGGTCTTAGAAGAATTTTCTCTGGTGCCTTTAAGGTCTCAAGAAGTTAGAACTGCCAGCCTCTGTATTTTCTCAACCAGCATATTCTGGGCAGGTGCTGTATCCCTGATGCCTGCAGCCTGGGGCTGTGTGGACTCAGTAGCAGCTTGAATACCCAAGAGATCAAGGCTTTGGGTGGATGCTGGTGAGGAGGCTCTTCCATGGAAGGGAATGCCAATAAGAATGTTAGACAAAGTCATGGTTAGTTAGTGACCTCAGAGTGTCCTGGGGATGTAGGACAATCATATGCTCACTCTCCATGTGACATAGGTGGATGGTGCCAACTTCACTTCCCTCAGGAGGATACTGAGGCTCTGGAACTCTAAGGCCAGTAAGTCTCAGTGGAGGTGTGTTGGGGACTCTGACAACCTTCCTGATAAAAGAAGAAAGACTCAAAGGGCCCAGAGAATTGAGCCATAATTTTATTTTATGGATTACATATTTTTATATATTAAGATATATATATATATCTTGCAGAATGTTTATGTATGTAAATATATTCATATATATATATACATGTACATTTAAACAACACATGTACACATGCCTATTGTAGAACATGTACATATGTGAAGTATGGAAACCACTATCCTATATCGTAGGCCAAGGTCTCCACGTGTCTGACCACTACACATGAGGGACCTCTCTGGAGCCTGTTCTTTGGTGCCAGAGGACATTAGCAGCCTGTTATTGTCTTAGTTTCATTTATCAGGTTTTCAAAGGCAGATCCAAGGGTCACAGAGAGGTCAGTGAAGGTCAGTGAATATACGGGGAGTTTATCTCTCCTCTCTAGACAAAACATCACCCAATGGCCTGGTTAGATTTGTTTATCGACTTAATAAAATTAACATCAAATGGGAAGAGGAACCCCCAAATGAGGAAATGTCTTATTCACCAGCACCTGTGGGTATGTCTGTGAAGAATTTTCTTGATTATGATTGTTGTGGGTGGTCTAGCCTACTGTAGGAGGTGCCATCTCTGGGCCTATTGACTTTGGTGTGTAAGAAGGCAGGGTGAACAGCCATGGAGAGCAAACCAGCAAGGAGTGCTTCCAGATTCCTGGCTTGAGTTCTTGCCCTGACTTCCCTTCATGGTGAAGTGTAAGATGTACGCTGAACTAAACCCTTTCTTTCCCAAGTTGCCTGTTGTCACAGGGTTTATCACAACGCTAGAAAGCAAACTATGATACCAGGTATCCCCACATCAACAAAATTGACATTCTATCATCAAAAATATTCCCCGATCCTTTGGCTGCTGACCTTAGTGTTGGTGATTTCTCCAGTAGTTCGAGACCTCACCTTTCTGTCCTAGTGCAGGAGCTGACTTGTAGACAGTGAGCACAGACTGGTCAGTGCTCAGCTTTTACTGAATGCCCTCTCCGAGGGCCTGGTTCAGTGGCAGCCATCCCACACACACACTGCAACACTCCAACACCACGCTGACCCACGATCCAAGGCTGGCAGTCCTATTTTGGAAACTGAGGCTTTAGGCAATCTTTCTACCACTTTATCCTTGGCCAGACTTTGGACCCAGATTGTTGCTTATTCGGTCTTCGGCTGCATCTGACTAGCTCGACTCCTCTGTCTGTGAAACCTTGTTCTGTCTTCCCATTTGCTGTAAAATTACTTATTTCTGTTCAGTGGGTAATTTCAGGCTCATAGAAAAATGCATGAAGTCTCATATTCCCATATCCAGAACCTCCATGTCTTAATACTCTGCCAGTTGTATATTCTCTCTCTCTCTCTCTCTCTCTCTCTCTCTCTCTCTCTCTCTCTCTCTCTCTAGCTGTTCTTCTTCCAATCTTTCATATCCCAGTTCTTTCCTCTCTACTCATGTCTCTAAGTCAGTCTTTAAAAAAATTTTTTGATCCCCCTGGCAATGGGCAAAGAGACACCTTGCTGGTTGTTCTTAGTCAGGGGAAGAGCAGATGGCAGTCCTTTGTTCATTCCAGCTTGGTGACCAAAGCTGTCTTATGCATAGGACTCATACAAATCAAATCAAATTCAGGCAGTCCAGCGCGGGAGGAGGGAGGCAGATAGAGACCTGTGGACCACCATGCCACCCACAGACCTGCCCTCCAGCGCTCATGCTCAAACATCTGGATTGTTTCCAGCTTCTGGCTATTATAAATATGACTGCTATGAACATAGTGGAACATGTGTCTTTACATGTTGGACTATCTTCTGGGTATATGCTCAGGAGTGGTATAGCTGGGTCCACTGCAGCAGGCACCAGTATGTTAGTACGTGGTGGTCAGATGGGAGAAGAAAGAGAAGTGGAGCAGCTTGAGCATTATGGAGAGAGGTGGACCTGGAGACTCATTGTGAGTGGGCAGTCCTACCACCTGGGCTATGTGAAGTCCTAGCCTGAGCTGCTACTGGGGGCCCCTTCCCATAGGCTGGTGGGTTGAAGGCTTCATCTAGTCCAAGTAGAGTTGAGGATGGGACTTTAGGAGACTTGTTGGATCTTGGAGGCTCTGTCTTCCTCTATGGATTAATCCATTGATTAGTTCATAGTTTGGGAACATTGTCAGGGGTGATGGAGATGTTGGGAAGTGGAGCTTGGTTATAGGGCGTAGGTCGTGGGGTCCTTTAAAGAGCAGATCTGTTCAATGTCTCCCTTTCCTCTTCTTCCTTCCTCGTCCCCCTCCCAACTCTGTCAGACTGTAAATCCTGCCTTTTCAAGGTCCCTCCCTCAGTCTTACATCTGTTCGTTTGTTAATGTGAGTTCTTATATACACAGTCCCCAGTTTACAATGGTTGATCTTAATGAATGTCTTACACTGATTCATGGTTTCCTGGCCACTAACAGGCAATCAGCTTTGCTTTGACATGTTCTCCCACCATAAGGCCCAGGAACCACAGAGCCAACTGACCA
Organism: Rhynchomys soricoides; assembly: GCA_019843965.1. NCBI lineage: Eukaryota > Metazoa > Chordata > Mammalia > Rodentia > Muridae > Rhynchomys > Rhynchomys soricoides. The sequence continues at coordinate 1,497,077 of JADRCH010000246.1, read as the reverse complement.
TGGACAGGAACCTTAAACACCATGAGTAAAAATCCTTCTTTTCTGTCTAAATTGTTTCTCTGGTGCCTTTCATGGTGGGGAGAACTCTAACTGATACACTATATTTATTCATTCATCCAATTATTAGATACACACACTTCTTGTCATCCATTTTAACCCTTCAATCCATGTTAATGGCTTGGGAATTCACAAACACGCTCTTTTCAAAATCAATTTTAATCCAGGTTTGGTGGCTTGTTCCTGTAATCACAGCTACTCGAAAGCCTCCTGCAGGAAGATCACAAGTTCAAGGCCTGTGTGGGCTGCAGAGAGAGCTTGGGGCCAGCTTAGACAATTTAGAGAGATCCTGGTTTAGAAACGAAAAGCCAGACAAGGGTTGGGCTTGTAACTCAGCAGCAGAGTTCTTGCCTAGCACAGTCAAGGACCTCGGCTCAATTCTCCACACCGGAAAGAAATACATTTAAATACAAATAGGTTAGATTTTTCTCCTCTGTGCATGCTATCCACCCCCACCAAATCTAACCAGTATTATAGGTATTGTGTATATCTTCCCAGACAGTTTTTTCTGCCTTTGCCCACCCACAGAAATTAAAATTGTAATGTTTTGAGTTATCTTTGTATAAATTGCTTTGATGGTTTACACTCTGATTAGCAACTTTTTTAAAAATAAAATAAAACCCAAAAAGATTTTGGAGATTTTCCATGTCTGTACACATTGATTCATTTCATTGCCACTGAACGTTGCTGTTGTACTGTGAGGGAACGCCTGGCTCCTCAAAGTTGTCTTAGAGTGACTTGTCTAGGGAGCAAGCATCATGCAGTATCTGAGAAGATTCCACACTCAGCTCAAATTCCTGTGCACTGAGCACTCCAAGTCACTGCAGAGACTCAGAGTGTTAGGACTGAGGGCATTTGCATCCTGCAGTTCTGTAAATATTGAGTGTGTTTGATCATGGCAGCTGTACCCCACCCCTCACCTGTGATGACTACAGAGCTTCTCCCAGGGCAGCTCAGGGTGGGCAGGAACAGATGCTGCCCTTTCATCTAAGGCAGGGACTGTGCTTTTAACTGAGGGCTTCTTGAAGCATCAGACTGAGGGTAAACCCCATCTCACCTTGTTTAAGGCAAGTGTTGGGCCTTGGGCTCCTTCAGGTATTATCTTGTGGGAACAGTGATTCTCTCTTGAGAAAAGCCCCCAGGCTGCTGGTCCATTTATAGCAGTGGCTCACGTCCTGACTGTCACCAGGCATAAGAACATTCTGAACACACACACACACACACACACACACACACACACACACTCAACAGAGTATTGTTTTGTGGCCCAGGCTAGCCTTGTACAAATGACCCTCCTGCCTTCTATATGCAAGAACTACAAGCACACGTCAGCATACCAATATTTTTTGAAAAAGTTGTCTTTCCCCTTTTATTATTAATGTGTCTTAATTATATAAAACAATAGGTTTCATTATGGTATTCGTGCATACCACCCTATTTCTTCTCTTGGTCTCCCTGCACAGCATTAGGCCCATAATACAATAATACAAATCCCCTGCATCCATGGAACATCCAGGTCTGGTGGCCTGCACCTCTAGCTCCTGCTCTGATGGGGATGGGGCAGACCCAGGCCAATCCCTTCAGCTGATTGAGCAGCCATCTTGCCTACTGATAAACTCACTGCTTCAAAAATGAGGTGGAGAGTAATTGAGGAAGTGTGACCTCTGGCACACAGTATATATTCACATGTGTGCATACCTTCACCAACACATACACACAGAAACATTTTTAAGTAAAAATGGACATTAAATACATGAATAAAGACCCATTCAACATTCTTAACCATCAAAGACACACAAATCGAGATTTTTATCTCACGTCAAAACAATACTATCCCTTAAAGTTACCTATTTCGACGTTGGGTCAGGGAGACATAGGCAAGTTGCCATCTGGTTAGTGCCAACATCGATTGTCAGAGTGGCTTCTTGTCTCTTCATCCATTTTACAAGTCCGTCTTTTTGCCACCCACCCCACGACTCATTCATTTACATTATCTTACTTAGGTTTTGCATCCATCCGAAAGGAGAGCTGAGGTAAGCTTTGTCCACTTTCTGGATCTCTTTAAGATCACATCCCCCGTCCCAGGATCTTTAATTCAGACTGTCAGACTTCAATTCCAAGTCATGGTTTGCAGTAAGATTTTGCTTGCATCTTGATTTGTAATAGTTGAGTAGATTAGAATGTCATGATAAAGAGCTATTTTTGTTTAAGTTAGCATGTGTGTTAGTATATATGGGTCATTTATTTCTGTAATAAAGTTGCCTATCTCAATTTATAGACAAGAGAATATAAACATACCAATCCTAGATCCGATAGAGAGCTAATATCCAATATATACAAAGAACTCAAGAAGTTAGACTCCAGAGAACCAAATAACTCTATCAAAAAAAAAAAAAAATTGGGGAGCAGAGCTAAACAGAGAATTCTCAACTGAGGAAATTCGAAGGGCTGAGAAGCACCTAAAGAAATGTTCAACATCCTTAGTCATCATGGAAATGCAAATCAAAACAACCCTGAGATTTCACCTCACACCAGTCAGAATGGCTAAGATCAAAAACTCAGGTGACAGCAGATGCTGGCGAGGATGTGGAGAAAGAGGAACACTCCTCCATTGCTGGTGAGAATGCAAGCTGATATAACCTCTCTGGAAATTAGTTTGGTGGACCTTCAGAAAAATGAACATAATACTACTTGAGGACCCAGCTATACCACTCCTGAGCATATACCCAGAAGATGCTCCAACATGTAATAAAGACACATGTTCCACTATGTTCATAGCAGTCATATTTATAATAGCCAGAAGCTGGAAACAATCCAGATGTCCCTCAACAGAGGAATGGGTACAGAAAATGTGGAACATTTACACAAGGGAGTACTACTCAGCTATTAAAAACAACGACTTCATGAAATTGGCAGGCAAATGGATGGAACTTGAAAATATCATCCTGAGGGAGGTAACTCAGTCACAAAAGAATGAACACGGTATGTACTCACTGATAAGTGGATATTAGCCCAAAAAGATTCAATTCACAGACCATATGAAGCCTAAGAAGAAGGAAGACCAAAAATGTGGATGCTTCAGTGTTTCTTAGAAGGGTAAGCAAAATACTCATAAGAGGAAATATTGAGACAAAGTGTGGAGCAGAGATTCAAGGAAAGGCCATCCAGAAACTGCCCCACCTGGGGATACATCCCATGTACAGCCACCTAACCTGGACGTTCTTGTGGATGTGGGAAGTGCTTGTTGATGGAAGCAAGATAAGCTGTCTCCTGAGAAGCTCAGGCAAAGCCTGACAAATATAGAGGCGAATGCTTGCAGCCAACCATTGGACTGAGCGTGGGGTCCCGGATAGAGGAGTTGGAGAAGGGACTGAAGGAGCTGAGGGGGTTGCAGCCCCATGGAGGGAGCATCAGTGTCAACTGGCCAGACCATTCCCCTCAGAGCTCCTGGAGACTGGACCACCAACCAAAGAGTACACATGGAGGGACCAATGGTGATGGCCATGTACGTGGAAGAGGAGGGCTTTGTTGGATAATCAGTGGGAGGAGAGGCCCTTGGGCCTGAGGGTGTTCAATGCCCCAGTGTAGGGGACTGCTAGGAAGGAAAGACAGCAGTGGGTGGGTGGGTGGGGTAGCACCCTCATAGAGGCAGGGGGATGGGGGATGGGATGGGGGTTTCTGGAGGGGAGACCTGGAAAGAGGAAAACATTTGAAATGTAAATAAAGTAAATATCCAATAAAAATATATGTATAACATATGACATATAATAATATATAACACATAACACAATATGTAATATATAAGGTATAATGTATCACATATCACCTATCATATAACACACAGCACACAACACACACACACACACACACACACACACACACACACACACACACATGTTTCAGAAGGAAGAGAGTCCATCATGGTGGAGGATGGCCTGGCATCAAGCTGCATGGTTCGGGAGGGGAAGAACACATCTCAGCCACATCAGAGACAGAGAGAGTGAATTGGAAGTAGGGCAAGGCTATAAACTTTTAAAGCCTCACTCTCATGACATAGTTCCTAAGAGGTTCATAGCCTCCCTGATGAGAATGGCAAACTGAAGACCAAGTGCCTAAACAGGTGGGTTGGTTGGTAGTTTTTGCCAATTTGACACAAACTAGGGTCTCCAGGGAAGAACCTCAGTAGAGGAACTGCCTCTGTCAGACTGGCCTGTGGAGATGTCTGTGGACATTTTCTTGATTAACAGCTGATGTGGAGGGCCCAGCCCACTGTGGGTGGAATCATCCCTACTCAGGAGGTTTTGGGTTATAACAAAGCAAGCTGAGAAAGCCAGTTAGCAACAGTCCTCCAAGGCTTCTGCCTCAGCTCTTGCCACCTGGTTACTTCCTTGAGTTCTTCTCCTGACTTCTTTCAGTGGAGGTGTAAGATGAAATAAGTATCTTTGTCCCAAGTTTCTTTTGGTCAGTGTCTCATCACAGCAACAGAGAAACCAACTAGGATACATTAAGCCTAATAGGGAGACATTTCCTACTTAAACCAGAACATCGTACAAAAGAGTGACTGGGTTTAAGTATGATATTTTTCTTATATGCGTATTGTACTTGGTTCATATTTAGCCCACTGTCCGTCCACCATCCCTCCCTCCTGTTGGTCACTTTCTTCTCCCCACACACTCCCCTCTCCTATCCTTTTTGACAGACTAGGGCTCCATCATGTGCATGTACATTTCTGCAACCGCGCATCTGCTGATGGACGCCAGACTATGTAGCTTGACTGATATGAATCATGTTGCCATGAGCATGGGTACCCAGAGTATCTCTGTGCTGCATTGCTTAGATCCCAGCAGAGCTATAGCTGGGCCCTTTGTTATCGCTTTAGTGTTTTTGAGGAACCTCATACTGATTTCTGTAGTGGATACATTCATTTCCATTCCCACCAGCAGTGAATTTAGGTCTCTTAAGGACATTTTTAAAAATCACCCATAATCAACACTGTCATTGAGGGACAGAAAACCATGAATATTTCCCTATATACTTTATACATATCTAACAAAATTATGCTGCATATTGTGTTTTCCAGTACCATTAAATTTCCGTTATAAGATTTTAAATGACTATGTAATATCCCATCATATGGATAGATCATAATTTGGATGATCCTCCATAGCTGGATTTAGGCTAATTTTATGTTGTTATTATTATAAATAAAGTTTCAAATAATATCCCTGAATGCAATTATTTAACTGTATCACTTATTATTTCTTTGGAATGGGTGAAATCATGGGAATTGAAGTAAGGCCTATATTTTAGTCTTTTAATATGGAAAGCTCAATTCTACTTAAAAAAAAAAAGCCTTGCTAGGGACATACCAACCCCCAGGGCAGAGCAGCCATATTGTGTGTGACTGCCCTACACACTCGAGCCATGATTTAGTATAGAGGCATCAAGCATCCAAGTACACCTGGAGAAGAGTGTTAGTCAGGTTAGACACAGTCCTTGGGTCACTCAGAGTGGGTGCATCTCCTATTGCTGCTGGATGTTCACCACTCAGCAGCTCCCCGTATCATTTGAACAATCCTGACCTCGGTGAGGGAGGCACAGAGCCTCCAAGAATGGTATTCTGTGACGGTGGGACATGCTTCTGTACCCACCCCTGTTTCTGCTATCTGAGATCACTCACCTCCCATGCAGGTGGTGGAGCAGTTACCAGTGTGAGGCCACTTCAGCACAGTGTCACCTCCCTCTGACCTGGGAAGATGTGACATAGGATATGGTGTCTGATGTGGTTGGTGGGATCCAGTCTACACTGGGGTGAGTGGATAGATGACCGGAATGACTCAGGCAAACATGCTACTGACTTGTTTGAAGTGCTGTCTGTAAAGGGGTAACAGTATAATCATGGCACCCGTTTTGACTCCCCCAGGGGTCAAGCATAGAACTATGCTGAGGTCAGAGCAAGGAAATACAGGTTGGGTTTCTTCTAAGGGTTGTGGCAAAAGAAAAAGCTCTAAGTGGTGAGCATAAAAGTATATACATTTTACAAGCCACCCTAACAAACTGTCAGCAATTAACGAGGGAGGTTTACGAACACCCTTAGTGTTACTGAAGATTTCAGAGGTGCTGAACTGAGCAATGCCCAGAGAGCTGGCAGTGTTATTTCTGTGCAGGACTATGAGGGTGTTTCTGGGGAAGATTTACACATGAGGCAATGGTCTAAGAAGTCCCACTTTAATGTCATCAGCCTGCATCTAAGCAGCCAAAGGTCCAGACTGAACAAAAGGCAGCAGGAAGGTAAATGCGCCCTTTCTCTCAGGGCTGGGCATGCCTCCTCTGCCCTTGGACATCAGGACTCCAAGCTCTGGACTTTAGCATCTGAGACTTGAACTAGGGAACTCACCCCTGCTCAAGTTGTCAGCATTTGACCTCAGGCTGAGAGGTGCTTTTACTTCCTGGTTCTGATGTTTTGAGACTCAGACTTAGTTCAGCTGCTATATCTGTGAGTCTCTAGCTTTGCAATGAGAATGCTCAGTCTGTGTAGTCACATGGATCCTCTCTTCTGATAAATGCACTTCTGTTAACCTATCTATCTATCTATCTATTATCTATCTATCTATCTATCTATCTTTCTACCTATCATCTATCTATCTATCTATCTATCTATCATCTATCTATCTATCTATCTGCCATTCATCTCTACCTATTTATCAATCAATCCATTAATCTGTCAATAATTTATTATTTACCTAGTATCTATCCTTTATTTACCTCTTATCTTTCAATCATCTACCCATTATATATCAATCTTATATCTACCATCTATATATCATCTTTAAACTGTCTACTGTCTATCATCTGTCTACCGTCTATTCATCATCTATCTATAACCATCTATTTATCTATCATCTCTTTATCATCTACCTATAATCATCTATCTATCATCTATCTATCTATCTATCTATCATCTATCTATCTATCTATCCATCTCTCTATTATCTGTCTGTCTGTTCATCTATCTATCTATCTATTCATCCATCCTTCTATCTATCATCTATCTATCTATCCATCTATCCATCATCTATCTATCCATCTCTCTATTATCTGTCATCTGTCTGTTCATCCATCCATCTATCTATCTATCCATCCATCCATCCATCCATCCATTCATCTACCTACCTACCTCTATTCATCTGCCTACCCATCCTCATTTCTACATTTTCCTTGAGGGCCCTTAGTAAAAGAGGCCTTCATGGAAAAAGGCAAATTTTAAGTGAAAATTTAAAAACTGGAGTCACCACATGAGAGAAAAATCACTAGCAGCCTGAGTCAGTAAGTAAGACATCTTGAAAATATGGTTTGAAAATTCCTTGAGGAAATAAAATTACCCTTGTAATTATCTATATGAATTATGTCTTTGGATAATTGTCTTCCCAGAGTCCAGTCAGGACAGTCCTATGAGGCAGACTGCCTAATTGGAATGAGGCATGTGATTCAGTGACTGCCATATTGGTCTCCAAGCCTCTCTGATGAGAAGAACAAGCACCTTAGTTATTCCGTGCCGGTGTGACATGGTAGGACCAGGAGGTCTTGCTTTTTCTGCAGCTCCAGTTATCAGGTGGCTTCCGATGTTGCTTTCAGAAACCCCAGAAAGTGTATGCACAAGCTTTAGGCTAAATATTTTAAAAGGCCAATACGCAACAGATCATCTGAGATCCTGTTAAACTGCAGATTCTGGGGAAGCATCTAGGATGGGGCCCAAGCTTCTGCATCTCCAGCACCTGCCTGAGTGGTGCTGATGTTGGTCTTCTGAAGAGCACATTTTGAAAAGCAAGCATACAGATCAGGAGTCTCACACAGGTGGCTCACAATGCAGGTGGTCAGACATGTTTTGTTTGACTTTGTATGGTGTGTGATTTATTTTTCCAAGTTTTGCTGTCAATGTTTAAGACAACAGAAAGCCTCTACATTTACCTAGGGGGAGATGGCTGGCTGGCATGGAACTGGTTCTCCTTTTCCAAGTATCTCTAAAACTAGACACATTTTACCCAACCAGTCTGGGGCAATACAAGACAATGCAAAACAGTAATTCTAAGGTAAGGGATTCTGCAGATGAGCCACCTGGTCTTTAGGTCCTCTGCACGCAAGATGAATGTAAAATGGTGCAGTCAGCACATCGAGCAGATATCTGAGAAGGGTGTGGTGGGCATGCTGAGGTGAAAGGACAAAGTGCAAGCAATCTTGGGTGGCCAGGATCTGCATAGTAGAGAAACAAAGAAACTTTGAGACAGGGTTGTTGTAGGTCCACTGCCCAAGGTCAGACTGTGCTTTACATGGCAGAGATAGCCTGATCCTCATCAGAGAGATTGTCAGTGGACTGTCTTAGTTGTCATCTCGTTTCTTTGACAAACATGTCTTGAGGAAGGGTTTATTTTGGTTCACAGTTCGAAAGCAAACAGTCCATCGTGTTAATGAAGGCAACTGGTTGGAACACGTGGGAGATGATCACATTTCCTCTACAGTCATGAAGCAAAGCGCCATGGGTGCTTGGGCTCAGCATATTTTCCCCTTTTTATTCAGTCTGAGACTCTAGCCCATGAGATGGTAATAGACACACTAAAAGTGGGTCTTCCTACCACAATTAACATAGTCTATATAACCCTTTACAGATGTGCCCAAAGATTTGTTTCCATGACGATTCTAAATCATATCAAGTTGCCAATTAGGCTTAACCATAACAGGGACTGGGAACAGAAGACAGAGAGTAGCAGTGACTAATGTCAGGGAAGTATTGGATGGGCTAGACATTGGAACCTTTGGCCATCAAGAGATCTCTCAAGCATGTTCCCATCCCAGGATCCCATGATACACCAGAAAAGTTGTCTTAGGTATAATGATACCCATAGATTTTTGCCCTAATAAAGTCTAAATTCAAATCCTAACAAGAACCCCTGGGTAGAGAGTTTGGAGTTGATTCCTCCTGAGTTCAAGAAGGATTCCCACAGTTCTGGATTAAGAAAGCACACAAAAGATGTTTGTAGATTCTAGATGATCTTTTGCAAATGAAAGGCCTGCTAAAAGAATACACAGTTGTAAAGGAGAGTAACATAATTTAATTTATCTACAACACATAATACATGATATGCAGTGTTCAGTAAACTACAGTATCACAATTCAGTACTCAGGGAAGTTCAGGCAGGAGATCATGGCAGAAACCTGGAGGCAGGAACTGCAAGGGAGGGCATGGAGGAGTGCTTTTTACTTTCCAGCTTCTCATGGCCTGCTCAGCCTACTTTCATATACAACTTAGGACCACCTTCCCAGAGTTGGCACTGCTCACAGTGAGTTGGGACTTCCCACATCAATCATTAACAAAGAAAATAACGCACAGACTTCTCTACAGGCCAATATGATGGAGGCATTTTCTCAAGTGAGGTTTTTCTTCCCAGGTGACCCTAGCTTGTGTCAAGGTAACAAAAAATTAACCAGCACTGGCACTAATTCTCTTTGCTTTTACATGAATCATCAATTAGATTTATTTTCCAATAACCTAAGCATCAATTTTCTAATAAGGTGTGACAGTTGATCCTGATTGTCACCTGACAGGAGTCAGAATTTTGATGGAAGTAAGCTTCTGGGCATGTCTGGGAGGCAGTTTCTAGATTAGGTTCGTTGAAGTGGGAAGACCCACTGTAAATGTGGACTGTACCACTGAATGGGGAGAAAGTGTGGTAGGGGTGGCTAGGGATGTGGCTTGTCACACAGGCATAATGATCTGAGTCTGAATCCTTAGTTCCCAGATAGGAGACAGGCACAATAGTGTATCCCTGGAGGCCCAGCACTGGAAAGGTGGAGCAGGAGGAGACCCCAGAGCTTGCATATCAGTTTGGCTAGTGGGGGGTCGCTACATTTATTTACATGTTTAAAGTTCTGGGTTCAGTGGGAAAGTCCATCTCAAAAAGTGAGGTAGGAAGTGACTGAAGGTTGTCTTCTCACCTGTAGGTTTACATGTGTGCATTCTGTACCCCTGGCACATACAACCCCACATTCATATACCCACACATGTACACACATGCAAAGAAGAAAGTGAGCTGACTACCAGCACATCATCTCTCTCTGCTTCCTGACTTGGGCTGTGATGTAAGCAGCTGCCTTAAGTTCCTGCCTCCATGCTTTCTCCTCCATGATAGACTAGATCTTTGAATCGTGAGCTGACACAAACTCTTCTTGTTGCAATTAGACTCAACATAATTACAAAAACAGATTCTCTGTGGACTTCAAGAAACCCTTGTATGGCATAAATGAGTATTAGGGTCCCAAATTGTGCGTTCATCTGTGTCACTGAGGTCCTAGGATGACAGAACAATGAAGACAGAGAAACAATACTTGGTGAAGCACAACAAATGGGTTGAAAAGTCAGTGACATAAATAATAATAATTTAAAACTCAGTATCAAGAAAATTATCCCAAGTTGATCCCAAGTAAGATAAATATAAAATAGTCCACCAGAGTGAAATTTCTAAAAACAAAAGGTTAATGAACAAACAAACAAAACCTAGAATAAAATGTTTTAAAAACCCTCTTCATGTATAGGGAGGGAAATTATAAACTGAGTGACTACTGACTTCTCGTCTGAAGCAATAGAAGCTGAGAGACAATTTGATCCCAAGTTTGAAGCCAAAAAATAAATGCAAAGGTTTGGCAACAAGTCTATATGAAGTAAACATAGCTTATAAAGATAGGAATGAAAATCATGAAATGTATAGTGAGGCTACTCACACCACAAGGGAAAAATACAGCACTCAGGCTGAAGGAACAGAGTAACACAGAGATTTAAATTTGTACGTAAGGAATAAAGGGGGACAGAAATTAGTAATGAGCATATGAATATTAAACTGTAAGCATCTTTTTATCATAATTTATTTAAATTTATGCAGGAGAAAGCTTTGAGATGACTATTGTCTTATAAAATGGAAAGGGAAAAGTTTCACTTTCAGGTGTGAAATGTGAAATGTTAGGAAGCACTGCAGGTTATAAGTGTGTGTGTGTGTGTGTGTGTGTGTGTGTGAACAATGCAGGAAATGATAGCATGAAGATAAAGAACACTATATGAATGGAAATCAACCAAACAATGTCAGCTTAAAACCAAGTGATTAATAATTGTATCTAAGGCAGATGTAGTAAGAATCCTAACTCAATAGTGATGTCCAACTAGTCATTATAAGATATACATTTTATGTATAGAGGAGACAGATTGAATATAAAAGTCTGGTAAAGATATAATATGAAAACAATAACCATAAGAAACCCGGCATGCCCTATAATGACTAAAATATGCTGGGACTGAAGGAAAAATTGAATTAAAAGTTGGCTAAGAACCCAAAGAAACATTAACTCAAGAGAGACCTACGAAGAGCTCATGGGTATCTGAAAAGGGACTTAAGAGTTCTCAGTCACCTGGGAATCAGGAAGCAAAATCACAATGAGGTGTCATTGTCAGGGCAGCCATGACTTAAAAGACTAAACTGTTGTATGCATGATGGGGGTGTGTATTGTTGCAGCCATTGTGGAATATAGGAGGGCGTTTCCTCAAAAAACAAAATAAATAAAAAGAGATCAACCATGTGATTTTGTTTCATATCCACAGGAAACAAAATAAAAGACTTAAGGAGCTGTAGGCACCTTTGCCTAATTATTCACAATGGTCAAGCGATGGATGCATGCATCAATAGATGAATGGATAAAGACATTGTACAATCCCTCTCATATGTGGATATTATACACTATATTATGTACACACACACACACTTATATAGATAGATAAATATAGATAGATATAGATATAGATATTCTCCATATAGATGAGAGATGAAGATGTATCTGTGGATATACACACATGGAAATTTTGCTACTTGTGATGCCTTGGCTGAATCTGGAGGACATGTCACTTCATTAAATAAGCCAAACACAAATGTTTCATGACATCATTTATATAAATAATCTAAAGTCAAAAATAACAAACACCAAGAAGTTAAGCAGATGGAAGCCAAGAGATGAAGGTTAGGGACTGGGGGATACAGATAGCAGGGGACAAAGTCTTGGTTGTGTGGACATACAACTTCTGAGTTCAAAGGTTCTGAATGATGACAATGGTTAACAATACTATCCTATATGTGTGTATGTGTGTCATCTATGTGTTTGTGTGTGCATTTGTGCATGTATATGTACATTCAAGTGTGTGTGTGTGTGTGTGTGTGTGTATGTGTGTGTGAATAGAAGCTGATGTCAGTGAGTTCTCAATTGTTTTCCTTCATAATTTTTGAGACAAGGTCTCTTACTGACAGGAGCTCACTGATTCTGCCAGGGTGGGTGGCCCATGAGCTCTACCTTTCAATACTGCTATTAGAGGTTACCATGCTTGGCTCTTGATGTGGTCACCAGAGATCCGAACTCAGGTTCATGTGTGCAAATGCTTTATCATCTGAGACATCTCCTCCACCTGAGAGTCGATCTTACTTGTGTTTAGTTTGTTTGTTTGATTGTGCCTGATGTTGTTTGGATCATCTCTTTTGAGGCTGATGTGTTCAAGTCTTTTTCCTCAAGGTGACATGGTCAAGAAGTGATGGAGACCTTAGGAGGCAGGGTCTTATAGAAGACCATTTGGACATTTGAAGCAAAGCTTGGAAAGCCATGTGGTCTCCTCCTCTTTCCATTTTCTGCTCCACAGACATGACATAGGCAGCCTTTGTCACACACACTTTGGCCATTGTCTGCCAACCCACTATAGGCCCAGAATACAGATCATGGACTCACATATTCAAAATGATGAGCCAAAGTAAACTTTTTCTCTTTATAAGTTAATTAACTCGGGTATTTCATTATAGCTATGGAAAGTTAACATAGCCCCAAAAAATAAAATTAGAAAATAAATTGTCACATGAAACATAACACTGTACACCTCAGATGTTTGTAATTTTTATATGCCAAGCCAAAAAATTTTTTTATAAAAGCAGGAAAAAATATAAAAAGTATTGAATGTTACAAAAAAGTCTTTCTATAAAGTAGGTTCTGTATTGAGATGAGCTCATCAATGAATTCTATCAAATATTTAGGAAGGATCACACCCTGTCCTGCCTTACCATAAGGAGAGGAAATTACAGACTAGTGTCTGTTCTGAACACACAAATCTCAACAACACATGAGTAAACTCCATCTAGTGTGTGGGGCCAAATGGGTGCAGCCCAGATTGCACATGGGTCAGCATTGGGAGTTAGTCAGAGGGACTGAATGCCTTCCAGAATAAAGCAGAAGAATCATAACCCCCCTCAATGAAGAGAGAGAAAAATAGAATCTGATGAGATTTAAAAAAAAAAAAAGAAAAGAAAAAAGAAAAAGACCCAGTAAGTTATTAATAAGAGGAGACCTTACACTGTAATGGGAATTTTTGAAACCCGAAAACTAAGCATTTTCCCTCTAAGATTAGAAACAATGAAGCTATGTCCAGTCTTATTGCCTCAAAACTGACTGGGACATTCTCGTGAGTGTGATAGTGAAAATACCTAACTACATGAGCAAAAACATTCAAAAGAGAATAAATAAATAAAAATCAACAGCAAGCATAATTTTTCTGCATTAAAATTCCTCCGAAATTCACAAAAATTTACCAGAACTTAACATGACTCTAGCAAGGTCATGGGATATAAAATGAACATGTGAAATTAATTGCATTTACATATAAATGATAAATAATTAGAAGGGCATATTTAAATATAAAATGAGAGTAAATTTAATGAGAACTGTTCGATATTTCTATGTGGAAAACTCAAAGACATTACTGAATAAAATTAAGATGATGTAACTTAATTTAAAGGCAGCCCTTATTGATTGGTTGGAACTTGATCGTGCTAAAATTTGCCTTGTACTCAGGTTGAGAGACAGATTTAACACATTCCTTTGAAAACCTGGCAGGCTTTCCATTTGTAGAAGTTGTCATAAGGATTGTCACATTTATCAGAGAAGACAAGGCACCCAGAGTATCTAAAACTATTGTTAAAGATCTACCTTCTGAGATTTGATCTTCCTGAGCTAAACCTGAAACAAACATGAACTTCAAACCCTCCTTTGCTTTGCTTTTATGAATTAATTTGAAATGAGCCAAAGATCCGAACATAAACTCTGAAGCTTAAAATGTCTGAGAGACAGTAGGATGCTTGACTTTACAATTTTGGTGTAGATATTTCTAAAGGCATTCACATAAAAACTCAGTAAGTAAAAAGTGCTAGATGGTGGCACACCTTTAGTCCCAGCACTTGGGAGGCAGAGGCAGGAGGATCTCTGTGAGTTTGAAACCAGCCTGGTCTACACAAAGTAAGTTTTAGGACAGCCAGGGCTAAATGGTGAGAACCTGCCAAAGAAAAGGAAGAGGACATGGAGGAGGAGAAAGAGGAAAATCACAGTACACCAAAATTAAAAAGATTTGCATTTTTAAAGCCATAGTCAAGATGAGCAAGTACCAAGCCCCAGACTGAGAGATGCTATCTGCCATATATGAATTTCATAAGGCTTCCATCCAGAGTTTATAAAATTCCCTCTAGACAGTAATACAAAGCAATGGAAATCATTACATTCGGGTGGAAAATCTGAACAAGGCTGTTTATGAGAGGAGATCCACAAATGGTCAGACTCCTGAGGGGGGGAAAAATTAAGGTAAAAAGGGAGGCTTTACTTAAAAACAGAAAACAGCTAACCAATCAGGACAACTAAGCTTTCCACACAAGTAGAAAGTGTGCTGTGCAGGGTCAGAGAGAGGGGCTGGCTTATGTAGTTCCCACCCAGAAACTCTGAACCCAATCTACTATGCAAATCATGGATGGAAGGTTCTAGAATTTCCAGGTTCTGATTGATGTGCTGTAGGTCACAGCTCATTGGCGAGGACCCAGGAGCAAAATAGGACTTTCACTTGAAACAGGTTTTTATGAAGTTCAATTGGTGACTCTTTCACAGAGGAACTGTGGCACCCCACCCTGTCTGTAATCAGCAAACTGTTCCCAGGCGGATCATGGAGAACACACACACACACACACACACACACACACCCTAAATCTTCTCTGTTATTAGTTATTAGGAGAAACCTACTTTAAGATGGGATGCTTCTTAACCTCTACATTAAGACATTGAGAGCAGGAATCAGAAGGTCAGGCAACTGCAGCTGCAATAAGGACCTTACTTAAGCAACGGGGACTCTCCAGTATTACTGGAGCCGGGGGTGTGAAACGGCGCGATCACTTCGAAAACTGTTTGGCAACGTGGTGTAAAGTTAAGCATATCCGCACAAGTGACTCAGCGACTCCAATCTTATGTTTTCACTCAAAAGAAATAAAAACATATGTCCATAAAAAAAAAAAAAAACCCTCAGGCGGGAATGCTTGTAGCAGCTTTATCTATAATAGTTCAAATCTGAAGGATGTCAGATGTCTACCAACTGGGAATGAATTGACAGGGTACATGTATACCGTGAAATACTACTCAGCCATAAAAAGGAAGATACACTCAACATGGATGAATTTCACAGACTTCGTATGGAGTTAAAGAAACTGGGTAATATAAAGAAACCATGCTCTATTATTCTATCAATGGGAAATTTCAAAATGGGTAAATCTTACCCCCAGGTACAGAAAGAGATCAGCTCTAAGCAGGAGAGGCAGGGATGTAGGGAGAGGGCTGGCTTCCAAGAGAAGAAGGAACTATTTTGGAGGTAGTGCTGATGCGTATTTTGGTTGAGCACTGTTGACTTGCATATTTCCCATGTGCATATTTTACTATTGTGAATGAAACTTGGGTAGGATTGACATTTATTGTTGCTGTTGTTGACAACGATGATGATGATGATTCTTTAGATAGAAGATGTACCCAGGCTGTCTCTGAATTCACAATACTCCTGCCTCAGCCCCCCAACTATTGAATTACAGGTGTGTACCACCAGCCCATTTTGAGATCAATATTTAAACATAATTTAACATAAGCGAATTGAATTTAGGGATGGTCTTGAAAAACAAAATCAATGCTGGCCCTGGAGAATGAAACTCTACACAGCAATGAAGTGGAAACTTAAGGGTTTTTTTGGGGGGAAGTCAGTTCTGTTGGATGGTGTTTTGCTGGGGCAAACACATGAAGAAGTGTTTTCCTGAAGTGGACACAGGTGCAAGACTAAGGCAGACTAGGGACAGAATGTTTCACTGAAGCGGACACAGGAGAAAAGATGTCCCGATAAACCAAGCAAGTGAAAGAACATGTGAGGAAAGATTCTTTGCTAACAACATACATGTATGAGTTTGCCTTACACTGTGCGGTTGAGCTGCATTTGTCAGGACTCCATAGAGAGAAACACATCAAAAAACTTCTGGTGGTGTGCTGCAGTTTCTTGCTGCTTCCGCAGACTCCAGCTGATTGGCAGAGCGATGTCAGCTGAGACAGATGTACATGCTGAGGCAAGACCTGTGGAGGACACATGATGTTAGGCAGGTACAAATAGGACTCAATGGACAGTGATGGAGGCTGAGCCTGGCTTACTGGTACAGCTACCTGTGAAGCGCTTGTTGGTCTTGAGCCTTCACTGATCTTTGCTTTGCTGAGAGAGAGGCTAGCTGAGAACTTCTCCTGGGGTTCCTCCTGGTCCCTCTGCTGACTTGAACAGAGGCTGAGCCTGGCTGTCTCTGCTAGGTAGTGCCACCGCTGCCGATTCATGGTTGCTAACCTGACTCTACCGAACTGGACTGCTGGTGTATCTGTGAAGTGTTTGTGAGTGGATCAAGTTGCCACTGCTGACTTGTGAACTGAACTGCCAATTTCCAGACAACACAGATAGGAATTGCTCCAAAGAACCCTTCTAAACAGGTCCCTTCCCCCATGTCTGTTCTTTTCCACCACCTCTGGTGGGTGGTGGGCTAAAAGGAAGGTTAAAGCATTGAAGAACCATCATTAAAAGTAGACTTTGAAAAAAAGTTAAGGTTACACAGCAATGACCAGACTGTACTGAGCCGTGTTTACTCAGGCTGGGCTGTCTGTTGTCTGTCTCTTGTCTATCTCTCTCTCTCTGTCTCTCTGTTTCTGTCTGTCTCTTCCTATTTTTCTGTCTCTGGCTGTCTCTATACTTTTTCATCCTAATATACTTTGTATCAGGACTGTCCCTTAAAGGCCCTAGGGTTAGAGACTTAATGGGTTATCCACCATACTTTGAGCTGCTGGAACTTTTAAGAGGTGGGTTTCAATGAAAAAAAAAAATAAATTTATTGGAGGCATGTCCTTCGAATAGGTATTGAGACCCTGGTTCCTTCTTGTCACTCTTTTTTGTTTCTTTGGATGCCACAAGAAACAAGCCTTATGTCAATGCAAAGAGTTGGACTGTAACAAGGTCATGCAACGAAGGGCCTTTGAAACCATGAGCCAGCACAAACCTTTCATCCTTGTAAGTTGTTTATCTCTGGTATTTTGTTACAGTGACAGAAAACTGCCCCCCCCCTTCATCTATTTCTGCTGTCAGATTGCTGTTTCTTTGGTCTCTGCTCTTGAGAAGGCATTGTTCATGTTGCCATTGATTTATTCAGCCAGCAATTATTCATCAACTATGTCATCCTTCTCTAGACTGGCCACTTTCCCCCAAGATCAGCCTGCTCTTCAGGACACAGAGAATGTGCCTCAGTCCTGGATAAGGTCTCCCATAGAGCCTCTCTGATGTTTAGCTGCCTGTGGCTCATTGAAAAATGTGACAAGTTAACAAAATTTGGTTCCCCTCGAATAAGGGATCCAGGCAAGATCTGTTTTTTATTCTGATTGTCCCTGTCTCCTGGGCCTTTCCTCTTGGACACCTTTGGTGGGGGATCATGTGATTGAAATGGCATTATTGAAAACCCAGTAAGGACATATAAATCTGGGTCCTGAGTTAAAGAAAAGTGAGATTTTAGAAAATGGATCATTATTGTAAGTCTTCAGCTGTGTAAATCAGTCAGTACTAGCTAAAGTGTGAAGGGAAGGCCTTTAAATCAAAACATTTTCTTTAGGAATTCCTGGGCACAGACTTGTAAAGCTGCCCTCGGATTCGTAAGCTTTGACTGGAGTTATGTAAATCCGTTGCCTTCCCTATGAAGCAGTTGAATGTTTTAACTAAATCTAATTCTTAAAATAATGATTTCTGAATCTAAACTTTGCTGCAAAAGATTTATAGGTGAGTTTTATAAATCAGAGGCAAGATATATAACACAGACAGTGAGACATGTGATTTATACATCCAACTTGTAAATCAGGAGAAAAAACATCATGTTTTACACTAAATAATATTTTTACAAATGGCACCTCATACATCTTGCAATCGCCACAAATCTCTCACCCTGGAGTCAGGCTCTACAATGCCAGGCTGGATCACAAAGGAAACAGAGGGCCTGGGTGGTGAAGTTGGACTTGGAGCTGTGAGCCTGGATGGAAACTCCTGGGTCTCTCACAGCAGCCCAGAGACTCCAGTGGATCAGGGGTGAGACACTTCTGGGTTCGCAGTTCTGCTTGGCCTCCTGAGAGCAAGGACTGCAGGTGAGTTACACTGCTATCCCAGGATCAGTTTACACACCTATAAATGACAGATAATGGTGCCTTTGTCAAAGCCACGCCTTTGTGAGGCTTAAATGAGATAATATCCCTGAAGCAGACTCAGTGTCAGCAAATAGAGGCCTTAATAGATGCCAGTTATCTGCTGGTCTCCATGAAACTGCATGCTCAGAATCATGACCTACAATGTGATTTTCAGCCTGCCCAAATCTCTATCTCTTGAGTCTGGAAAGAGATAGAGAAGGGATCAGACATCGGTCATTTAGTTACTAACACCAGGGCAGTGTGTCCTAGAAGCTGGCCTGCCCTATCTCAGAAGACCCCACTATTCCTTAGTTTTAGACTGCAAGAATCTACCCCACCCTCTCCAAAGCTCCAGAAGGCTGTACTACCCTTTCTAGACTTGACTTCTCTGCAGAGTCTAAATCAAAGTTAATGTCTCAAGAAGCTTGTTACAAAATATAATACGTTTTTCTTGGGGAATATTTGAGAAATAATGGAAAATGCAGATACCCTTGCCTCAGAGAGATAACCGCTGATAACTGGCTGGTTATCCTCTTATGGTCTTTGTTGATGCATATATTTACATACATACATTTTAAAAGGCAAGGCCATACCACATGAGTTGCTTTGCAACTTTTCCCTCCCTGTTTAACTATATATTGTGAACGTTTTCTGGAGTCACTAAATAGTTCACGGTGTGGTGTTTTACGACCCTGGATTATAATGTACTGTCATTTACTTAAGCAGCTCCATATTGTCAGACATTTAGTTTGGTTTTAATTTTTTGCTATTATAAACAACCTTCCAGGGAACATCTCTTAAATAAATTTCTGCAGTTATTTACGATTATTTTCTAAGGATAAATTCCTACAGCGGGATCGGCTGTATAAGTGGGCTATGCACATTGAAGAATTTTACTCAGGACCCTTTGAAAGGATGAGCTCATGCTAGCCAGTGTGTGGAGGTTTGTTTTTCTGTTTCCCCCAGCGTTTCTCTGTCTTTTCTGAAATGCTCATGTACCTACTAAAAATTATTGAACTCAGTGTCATTTCATTTCGCTGAACTTTTACATCTTTAAAGTTTCACATTTTAAAATATTTTTCACCATTAGCGTTTTCTGTTATTAATGTCCCAGTGATCTCCTTTGCCCACACTGGTATTTCAACATGTTGAGACTCGAAACCCTTTCATTATATATCTTGTAATTGTTTTCTTTCTGGTTCTCATTGGCCCTCAGCTATGGGCACAGCATCAGACTTGAATTTTACATGGAGTCAGTTCTGTATTTTACTTTACTAAAAGACACTCTTTAAGGATGTCCCCAGTGAAAGATGAGAAAAACTCATGTCCTCATCTCTCTCTGACTCTTAGGGATGTGTATGCTTTCAACCTTTAATACACCTGAAATTTATCTGGGGATGTGACGCAAAGCCCTCATGAATGCATTTACCAGCACGACTTCATATATGGCCATTAGCTTATCAGGTGTGTAAGTTCAAAATACACACCTACTATGAGCCTTTCTCTCCTCCTGTCCTTTCTCCACTTTTATGTTTATCCTTCTCTCTCTTTCTTTTGAGGGCTCTGAGAATGAAACCCACAACTTCCTGCCTACTGGGCAGTGTCTCTACACCTGGGTTATGCCCCAGACTCTGATTGATGAATTCTATCTAGTTTTGTATATTATTGATGAACCCCACCCCAAGCCCTCACTGGGGGATTCTAGGCAGGTGCTCTACCACTGAGCCACACCCCCAGCCCCTCACTGGGGGATTCTAGGCAGGGGCTCTACCACTGAGCCACGCCCCCAGCCCCTCACTGGGGGATTCTAGGCAGGGGCTCTACCGCTGAGCCACGCCCCCATCCCCTCACTGGGGGATTCTAGGCAGGGGCTCTACCACTGAGCCACGCCCACAGCTCCTCACTGGAGCTAGGCTCTATCACGGAGCCATATTCCATCCACCTATCCTGTGTTCTTATTGCTATACCTATTACAATACTACTTTATTTTAATTACAGTTTGAGACTTCTTTGATGCTTGTTAATACAAATTTCTAGTCCTGTGTGATCAAGCTTTATTTAATCATTAACTCATTTAGATGACACTTATAAATACTTCGTCAAATTAAAAGAGAAACTATTAAAAGAAGATTGCACTTCCACTGGGTTTATGGATAAATTGGGGGTAAATAAAGCTCCTTCAGCATTTCACCCTTGCCCTTCCTTAAGAACGTCATACACCCCTCTTCAACTTTATCCTTCTTGCATCTACTTCAGTAAAACCCCTTCATTCTACTTCCTTCCAGAACCATTGGGTTTGCATTGGGTTTCCCAGGCAGGCATCATGTCATATGACCCAATTTCAACCAAATTCAGAGTCAAACGTCATTTCTGATTATGTAGGAAATAGGAAGGTTAGTACTTAAGATGAAGATGTGAGACTCCTTGTGTGTTGGAGAACAGTGGTGTCCAGAGTCTGAAAATGACCCCGTAGTCTCTGACCTGCCCAGAATGCACCAGCAAATCCCACTTATCAGGCTGGAAGTATCAGTAATACTGGAAATTCTACCAGAAAAACCAGACTGACAGTGTCCCTGGTACAAGTCCTTTGTGGATTATGGAATAACAAATGCCTACTTCCTGGGTGGTGTTCTATCCCTCTTTCACCCCTCTGTTCCCTCTGTGAACTATGACATCATGGGTGACAAAGAGATTTGATGCTTGTGAAGAAGCTCTAGAATGTAGAGTGTGATGTGATCACAGGAAGAGAATTGGGAAGACCATAGTATTTCTGTGCTGTGAGATAATTTTGCTATTGACTTGTTGGGGGCAGTGCTGAGGGAGGGAAGGGGCCAAACTTGGATACACATTAACAACAAAGTCTGTAAGATTTAATGAGGTAGAAATAGAGATGCGTGTGTGTGTGAGAGAGAGAGAGACAGAGACAGAGAGACAGAGACAGAGACAGAGAGAGAGGACAGAAGAATGACATGCTTCTGACCACAGAAACCAGACTGTTGCACAGTGTGTTAGTTGGAATTTTGATTGGCAGGGTGACCAAACACCCAAAGGAACAACAGAAAGAGAGGGATTACTTATTTTGGCTCACAGTCTCAGAGGGATCAGTTAATCTCTGTAGAGAAGGCCTGGTGGAACAGCTCACATAGAAAGGAGATGTTGGAACTTAGCTGGCTCTTTTCCTTTTCTCCATGAATTCTAATGAGTCTTCCAGCCCAGGCACAGTGCCATCCACAGTCTGGATTTTTCCTCTTCAGCCAATGCTCTCTGGAAATTGCCCTGCAGATGTCCAGTTTCCTAGGCTAATCCTCAAAGGTTACCAATCATGCAGACTAAAAGGCTGCTATGGAAGTAGTTATGAATTAGAATCAAGTAAAGGACTGTCTGTGTAGAACCAGCATTCTAGGCATCAACAGAGTCCCTACCTCCAGCACTCCCACATACAACCACGTACAGAGGAAGAGCTTTGATGCCTGCACTGGAAAGTCCAGGGATAGCAGTGGCTTATGTGCCAGGTGTTCAACACTGGCATCAGACCCTCCAGCCCTTCTCCCCTCATTCCCTCTGTACCATGCTTTCCTGATGTTGCCGTCTGCTCTGATAGGCTGGTCCCCAGTATTATTATATAGTTGATACACCTGCCTCAACTTATATTCTAACAGTTTAGCAATCCTACTAAAAATTTTATTCTTCAGTTGGCACCAGCAAAATCATCCAATCTGAATATTCTGAAGCTATTTTTGACTCCATACCTCTCTTTATGACAGTCTGCCTCTGGGTAGTTTAGTCATGTGACTAACCATATTGAAAATATTTTTCATGGCACTGTTCTCTGCAACAACACAAAACAAAGCAGAAAGAAAGGAAAGAAGAAAGGAAGGAAGGAAGAAAAGAAGGAAAGAAGGCAGGCAGGCTGACCAGACAATTCATGGGTGGCTATTGTTTGTCAATAGATAGTTGGCTTTAAAATACTTTTCTTTTCTTTTTAAAAATGTTTATTATTCTTTCATAAATACATCCCAACCACAGCTTCTCCTCCCTCCACTCCTCCCAGCTTTCAGCCCCTCTTTCCAGATTTCCTCTCCCTATTCCCCCCATAGAAGAAAGCAAGCCTCGCAGGGACATCAACCAAACATGGCACAAGATACAGTAAGACCAGGGACAAACCCTCACATCAAGGCTGGGCAAGGCAACTCAGTAGGAGGAAAAGGGTCTTAAAAGCAGGCAAAGAGTCAGAGACCCCACAGCTCCAACTGTCAGACACCCCCCCCAAACACCAAGCCAGCACCATATTGTATATGCAGAGGATCTAGCTCAGATCTACGCAAGCTCTGTGCTTGCTGCTTCAGTCTCTGAGAGTCCCTATGAGCCCTGCTCAGTTGATTCTGTGGGCTGTGCTCTCCTGGCTCTAAAATTTAATGACTAAGGAATGGAAGATGAAAGAGACACTATATTGACTTATGCCAGGACAACAAATGTAACAGGGGCTGCCTGCAGGAAATTTTTCTACCTTACTTCTAGGGTATTTGAGTAGAGATGTTGACTAGGGTTTGATATGGGTCTGGGAAGGCTGGGACAGGACTAAGGACTTAGAGCAGTCAGTAGTAGCAATCCTGATGGGACGAAAAAGGAGTGTGAGCTTCATATCTGTGAGATTTGTGCTATTACAGTGAATAACCTGGCAGAAAGAAAGGATAGACTTATCTTGCTTACAATTTTGGAGGTTCCAGATGCAAGATTGGATATGCCTAAATAACCAGTCTCTGTTGAGGGTAGTGTAGTAGTGGCAATTCATATGTGGGGTGGGCATGAGAACAAATGGCCATGTATTGAACCAGAGCAGAGAGTAGCTGGGTCTCACCATTTCCTCTGAGGGTGTACCACCAATGACCACAGTACCTTCCTACCTCCTAAAGTGACTCCCAGTACTGACACCAGGAAACCATGCCTTTACATTTGGATGCCTGGGACATGAATCATCAGCTTCTCACAGGGCTGAAGACTGAAAGAACATGATGAATGGGGGTAGGGCAATGTGTTGATTCTCCTTTTCAAAGGCAGATTGGATTGGGAGCAGGGGCATAGGTCAACATCAGAATGGAACATCTATGGAGGTATCATAGGTCAATTTTAGGAACAGACACTAGCAGAAACTTTAAGGGAGGAAATTAGTCAGTGCTGAAGGAAGCTGCAGGCAAATAGGTGTAAAGGCGTCCTTAGGGAGAGAGAAGGGGGGGCTGTTCTGTCTTTGTAACAGGAGGAAGCTGGAGGGGATTAGACAAGTGCACATGGGCTGATAGATTCCACACCAGGCGCTGAAGTCTATTTGTGATGGATGCTTATGTCTCCATGATGGGCCAAAGTTTGGGGTTGAGTCCAGAGGAGAGGCAGAATCACTGCTGTGCTCTTTGAGTCCATAAAGGGCATGAAACAAAGCTACAGGACAGTACAATGGGATGGGTAGTATCTAGCACTGAGATTAGAGGAGTCTTTGGGATTTTCCCATGTGGTTTTGTGTCTAATGGTGTTTCTAGCTCATCATCGTACTATCATACTGCACACTGCTTTCTTGCTCCAGAGGATCCTGGACATGGGCATATTCACTATCTCATATCAGAGGCTGGCTTTGGGGTGGGACTCCTGTAACAGGACACAGAC
Source organism: Rhynchomys soricoides (assembly GCA_019843965.1). Lineage (NCBI taxonomy): Eukaryota > Metazoa > Chordata > Mammalia > Rodentia > Muridae > Rhynchomys > Rhynchomys soricoides. The sequence goes on along the minus strand of JADRCH010000246.1, from coordinate 1,472,753 downwards.
CATGCTTGAGCTCTGAGACTACCTGAAACAAGGCAACCATGGTTATAATAAAGTGCCAACATTTGCAGGAAGGAGAAGCATTTACACAGCCCTGTTTTCACTCTGGGAAGCTGCTGAAGTCAGACAAAGGCAGAATTTTCCATAACCCAGAGGCCCATCCTCCGTCCATATGAGCATGGTGCTGCCCTAGTCATGAAGACATACAGAATTGTTGAATGAGTGAAGAATGCTAGAGCCATTGTGGTCCGAGTGATGGTAGACTTCCAGTGACAGGATACTGTATCTCTATATTGAAGGTGAGGTCTTTGTGTGTTATCCTATACAGTAATTTGCAGTCTAAGAAATTCACATTGAGAGGCTGAATAGATGGTTTGGCAGTTAAGAGGGCTGACTGCTCCTAAAGAGGACCCGTTGGGCAGTTTCCAACTGCTTTAGGGAATCTGATAACTTTTTCTCATCTCCATGGGCATCTGCACATATCCACACATATACATATAATTCAAAATAGAACACACCTTTAGCACAATGTTTTTAATTTCTTCCCTTTCTTTCTTTCCTTCCTTCCTTCCTTTTTTCCTTTTTCTGAGTTAGAGTATTGCTAGACAAACCACACTGGCCTAGATCGTGACATCCTTCTGCCTCAACTTCCTGAGTGCTGGGATTAGAGACAAACACCCCTGCTCCTAGCACAATGTCAATTCTTGATTGACAGCTGATGATTTAAATACAAGTTTCAAGTGAAATGTTCTTCACGACGATTGCTTTTTATGCTCTTAACTCTTTCCAGCATTAAAATAGACAAGTGTTTCTTCTCTATATGAATGACACACTGACACTGCTAAATAACAAAAACCAGGTTTAATGCCTGGGGTCTTCTACACCCTGAGACTGATCTTTGAGAACCAGAAGTGGCATCGACTCATCACGCCTGGCTCCTGGGAGGAGGTCCTTTCCTGTCCACAAGGATGTGCTTGACCACAGAGCTCAAGAGACCACTGCCAGAAGGATTGAGATGAAGACACCCTTGGGGTGGCTGGCTCCATAACAAACATCACTTGAAACTTCCCTGTTCCCCCTCAGAATGCCAATGTGATTATGCGTGGAGCCGTTGCTATTTACAGATTTCTTAGCGCAGAGAGCATTACACAGCCAATGACACAGAATTACAACCATCTAGACATATGGTTTGGATAAACAAAGCACAAAGCGCAAATTAACCATGGTTGACTATAACTCCCTGCTCTCTACTCCCTAGGGAAGGACTTTAGTGAAAATCCCCAGGCGGAGAAAGCAATACATATCAGAAAGCATAGCACATACAACGTGCTGTAGACAAATGCTAAGCCTTATTTAATGCTTTCCATGGTGCCAGAACACAATGGCACCAACCTGTCTAGGAAAAGTTATAACTCTCTGCCAGTTTCCTGTAAATAGAAACTTTTCTCCAACAGAGCCCATGCCTGTGTGCTCCAAGGCCAAAGGATGTCTTCCATTTGCCATCACCTTGCTTCTATTTCCCATGTCCCCAAAGGCCAGTGGCCTCCTGCATCTAGAGGTCAGACTGTATGGATGTGAATGCAAGGAGCCTCCTCTGAGTAAGTACCCTTCAACCTCCCATTGGAAGGAGCAAACCCCCCTCCCCATGCTGTCTACAGAGAAGCAGCCTCAACCCCACCCCCAGGCCTTGAGCGCATCCAACCCCAAGGGTGCCATTAGAAGCAAGCTGATTCTGTTTTCTGGCAGGAAGGAGCCCTTCATTTCCCATATTTTATACTTCATGAGAAAGTTTTGTAGGGCAGGGACGTCTGTGTGAGGTCTTTGGCCTCTCATCACTGACACAAGAACCGTATAAACTCTGTTTGACAATAGAGTATAATATTTGCTTTTCATAATACATGTGCATTGCTTTCCAAAGAAGAGAGCAAAATAAATAAATAAGCAAAGCAAGGCTTTGCACTTGGCTTGAACAGGTCTACTGAAGATTTTCAAAGAGAGAAGAAAAAAAATCTGCAGAACACTCAGCTAAATAGATACTTTCTTTTTTTCCTTGTCTTGGTGGCTTTTCAGATGTACATTATGTATTTAATTCTCTGTCTCTCTTACATAGACATGCACACGCACACACAGACACAGACACACACACACACCCCTTATAAAAATCAAAATTAGAATTCACCTTCCAGGTACCCACCTGGGAGAAGGGATGCGCATGGAGGCTCTATAGTGTCACATGTACCTTAAAGGCTTAATATTTTATGAGTTGATAAACCTTCAAGGCTTATTATTATATTGGCTGACCCTAATACTTTAAGCATATAGCAATGACAGATGCTCTATGACATGGACAGAGGAATAATCTGGAGGCTCAGCTGTTCAAGGGGACCAGGGCTTCCAGGAAGACAATGGGGGCATTGGGTTTCCAACACCCTCTCTATGGATATCCCAGAAGCTGACCTTCAGAGCTGCATAGTCATTGTGAACACTGGGATTCTGTGAGATCCACTCAAGTGGCCTTGATGGATGTCTTCTCATGCAAGTTGGTTGGCTGGTAGCAGACTCGCTGTGCTGACCCCTCTTGGGTATTATTGACATGGCTCTCCCTGTCATTTTCACATTTCATTTTCAACCTTCTGATGTGAGTAAGGAAGACGACCAAATCGCTCTCTGTCACATTAATCTGCCCAAATAGAAACGGACGAGGACAGGAGCCGAGATTCCCAGGGCAAAGTTAATGGACTTAACAAAGCCACTTATGTGGATTCAATAATTCAGATCAACTCTATTCAATTCCACTAATAGTTCCTGAGTACTTTCAAGGAGAGGAGCCTTGTGCTCAGTCCTGAAGAAATTTTAGAAAAGGACCAGACTCCAGTCTGTAGGGACAAACATTTAGGGGGTCAAAGTGATTCCAGAGAGAGAAGAGGGCCCTACAGACATTGATTGGGATCGGCTTTATTGCATAGCATGATGGGAACCTGGCCATTTCCTCAGAACCTTTGGAAGTTTCTGTAAATCCAGGAAAAATATGGGGCATGTCTCAGGTCTCCACACTTCTTGCTTCTTTCTATCTCAAGGGGTTCAAATGACATTTTCACCTCAAACATGTTGGAGATAACATCTGGCCACGTGATTGGCTTTGGTCCACTCTTCTTTTGACTTCATCATCCATGGATGTGTTTTATATTGAGTCTATGCAAAACAGATTAGCTGAGCCCATAAAGAGGCTCACATTTAGTTTTATGTGACATTCATTAGTACCATGTTCCATATGCACTTACAGATGCACATTCTATAAATTGGAATCCCTAGAGGCTAGCTTTAGAAGATAGAGATCGGAGAAAGGAAATCTTTCTGGCCCTCAAAGAATGGAGGAGAAAGGCGAAGGCCTTGGTTCAAAATAGACAATTCAAGGTATATCTGGGGTCTGGACAAGACTAAGCACATGCTCTGTTGAGGACCATGTGCTATGGACAGTTTCTGACCTCACATTCCCATATTCTAGATTAGACATTATGCTGGAGAGAGGCTAATGGTCCTGGCCGATGTCAAGGGTTTTGCATTTGGTATTGTGGTTCACTGTTTTACAATGATCCTCTACAGAAGGAGAGGTTAGCCCTGCATAATTAACTAGTAAGTCATTATTGGAAATAAAAGGGCTGACTTTTGTGTGACACAGAGGAACAGTGTGAATAAATGTTTACTTACCTCAGAACCAACAACAGACCCAAATAAGGATGTCACCAAAGCACAGTTATGTGAACCAATTATGTGAGTTTTATTGAGGTTTCTTACAGGACTGTGGGTGAAGAATTGCTTGCAGGAGGAGAAATGAAGCTGAGAAATACAGCTCAAAGATGGCTGTATCACCAAAAGCCCACCCCCAGTGTGAGTGACAGTTTATAAAACTAGAAACCTGGAGCACACTTCACAGCCTTCATGGCACTCAACGGATTGGAGAATGTTTTCTCCAGGTAGCTCAGTTTATCTGAGAACCTCTCCAACAGTACTTACTTAATATATGATTGGGGAGGGAGGAGCCTAGTGAATCTGCTCAGTAGCAGAGACTTCCTGAAGCCTCTTTCAGGCAAGATGAAATGTTTCATTTCCCCTTGGAACATTCTGTTGTTTCACTTCCTGTAACCACCCTGTCTTAACAAACTTCCATCAAAGATGGACAGTTTTATCTCTGAGGAAACTGATATCCTACAAAGACCAAGACAGAAAGGATGTCACCACAGTCTATCAGCCAATGTGAGGTTTATTGGAACTGCATACTTGGCTGGACAGTAAGATACTTGTGAGATTAGTGACGAGCAGTTCTGGGTGTCTTGGGGGAAACATTGCCTGTGAGTGTTCTGAGCTAATATGTAGTTTAATTAATCAATGGCTTCAAATTTTGAATTGACTATTCAGAGGCAGTAGAACTATGGTAGGTGGGGCTATGTTGGAGGTAAGGATATGCCCAGGAGGCTATAATTTACTTCCTTTGGCCCATTCCTAAATTCATTCTCTCTACTTTCTGGTCACAGTAGTAATCTGATTTGTTCCTCCACAGCATGGGGAACTCACACCTCTGAAACCATGGTTCATGCATCTTCCCCCTTTCAAGATGTCTCCACCAGGTATTTGGATATAATAATACAGCTAAGCTCCACTTGAATGCCAGGATAATACTCACTGAAGCCAAAAAAAGTAGATACATATTTTGATGTTGGGCAGCTAATCTTCCTCTATTAGGGTTCCTACACACTATTCATTGTAGGGCAACTTCTGCATTTCAGGAAAACAGCTTTGAGATTCACCATTAGCATGTCTGTCCCTTTTTGTGAATTAATAACCTTTACATTTGTTTTTATTTTATTTTATGTGTGTTAATTTTTTGCCTGATTATATTTACATGCCTCGTATATTTGCCTGGTGCCCACGAAGGTGTTGGGTGCCCTGGATCTTGAGTTACAGACAATTGTGAACTGCCATGTGGGCGCTGAGAGTAGAGCCTGGGTCCTCTGGAAGAGAAGCCGGTGCTCTTCAGCACTGAGCCATCTCTGTAGCCTCATATATAACATTTTAATTTGATGTTTGAATGTCCTGTCAGCTGCTTTCAACTTTAGTAATGAATTTCACAAAATAGCACGTATAGCCTTACCCCAATATCTTTCCAAAATCCATCTCTGTTTTCATTTCTTACAGATACCAAGCTGTTTTCCTATCTTTGTTGAAATGGCTAGCTTGTCCACTTTTGATTTACCTTGGCATTGGCATCTTTTTCAATAATTCTCTTTCTCTCTCTCTCTCTCTCTCTCTCTCTCTCTCTCTCTCTCTCTCTCCCTCCCTCCCTCCTTCCCTCCTTCCCCCCTCTCTCTTGTGTGTGTGTGTGTGTGTGTGTATGTGTGTGTGTGTGTGAGTGTGTCTATTTTGGGATTCTTCTGTTCCATGGAATTGCTAGGTTATTCATATGCTAATGCTACTGTCTAGTACTTTAGCTGCATTTAAATACCATAAACTAGTCTTGAGACAAGGGAGTAGCACATCTCCAATAAAAAATAATAACTGGTATTTTTAAAAAGCAGCATCTCACACTGCATTTCCATCCCTCTACAGCCACATGCTCTCAGTGGCAACCATACCAGACAAAAAGTCCACTGTACTATACCGATCTAGAAGAAGGTAAAGTCTATGTGTGCCTATGTGTCTGTGCATATGTGCATGTGTGCACGTGAGTGTTTGTATGTCTGTGTATGTGTGCCTGTGTGTATGCATGCAAGTGTGTGTGTGTTTGTGTATGCGTGTATGTCTGTGTATCTGCGTGTGCACTTGTGGGTGTGCATGTCAGTCATATCCACTATGGTGACAAAATACCTATGAAAATCAGCTTGAAAGAGGAAAAATGTATTCTGGCTTATGCTTTCAGAGGTGATGCCAGGGTGAACTGGATCCATTGCAAAGCACTTGAGGTAAGGCCTGACAGAAGACCATGGTTGAGGAAAGCATCCAGGAAGCAAGGGGAGACTGAATCAGGAATAATATAAACCTCCAAAGGTATTCCCTGAGCAAACCATTTTCTCCACTCAGGACCCACCTTCTACTGATTCGGTCAGAGTCCTCATGATTCAGTCACACAGCGGTGGTGGGATGAAGACTTTAACCTGTGATCGTTCAGTGAGGACATGTCCTGTCCAGACTTTAACAGTGCTGCTTGCTCTTGATAAGAACAATCAACTTGTGTTGTGGGGAACCCTTTAGATTTGTTTGTTTGTTTGTGGGGGGAGTTGAGCTTTTGGACACAGTCCCACTAAACTGAGACATTAGGTAATCTCCAGATGTTCCATAAGGAAAGGCAACTTGTCTTTGAGCAGAGAACTAAAACGTCTGGGGTCCAATCCATAATGGCAGGAAGCTAGGTGATCATGCTTTGTTCCTTTTCCTTTGTCTCTTCGCAACCCCTTCCTTGTTTAACTATACCTTGGCTCCAGTGTCTCCCGCTCCGTTCTTTTATGACCGCTCACACACAGAGGTGTTCAGATGCCAGATGGTTTGTCAACTCGATGTGACCCAGTGTCCCCTGGGAAGAGGCAATCTTAACTGAAGAATTGCCTCCATCACCTATGCAGGTGGTCCCAGGTTCAATAAGAAGGCTATCCTAGTAAACCAGAAGGGAGAGAGAGAGGGGAGGCGGAAAGGGAGAGAAGGAGGGGGGGGAGAAGGAGAGGGAAAGGGAAACAATAAGCAGTAGCCATGGCTCTCTCATGAAAATACTCTCTTCATGAAGCCAGTGCCTTGCCAGCCCTTTGGGTCCAAATCACCTTAGGGATCAGGACACTCTCCAAAAAAGTTACATAAAATTTTAAGTCCCGGAAAACAAATTTTAAACTTAAAGATAATTTGATTCCAGGCATATGTGATGGTGTGTAATGTGACTTGTGATCAATTATACTTGAACGCTTTTCTTTGGGAATTTCATGATTTTCCTGTCAAGTTATCAAAGCCTCTCAAAATCAAATTGGCAATTTTTGCTATGGATTCTAACATGAAAAACATTTATACTTACTGTTCAGTGGGGGTAAATATATGTATATAGTAGCTTCTATGACACAGCCCTGTTTTTAAACTGCACTACTGGAAATTAAACCCAGGTCATCACACATGGGTTGCGAGGATTCTGCCACTGAACTACATTGCCCAGGCTGGTCTTGAACTTGTAATCTTTCTGCTTCAGCCTCCTAAGTAGTTGGGATGTTGGCCTTGCTAACCACCCTGGCTCCATGCGGCAATCGTAAGGTTGAAGATTTATGTCTCTTGGGTTCTACAGTGTCATGTTTTCTGAGTATGTCATGATAGGGTTAATCTTTCAAATACAGTTAATTGCCGAATCACAAAAATATTAAGACAACCTAATTATATAATTACCTGTATTAATGAGGATGTTTGGCTGATGCTTGAATCTCATAGCTTGATATTTAGTTAAATTTCAATTACTGACACCGGTTGATGCCACCTCAGACATGGGATTGTATAAACACAAAATGTGGAGTATGTTTGATTCCAAATTGTCCCCTAGATCACCCATCCAGCTGAGCCCATCACTGACTTTTTGTTTACATCAGGCTAGGTTACACAAAACAGTAGCGTGTCTTATTTTAGACTCTATGAGGAGAGGAAAGAAAAAGGTCTCTGTTCGTGTACAAAGGTTCATGTGATAATTAATGTCATCGTAGCCCCAACTTCTGTAGTTATGAAGCTCCCATTTTGACTCTCTTTCATATATTTATTGGGGATCATATTTTATTGATGTGGCATAAAATGATTTTCAAGGCTTCTATTTAATAACTATGTTTTATTCTGCATTTTATTATTTTGTAGTGGGTAATTTTGACTTCTCTTTTGGTAATAGTGTTCTTGTTACTTTTCTGTTGCTGTAATAAAACACTCTGACCTAAAACGACTAGGGGAGGAAAAGGTTTCTTTCAGCTTACATTTCCAGGTTGTAGTGCACCACAGACTAAAGCAGAAACTCAAGGCAGGGACTGAGGCAGAAACCGTGGAGGAATGCTGTTTACTGGCTTTCTCTCTGGCTAATGCTCAGCTAGCTTTCCTATATAGCTGAGGCCCAGCTGCCTAAGGATGGTGCCTCCCACAGTGGGTCGTGCTCCTCCACATCAGCCATCAGTCAAGACAATCTTTTACAGACATGGCTGTGGGTCAGTTTGATGAAGACAATTCTTTAGTTGAAGTCCCCCTCTCCTCAGGGTTTCAGCAAGATGGCAATTAAAAAAAAATAGCAATTTTCCATAGTTAATAAACTTATTTAAGCAGCCACCTGAGGCTCAGGAAATGACATAGGAGAAGAGGTAGAAAGATTGAAAGAGCCAGAGGATTAGGATGCCTGCTACAAAATGGTGTTTTCTAGACAGGACAGGGAAGGACACCCATGAAATCTCACAGTATTGCTGTATAAGGACAACCCTGGTCAATATGCCAATGTGGAAGGGGAAACTCTCAAAAGTTAAACATCGTGAGTGATGACAGGGAGGGGGAAAGCACAGAGAGAACGTGCAAATGCTTGGTGCAACCAGGAACACTCTTCTTGTCCATCCTCATTTGCTATGACGATCAAGAGGTCTGGCTGCAAGGAGCATTTTCCCATTCAGGATTCTAGAGTGATGCCTAACCAAAGACTCTGAACATGTGGTTAAGATTCCAGGAACAAGAAAGAAGTGTAAGATGAGGGAAGGAAAAACAATGGAGAATGTTTTTTCTCAGGCACTCAATGGGGACAATTTAACTAAATTGCACGGACAGAGAAAGACTTAAAATGTAGGAGAGCGTGAGTTAGGTAGTGTGTTTTGTGATCACATGCTCGTTTATTTAAGGTAATTTCTCTTCTCCATCACTTTTTTTTTTTTTAAAAAAAAGATTTATTTATGTTCTTTAAATGGGTGGTCAATATACATGGGCATAGGCATCCTTAGACTTGAGAAGAAGGCACAGGGTCCCCTGGATCTGGGTTTGCAGTTGGTTATAAGCAGTTCAACCTGGGAGCTGGGAGCCAGACTTGGATCCTCTATATGAACAGCACTTGCTCTTAACTACTGAGCCATCTCACTTGTTAAGCAGACTATTTTTAGGTCAGTTTAGTTTTGTAGAAAAAGATTATGAGCATAAGATAAAGAAAATTTGCATATATCCCCCACCCCGACACACACGTGTACAGCCTACCCTACTACCAACAGTAGTGGGTAACTGGGGAGAACCAATTAGTTGGTGAGAACCAAGACAATGTATTTCTCACACAATGATGTGTCATTACCAACCAGGGAGCATAGCTTATGTAATGGCCTTTCTCTTGTTGGTGTGCACTCTTGTTGACTTAGACAAATGTAGATAAATGTATACCATGATAGGGTTTGTAGAATAGCTTCACCAAGCTGAGAATCCCATGGACTTGCTTGCCCGTGTCACCTAAAGCTTTATCAAATGTTATCTGCATAGTTCTACCTTTTCTAGAATGTTCTATGTAGTTGAAATCATGCAGTAGGTAGCCACTTCCTAGTAATATTTCTTCTTATGGCTAATTCATCTAATTTTAGGCTTGAATAATACTCCATTGTCTGGTTGTTCATTCATCTATAGGAGGGCATCTTGATTGCCTTTGAGTTTTGACAATTATGCATAAAGCTATGTCAAACATATGTGTACTGTTCTCCTCCTCCTCTTCCTCCTCCTCCTCCTCCTCTTGCTCCTCCCCTTCTCCTCCCTTCCTCCCCCCTCCTCCTCCTCTTCCTTCCTCTTCTTCCTTCTTCTTTTTGAGAATATAGGTTTTTCAGTGCCATTGGGTAATTAGCAATGAACATGATTATATAGGTTTGTATGGTCAGAGTCTGTTCAGTTTTCACGGAAAATAACTACCTATTCCCAGGGTGGCTTTACCATTCTGCACTTCTACCAGTAATGAACGAGTTCTCCATGCACCAAGCATCCTTTAGTGGTGGTAGGCTTGACTTTGGCCATTCTCAGTGGTAGCATAATTTCTAGTTGTAAAGCCCATTGCTGCCTCAAATCTCACTCCTACTTAATGCTGGGCTAAGGACCTGCCTTCATATTCACCTGAAGTTTCACCTAAAACCATTTCTAATTCTAGTTGTGCCTTCCCCCAACAGGGAAAGAAGTCATAACGAAAGCATTAAGGATGTCCCAAGAGGAAAAAGAAGACAGAGGATTAACATTAGAATACATAAGTAATGAAGAAAAATCAAGGGAATGACTCTGTAAAAATAGGTGTGATGGCCCTGGGAGCAGGCTTCCAGGTCTCAGAACCTCAAGCCAGGCCGGGTAGTTCACTGTCACTTCCTGTTGTCTGCAGGTTAAGATGTAGGACTCTTAGCTCCGTCTCCGGCACTACGTCTGCCTGTGTGCCGCCATGTTTCCTGCCAGGATGACAGTGGATTAAACAAACCTCTAAAGCGTAAGAAAGTCCCAATTAAATGTTTTCTTTTGCCATAGTCATGGTGTCTCTTCACAGCAATAGAACACTAAGACAGTGGACTATGACTCTGGATAGAGAGTTCTCAAAAGAAGAAATAAAAATGGCTTAAGAAATACCTTTAAAGTGTCCAGTGTCTTTAACCATGGAAATGCAAATTAAAATTACTGTGAGTTGTTTTTTTTTTTTTTGGTTTTTTTGGTTTTTTTTTGTCTCACCCCAGTTATAATGACTAGGATCAGGAAAATCACGGACAGCAGATGCTGCTAGAGCCACTCTGGAAAGCACTATGCAGACTTCTGAAGAAAGCAAGCAGCTTTACGAGGATCCACCTGACAAGAGGCTTCTCAACTGTAATCTCAGCACTGGGGAAACCAAGGCAGGAGGATCACCATTGATTATGATGCCACAGTGTAAGAGCCTGCTTAAAAGAAAATAATAGCAAACAAATAAATACACAAATATCTCAATCAATCTGGAAGGCCTTTATCAGCACGGGCAACAGATTTCTGCCTGCAGCCTGGAGACTTTTCACTTCAGAGCCATTTTATGCCTTTTCAATAAGACCTTCTTTCTTTCCCTTGGTGTGTTTGGTTCTGCTGCCGGCCTCATTTGCCTATAGACATTGGGTTTCTCAGCCACTGCTCTCTCCCCGCCAGGGCTGGCTGCAGCCTCCCCACCTCCTTTGGATACCCAGTGTCTGGCTAACCCTGAGGAAGGTTGTCCCATTTCCTCATAAGCCCTTCTGCTTTACATCCTACATCCTTTCCTGTCCTCGACCCGCTCCTCCCTGTTGGTTTTACTTGAAGAATTATTGGCTCCAGCCCATCTGACACCCACCTTACCTGCTCTCTAAGCCTGACACTAAGATCACCCCCAATGATCCTTCCAGCTGCAGAACTCAAAGGGGCTGGTGGGACTCTCCAGCGCCCCGCCATGGTTCCATTCTTTTCTTGTGGTTCTGAGTTATCCAATCATCAGACTGTGGGTTGCTTAGAGGCTGCATGCACTCCCTTACTTGTTTCTGAACCCTTCTATGATCCACAGCCCATCTCCAAGCTGCCTGTTGGATGGATGATGAACGCTGCTGGGATTTTAGAGAGACGGAGGGACCCACAAGTGGGAGGTGCCCGAAGCATGAATCCTTATTTTCGATCCTATGGGAGTCTCTTTGTCAAGGACTCTTTGGACTATGAAAACAGGAACAATTATGGTGTAAATGGACTTTGAAAATAGCAATAATTAGGTAATTAAAGACGTGCTTCTGTTTCATTACAGTGTCCATAAAATTCCACCATCGAAAAACAAACTATTTTAACATATTTTACTTAATATAATTCATGTAATTGTGATTTTTATGTTCCACCTAGTTATGCAATTAAGTAGTACATGACGATTCCTTACAATTAAACATTGCTAAAATCTGCTGCCAGTTCACCAAGTGGAGCATGATATATTTAAACCACTTTTTATGCTAAGCTGTACAGACTCAGCATTGTATTCACTTAATTCCATTTTAATTAGTTGAATAATATTTTTAAATGTAAATTTAGGCCTAAGTAGAATGCCACAGTACTCAAGACTGTTTGTTTTCAAATTATGTGTCTATAACTTGTTGGTGCTTATTAGGGAGGAGTGTGGTCTTCCAGGACCAGGGATACCTGTCCTTCACTGAGTGGCTTCCCTCGTTGTTTAGATCCAGTCTTAACTGTTAGACCATCAAAACCTCTCCATGATTCCCCCCTGAAGAATTAACCCCTAGAAGCTCATGGAATATCTTCTAGACTTTGCTGCTGGGGCCATTGCATCTCCTTGGGGCACAGAGAAAAAGTGAGCCAGAGACTCCATTGTCCTTTTGACACCTGCAGCTTTGGAGAGAGGCCCCTTGATTGTGCCCTCAGCCACTGGCCCCCCATAAGATCTCACCTCTCTCTGCCTGTTACAGTGATGAGCTTTTGCCAGTTGGACCTCACAGGTGGAAGTCCTCCTTGTGGGTTCTTGGCCTGCCTATCACCTACCCAGGCTGGTGTGGAGCTAGAATCAATTTGTCTCATGGGAAGGAATGGATTCCCTTATATGCTTAAGCTGAAGTCCCACAGATGAAGAAGGAATAGACAAGCCAGGAGGGATATGCCCTCATTTCAAGAAGGAGACAGTGTGGTGTTTTTAAACATAAAGTCTTTGTCAACATTCAATGAGTGGATGTTCCTTGAAGCTTCTTCCCCCGCAGCTTCCACCCTTGACCCATTGAGCTGTCTCAATCTCTCCCACACTTGTTTGCTGGCTTAGTGCATTGGGCAGGTGAATCCTCTCAGGAATTTCCTAGTCTCCTGCCCTGGACCCCTTTCCTTTAGTCTATCTATTGCAGGTAGATTTTGAGATGAATTGTCCTTAAAATTTGTGTCTTATGACTTTGTCCCTTGCACCTCAGCCATACAAGTTGTTTCTATGTGACTCACTTTATCAGTCTCCATTGATTTGGGTAGATTCCCCAAAAGATCATTGCAATAACTTTGGTCTTTAAGAGGTGTGGTATACAAGAGATGTGATGATTCTTCATTTGAGAGTGCGTGCCTTATAGGCATGGGAACCAAGTTTCACACCCAGTACTATCTATGTATCTACATATCTATGTATCTATCTATCTATGTATCTATCTATCTATGTATCTATGTGTCTATGTATCTATGTATCTACATATCTATGTATCTGTGTATCTACATATCTATGTATCTATCTATCCATGTATCTATGTATCTATTTATCTATCTATCTATCTATCTATCTATCAATAGTCTCTAGGGGAACTTGGTTCAGTCCTTGGGGATGCTGCTCTTGGGAGGTATTGGGAGTGCTCAGACCATTGGGAGTGCTAGTTCTGAAGAAAGCATGTTGCTATATTCGACTGAGTCCCCTCATAAGATCTCAACCTTTAGCTCATGCTCCCACCAGGATGTCATTTACCCTCAGAAGGTCTGTACCTCTGGGCTGGTAACTCCATTGGAACATTGCCAGGAACTTCATCAGTGGCTGTGGACCTGCCATGCAGCAATCTGAGGGTCTTAAAGTCCCTAGTCATGCACCCTGCTTGATATACTCTGTAAGAATCCCAACTGTCCCCTGTTCTCAGGGAATTCCCCCATTCCCAGGTTCTCCTGAGCCTTAAGCTGTTGAGGAGTCTACATCCCTATCATCCCCAAGTCTTTGGTAGGACTGAATACATGGTTTAATGGAGGCAGTGGCAATGGATAAGGCTGTGTGCAGTAATTATTGTTGTCAGATAAAGAGTGAGTGCCTGGCTATGGATCAGGATCCAGCATATGCACATCCAGGGCTTATTACAGTCTGCACTCTAGCTGGGTCTCTATAAAACCACCTGCAGCAGACATCATGGAGGAGAGAGCCCTCCAGGCCTGGCACACTGCCAGCTGCTCTGATCCTATGTTCTAACTCCATTGTCAACCCCATCTTTAGGTAAGTGTTGGGCATGAGTTGTCCTCTTACAAACCATCTCCCCTTGACGGGTATTAGTACCTCAACACATTAACCCTCTAGATATGTATAGTTAGCAAAGTGTGTTGCAGAGTTCCAAGCTCTTCCTTGTTGTATCAGTTGCTTTTCTGTTGCTCTGATAGATACTGTGACCAAGACAACTTGGAGGAGGAAAAGTTTATTTGGGTTTATGATTATGGAGGGATAAGAGCCTGTTGTGATTTGAAGGTATAGCATCAAGCAAAGAGTGTGCTAAAAGCAGAGTGTGGCTATGTATTCTCAAAGCCCACCCCAGTGATGTACTTCCTCCAGTAAAGCTGCACCTCTAAACCCCCTCAAACAGCACCCACTGGGAACCACGTGTTCAAATGCCTGAGCTTATGGGGGGCATTTCTCATTTACAGCACCATAGCTGTCAAGGCGGCAGGCACACTAGACAAGCCAAGCCAGCTGGACTCTTTCCTAGGATTGTGAATGATATGAGTGGCTGACAAAGCCTGGAGCTGGCTCAACCCAGTAGGATATTAGAATAGATACTCAGGTCCCACAGTCCAAAGCCCTGAGGCCTCCTAACTTCCTTTCTCTGAGACCCCTTGCTTTGCCTTCTTGTTAATCCCCTCACTCATCCACGCCCTGTCTTGTGGCCCAGCACTGGATTCTATTGCTTGGCACCCAAGTATCTCTTGCCCCCTATCCCCACTACCATGATGGGAAGACCCACACACTCATCTGTCTAATGTACCTGGAAGAGTATGGCATTCTCTCTGGGAGGCTTTGAACTTGCCTCTGAGGGTGAAGCTGAGGGATGGACAAGAGAAGGCTCCATGGCAGGCTTGGTGGCATGATTGCTTGTCCTGCACTATTTGGTCAATCTGGTTGTTCTGTTCAAATGTTGTTTGGAGTGAGACCGACCTTTCCCTTTATTGTTGCATGAGCACTATCCAGAGGCAGCCATCTAAAGCATGAGGACAATGTACATAGATATTCCTCTCCCTGGTTGGTCAACCTGTTCATCTCTGGGGACTTGCAGAAAGGAGATCTCTTGGGGTCTCAGTAGTAAATCCAGAGATGGGAATCAGATGACTTAATGCATGGTTTTGTCACAAAATGCCTATGTGATATTAAGCATGTCAAGCCTCCTGTGTGAGTCTAAGCCTCCCCTTAGACCAGCTTAGAAACTGAGCAGAGGATATATCTAGTGTCCTCCTGATCCCCTCAGCTGTTTTTCTTTATTCTATTGTATTTTTGTGTGTATTTGAGTGTGTGTGCATGTGTGTTGATATGTGTGTAGAGGCCAGAAGTCAGCCTTGGGTGTTAGTCTTCATGTACTACCTACCTTTAAAAGACAGGGTCTCTCACTGGCCTGGAACTTGTCTAGAGAGTCCCAGGAACCCACTTGCCCTTGCCTTCCCAAGGCTAGGCTTAAAAACATGTGGCATTGTGCCCAGATTTCTAAGTGGGTGTAAGGTATCAGTTAAGTATTGAACTCAGGTCCCCACCTCCATGACTGAGACACTCCCCATATGGATGTGTGTGTATGGATGTATGTGCATGTGTATTTGTGTGTGTGTGTGTGTGTGTGTGTGTGTGTGTGTATTTTGCTGGGCATGGAGCCTCAGGCTTTGTGTATGCTAGGCACTCTACCAGTGAACTGAAGACCAGGTCTTATAAGAATTTTTATAAAACGTTCTCAAAGCCCCAGAGAAGTGAGGGGGAAAAGCATCTTTTCTATTGAGATTTGGACTCTGACTGGTATAAAAGGGTTAAGCATTGCCATTCTTTGCAACATCGATAAAAATGTGTGTACTTTAATTTCTAATAAAAAAATCAAGCAGGTATGAATAGCAATAAAATTGCTCAAAAATTGTTCAAATTGAAGGGAAACAATTGAAAATGGATTTGAAAATATAATGTTTAGCTAAGCAAGCTATAATGTTCTGTTATTTTAATCAGCATTGTAAAGTAATTTAAATGATGCAGGAAGAGACTTTTATACTTTAATATATAATCACTTTCTTCAATGCATTCATCAAAAGGTATTTCGTGTTAATGATTCCACAGCTGATGACAAGCAGCAGCAATAACACTCCCTTGCCTGCTCTGGGCTTCTGCTTGGAACTTTTCAGACTGACTTTTTCCTCCTATTCTTTCTTGCTAGTCTTAAAGGGAAATTCCTGTAATTTTGAAAAATTGCTGTTGGAAAATGTTTCAAAGACTTGAAACTTTACAAAAGGACATTGTGATGGTTAATCTTCATTGAATGGATGGATGGATGGGTGGGTGGGTGGGTGGATGGATGGGTGGGTGGGTGGATGGGTGGGTGGGTGGGTGTGTGAGTGAATGGATAGATGGGTAAGGAGGTTGGTGGATGGATAAACATGTAGTTAGATGGTAGATCGATGGGAGGGTAGATGGATTGATGGATCGGTGGTTCATCTTCACTGTCAACCTGATTGGATTTAGAAACATCTGGGAATTTGGTGCTCTTATACGAAGTATGGTCTTGATGGTGATTTCTGAGATTGATTGAGAGAGAGATATTCCCTAAATGTGGGAAATCTGGGTGTCATGACCTGGTAGATTGGGGGTCAAGATGGTAGAGCAGAAAGGCAGCTGAAGGGAAGCACCACCACCCTGTCTGTATCCTGTTCACCAGGAAGTGAGGAGCAGCCTATGCTGCAAGTGATCTCTACCATGAGACTCTGCCCAAGTTCATAGAACAAGAGACCATCAACTGAGCCCTCTGGAATCATGAGTCAAATCCTCCCTTACTTAAGTTGTTTCTGTCAGGTATTTGTTCACAGGTAAAGAAACTAACACAGAAATCTAGGGCATTTCCCAATCTGCTTTTTCCTATAAGACCAAAATGTTTGTAACAGAACAGATGTTATCTGAGTGACTCATATGTTCCCCAGCCCTGAAGTCCGTAGAAGATGAGTATGTCTCTTGGATCCTCTCATTCTGCAGCCCCTTTGTCTGTGTTCCATGAACGCTTACTGAAAATGTAAAACCTAGCATGAAGAGAGATTAAAGAAATATCCTTTCTTGGTCCTGGGTTGCAATTAAGTTGCCATTAACAAGTGGTCAATTTTTCTTTCTTCAGTACAACAGTGTTGTGTGTCAAACCCTGAGGCTACCCCAGGCTAAGAGAACGTTCTGCCATGGAGCCCAGTCTGAGAATGCTGTTCCTACAGAATATGCAGTCTGATCTCTATCATGTCCTCACACTCTCATAGGGAAGGGAATACAAGAAAGTTGAAGGTGTTTCTGAGACAGTGGTGATGATGATCCCCAAGATTATGAATACCTGGCTCACTCTTGCTAGGCTTTCTGACTCCTGTGAACAGAGCATGCTCTTATTACCGCTTTGCTCTACTGCCGCCTGTATTAGTATTTGTGTAATAAGTCAAGTCCCTCAATCCATCTATCCATTCATCCATGTATCAGTCCATCCAACCACTGGTTCTTGCACCCATGTATTCATCCATCCATCCATCCATCCATCCATTTACCTATCTATCCAATCATGTGCAATTCATCTATCCAATCACCTATCCATCCATCTATCGGTCCATCTACGCTTACTCATCTATCCAATTATATCCACTTATCCATCCATCTAGTCAACTACCTGCCTGTTAATCCATCCATACACACATCTTGTCTGTCTTACCAAGTTAAGAACACAACTTGATTAATCTTTAAAGGCCCCTGGACATGATTTCCAAACTCTTGACTTTCCAAGGCCATGGACCAGAAGTATATTTGGAGAAGGCAGCATACATTGTCTGGTATGTTTCTTTGTGTTCGGGAACCAAAGACAAGGTGGTGTTCTAGTGGGAGTGAAAAGGACAGGGCTCTTTCTGGGCTGGTTTGCCTGGAATGCAGGTTTGGCTGTTTTCCTTCTCTTTGGGCTTGGCAATGATGTACTAAAACCAACAGCAGTCTACAGCTTGTTCTCATAGCCACTTGCAACTTCTGAGTGAAGCAGGCTCCATCCATCCAGAGCCCAATGTGAGGCCAAAAAGGAATGAAAACTTTACAGCCTCATTTGCCATGAGACAATCCTACTAGGCCTCCACCCTGCATTCCAGGGGACTGGGCCAGCAGGTCAGTGCCCTCGGAAGAATAAATTAAGGAATGGGGATAGGGGGAAACTTGGAGCCAGCTCAGAGACAGGGCCATCTGTAGGCACGACTGAGGAAAGAAAGGGGCAGGAAAAGAAGCTCCCATGTGAGCTGAGAGTCCCTAGGATGCTCCCAGTCCAGGCTTTCACACGTGTAAATGATCCATCATAACAATCCAGGCATCGTGGGCTTATTGTGAGAGTTACACAGGGAGCAAGTGTGAGGCACTTAGCCCAAAGTGTGGTGAATAGTGGCTGCTATTCACTGTGAAAGGGCAATTGTGTTCAGAAACAATGAGGACAGAGTGCTCTGGAAAGGCTCTTGGCTGTGCACCTCCTAGACCTCAGCAGGAAGCAGCTGCAGGGTCTAAGCCTTACTGAACAAGGAGGCTCCACACTCCCCTCACAGAACCTCCTCACTAAGGCTGCATCAGGACAGAACCCCAAATGCCAGGGTCCTCCAAAGCCCATGTTAGTTTTGTCTGCCGGGTGCACAGTATTCCGTGGTGATGGAGGGCTATTGTCACGCACCGGAAGAGATTGTGATGCTGGGGGCAGAAGATGAAGACCATCTTGTGGATCCCAGCATCTCACGGGGTTCTGCCCCTGCACCGAGATGCACCGAGGCAGACACACAGGCAGTCTAGAAGTTGGTAAAAGTGCTCTTTCAAATATGTGGTCGTATAGGGCAGAGCCGCAGCATGGAAGAGTCTGTACTCTCCATAATGCCTTGCCCAATATTAAAGCAAAGAATCTCAGTGGCAGCCTCACCCTGTTGGATAAGCACAGAGATCAGATCGCTGTGGGAGTGAGGTCTGCCAGCACAGAATGATGCAGCTGCCTTCTGGGATTTACACAGTTTGAACTGCACTTTCCCTCACACCCCTCCCTTTGAGTCCTAGCATGGAGGGAGAAGAGGAAGGGCTTGGGGCAAGAAATCCCTGGAAGGCATCCCAAACAGGAAGAAAGGAGGAAGTGGGGAAGGAGACTTCTGCTGTGTCCTCTGCTGAGGAGGGGCAAGTAGGGAGAAGAAAGAGGAAGAGGAGGGAGTGGGGAAGAAGGGAAGGAGTAAGGAAAGGCCGAAGGGAGGGAGGAAGGAGGGAAGGAGGGAGAAGGGAGGGAGGGAGGGAGGAAGGAGGGAAGGAGGGAAGGAGGGAGGAGGGAGGGAGGGAGGGAGGAAGGGAGGGAGGGAGGGAGGAAGGAGGGAGGAAGGAGGGAGGGAGAGAGGGAAGGAGGAAGGAAGGAGGAAGGAAGGAGGGAGGGAGAAAGGAGGGAGGAGGGAGGGAGGAAGAGAGGGAAGGAGGAAGGAAGGAGGGAGGGAAGAAGGAGGGAGGGAGGGAAGAAGGAAAGAAAGATGAGAGAGAAGGGGAAAGAGGGAGAAAAAGAGGAAGGATGAAGAGGAAGACGAAGGAAGGGAGGGAGGAGGGCAGAATAGAGGAATACATTTTTCAGACTCTTTCCTTGTAATCTCCAGTGTGTGTTTTACATATCTCCACAGTTGCTCCATTTCATTGGATGTTCTTTTCTGCTTTTTTTCCTTATAATTCTTTTTGGAACATACAAACTTTATTATTGATTGATTGATTGTTTGATTGACTAATTGTTCTACCTGCATGTACACCTGCTGGCCAGAAGAGGGCATCAGATCCCAGTACAGATGGTTGTGAGTCACCATGTGGTTGCTGGAAATTGAACTCAGGACCTCTGGAAGAACAGCCAGTGCTCTTAACCGCTGAGCCATCTCTCCAGCCCTCTTTATAATTCTTTAAACTGGGATATCTTCAAGTCAGGTGATCTTTACCCACCATGCTGAGCCTATCTCCAAGTCCAGCTTCAGTTCCCTTAGCACAGTGGTTCTCAACCTTCCCAATGCTGTGTCTCTTTAATACCATTCCTTATGTTGTGGGGCCCTACAACCGTGAATGACTGTGTCTCTATTTTATAACTGTAATTGAAATGTAATGTAGTTGTAATGTAAATATCTGATCTGCAGGGTATCGGTGAAAGAGCTGTTAGGGGTCACGGCCCACAGGTTGAGAACCACTGCTGTCAGGATTTGCCGCCTAGCCTTTCTTTTTTTTTAGGATGTTTACCTTTTTTCCCTACTTTATTTCCATTTCAAATGTTTCCCCCTTTCCAGATCTCCCCTTTAGAACCTCCCCATTCCCTCCCCCTCCCCCTGCCACTATGGGGGTATTCCCCCACCCACCCAACCACCCACTCTCATCTTCCCTCCTTGGCATTCTCCTATACTGGGGGATTTAACACCCTCAGGCCCAAGGCCTTTCCTCCCCCTGGTGGCTAACAAGACCCTCCTCTGACACATATGTGGCCAGCACCATGGGTCTCTCCATGTGTATTCTTTGGTTGGTGGTTCAGTCTCCAAGAATACGAGGGGTCAGGCCAGTGGACACTGTTGCTCCCTCCCTGGGCTGCCAACTCCCTCAGCTCCTTCAGTCCCTTCTCCAAGTCCTCCATCTGGGACCTCACACTCAGCCCAATGGTTGCTGCGAAGTGACTCTTGGGTATTCCGAACTTTTGGGCTAATAACCACTTCTCAGTAGGTACATACCATGTTCATTCTTTTGTGACTGCGTTACCTTGCTCAGGATGATATTTTCAAGCTCCATCCATTTGCCTACGAATTTCACGAAGTCATTGTTTTTAATAGCTGAGTAGTATTCCGTTGTTTCTTTTTCATTCTTCTGCAGAGTTCTCGCCTCCTTGCTCTGCCTGCTTGTTCTTTTGGACTGTCTACTTTCTTTCCTGCCCCAGCCCTAGACCCCAGAATATCACACATGGGGATTTCTACCATCCTATAGTTCTTGTACTTATTAGTCTTTCTCTTTGGTCTTAGATGCAAAGGCTCTCCTTTTGACCTCTGTTCTCTTTTGGATCCCCAACATTGTTTTTGCAACATGTCTAATTCTTACTTAACTTTTGGATGGAGTCTCCCAGTGTTAGATAGCTGCTTTCCCTGGGTGAGGCATGACCACTGTCTTTAATCAGAGCAATTGTGATCCCATGTAAAAGACCTGCAGGAGAGGCCAAGCCTATGGAATACACCCTCATGGAGGGAGGGGGAAATGCTCTTGATACTCACAAGGTTCGTTCCTCCCTAGGTTAGATAAGTAGTAAACAGCAACCTGGGAAGATACTCTTTGATAATGAATTTGGTGCAGATTAATGAGTTACAAGTGAACAGTCTTGACTCTTAGTGGCATAGCTGCAGATACATTGCTCAGGGGCACTTCTGGGCAGAATGGCTACCTTTGGGTCCACCATGCTTCCGTTAGTCACTCCAGTGAACTTCTAGGTTCTCCAAGAGGGACTTGGACCAAACCCTTTTTCTGTTCTCTTGTTGCCTTCCTGTCTGGGGTGAATAAATGTTTCTTTATGTTTCCTAGGAAACCTCAACAGAGGAATTGCCACCATCAAATTGGCCTGTGAGCTTATCTGGAGGAATTGCCTAGATGGTTAATTGATATGAGAGTGCCTAGCCCACTGTGGGTGGTGCCATTCCTAGGCATGTAGTCCTGAACCATGTAAGCGACCCAGAAGACCCAAGGAAGCCAGCCAATAAGCAGAGTTCCTCCATGGTCTCTGCTTAAGCAAGTTCCTGCCCTGACTTCCCTCCAAGGTAGAAAGTAACCTGAGAGCTATAACATGAAATAAACCCTTTTCTGCCTATGTCATTGCTGTTGGTCAGAATCACAGCAACCGAAGAGCAACCTAGATACCACATCCCCTGGGGTCTATTTGGTTCCCTTTCTTTATTTCAGCAATCATAACCCCTATCAAGGCCTTCTAAAGTTATAAACATGCATATCTTCCTGTTCAGCCCCGAACTCTAGATGATTTGTTTATAGATTTCTTGGGCTCCTTTACTGTGCTGTTCCCCCATCTTTATTTCCCGTTGGTTGAGTTCCTGCCATTTCAGACTTTATACCAATTTTGAGATGCAGAGAAGCAAAGTATAATTATATGTTATTACAAGAAAAGCAGTTGAAATATAAAGAGATACTTTAAAACCATAAGAATAGGAGAATCATGCTGGCAATGAGCGTAAAATATATTTCATGGCCCTATTGCATCAGATGCACAAATTTTAAGTAAAGGATGCTAGCTTTAAAAGGTCATTTCATGGTTACACAGTGGTCATTCACGAAGAGAGGTAGGAATAATAAATGCATGCAGGTGTGATAGGGAAGGCTGTGGATTCAGAAGGAAAACTTCTATCCAGAAGGAGAAATAGATAAGACTAGAACTGGAGAAGCAATGGAGAAAGGAGGTAGACGCCAGAGAATGATTTGAAGAATGTTATTAATGAGGATTCACTAGCATACAACTTACATAGGAGCATAAAAGTTTACTTTGTAACTTTTAAGAATTAAAGTTACAGAGTATGGGGGTGTGTGTGTGTGTGTGTGTGTGTGTGTCAATATTTACAGGTTAAGAATTGAACACATACAAAAGTAAAAGTAATACCACAGTCTGTAGGATGTAAGTGAATTTAGCAAGGTTACAAGAAGCAAAGTTATGTCTGAAAACCATTTGTCTGTATTACAGAGGAGCAAATGGAAAATGAAAATTAAAAGCACTATACAAGTAAAATGAAATGAAGAATAACCGTGAGAGTGAAAATATAATAAAGAACCCATGGAAATTAAAGATATAAGCAAATACAGAGGCGGACCATGTTCATGGATTGGAAAATGCACTATTGCCCTAGTGTCTTGATGTTCTTGATGTTGTCCAAAAATGAGTCCCAACAGCCTGTTTTATCATTGATAGGCAGATTCTTAAATATAAAATCAAAGGACTTAGAATAATCAAAGCAATATTAAGTGAGAACACTATTAGATGACTTATCCCACTCATAAAACAGACAAGTGGTTCGTGTGAGCTGAAAGCAGAGGGCAGAAATAGATGCACAAAGCTGATTTTGTCAGAACAAAACTATGAGGTAATTTGAAAAGGGGCAAGCTTTCAGTAACTGAAGTTAAGGTGGACATATTGAAAATGTGTAATTTGGGGATAGAGAGCTCACCAGTTAAGAGCACCGGCTGCTTCTCCAGAGGACACTCCTCTACATGGTAGCTGACAACAATCTATAACTCTAGCTCTAGGGTATCTGACACTTTCATCTGGCCTCTATTGGCAATCGCTCTCTTGTGTACATACCTCCCCCACAGATACATAATTAAAAGTCTAAACAAATACTTTTAAAAATGTGTTAACTCATAAGCTACTTGATACCACACACATAAATTGATTTGTATCATGTTACAGATTTAATTCTGGAAAAGCTCAAATTAGAGAAATCTTATAAAGGAACAAAAGAGAACTTATCATTGGCCATTGGTTATTTAAGCGTATCTTAGACATGACATAAAAACACAAACTGGAGGCTGCAAAGATGGTCAGTGGTAAAGAGCATGTCCAGGGGACCTGAGTTTGCTTCCTAGCGCTCACATCAGGCACTGGTAATAATCTGTGACTCAGTTCCAGGGGATCCAGCTTCTATGCCCTCTGTGTATATTAAACATGCATGTACCCCACACAGACACAAATATGATTAAAAATAGTCAAAATAAATATTTAAAGAGTACAAACTGTAACAGAAATTCATGACTTGATCCAAATTAAAATCTTCTCTTGAAAAAAAGTCAACATTTGATTATGAGTTCACATAATGGAATATTACTCAGCAATACAAAGGACTGAAGTGTTTATATACACTTCAAATTGCACAAATCTTTTAGCTGCTGGGAGAAGCCAATCAGTATGATGCAATTCCATTTGTATGGTATTCCCTGGATCAAAGCTGCAATGATGCCCTCTGACTCCATACATTTGGATAAAAACAACCAGACTTCATTCTTGTGGCTAGTTATAATCCCTGTTACTAAGTATCAAACCTTCTTCATGTATCCACTAATGGATACTGAGCCTGGTTCTGAGTCCTGGCCATTGTGGTTTAATAACGCAGTAAGCAAAGGAAGACATCTTTTTGATATGATTATTTTCTTTTCTATATTGTACTGTACCCCATAGATATGTACAAATATGTTCATGTTGTAAAGAATGATTGTGTCAGAGAGCATGGCACTGATCCCCAGAGCTTATGTGTGAGAGTAAGTGAGTTTCTTATTGTGAAAACACTATTCTACTTTGGTGGTAGTTTTTTTTTTTGGTTTTTCGAGACAGGGTTTCTCTGTGTAGCCCTGGCTGTCCTGGGACTCACTCTGTAGACCAGGCTGGCCTTGAACTCAGAAATCCACCTGCCTCTGCCTCCCAAGTGCTGGGATTAGAGGCGTGCACCACTACTGCCTGGCCCCTGGTTGTAGTTTTGACCGTGTGTAGTTTTGCTCCATGTGTTACTAGTGAGCTAAATGATGTTAGTTAATAAAAAAAAAAAATAAGCTATAGGGTTAAGAGGACTAAACTCTCTAGGTTTGGTTCATAGAACCAACATGGAAGCTGATAAACTTCTGTAATTCCAGTTATACAGATGATCTGACACCCTCTTCTGGCCTCTGTGGGTACTGCACACACGAAATGCACATACTTACATACATACATTCAGGTGCACAATTGTTCACAAAAAAGTAAAGGCAAATCCTTCTCAAATTAGTTCACTACTAGAGATGGATAGAAAAATTCTTTGCAATTATGCATAATGGAAAACATGGTCTAGGGGCGATGAGCTTCCTAAGAAGGCAATTCACTTGAGAGAGTAGACAAAATTAGCAACACATCACAGAGGAAGACATTTGGGTTTAAAAAATAAATTAATTTTGTGGTTCATGCACAAAAAGTGGGCTTCACTGTAGCATTTTCGTGAAAATATTTTATTGTGTTTTGTTTGTATTTATGCCCTGCCCCATAATCTTTTTGTCCATGCTTTTTCATGGACACCTTCCTCTCACCTGGATAATCCCATATAAGCTTTTATGTCACATAGGAAGGAGGAAAGGAAGGAAGGAAGGAAGGAAGGAAGGTAGAGAGTTAAATCATGAAGAAAGGAAGATCTGAATGCCTAGTAGACACATGAAAAAGTGATCTATGTCCATGAATACCAGGAGGCTGGGAAGGGAAATCACACCTAGGGAGCTCTGCATCCTTGCTGGAATGCTTAGAATTGAAAATCCCGACTGTTCTGTATCATTTGATGGCAGAGACTGCTCACATTGCTGGTCAGACATAAATAGATGCAGCCATTTTGGAAAGCAGTTTGGCAACTCTACATAGAATGGACCGCACATCTTCTCCTGGTGCTGGCAAGTCCACTCAAGAGAAATGAAAGTGCACACCTCAGAAAGACTTGTGCATAAATAGCCACTGCCACTTTATTCATCACTGCTAAATCTAGAAGCAACCTTATCTGGGCTTGGTAGCCAATATCTGTAGTTCCATCAGCAGGCAAGAGAATTGGAAGCTTTAAGGCCAGGCTGAGCTGCATAATGAGAGTTTGTCTTTTTAAAAAAATCTAAACACTAAGCAAGTAAATACTTAGACTTGTCTAGAAACCAGTAATGAGGGACTGGGGGTGTGTTCCAAGTAGGGCACTTTTCTAGTAAATGTGCTTGCCCTGGGTTCCATCCCTAGCACTATATTAGAATGGGTAAGGGTGCTAATAAATACATACAACATAATGTAATTGATATTTTAAGTTCTGAAATGGGATTACTCTGGGGCATTGCCTCTGGATACAACCCACATTAGTCCTTGGCCTGACTATAGAGCCCAAGCTGACCTTGAACTCTGAATCCTCTTGCCTCAGCCTCTTGAGTGCCAAGACACCACCCTGGGCTCATGTTTACCATGTTGGACTTTTATCTTTGACTTTGAACTTCATCCAGAAGCTGGAGAAGGTGACCCTGTGTCAAAAGAGTGCATCCTGAGGCTCACCATGGGGTGAACATGGAGAATCTCAGTGAGCAGCCTTCCTCAACTATTTGAAAAACTTTATTAAATGGCCACAGAGTACGTGTGACCTTTTTCCTCATGTGACTTTTTGCTTAACCCTGTTACCCTTAGTTGGTCTTTGTGGATACACAGGCCGACTTTCATAGGTGGCTGTGATAAACAGGGGTGGCACGGCCCTCTTTATCTATCAGTTGCTTCATCTCAAACACTTCTGATGGCACCCAGAAATCAGCAGAGCTCTGTGCAGCCCCCTTTACTCCTGTCACTAACTGGCTTACCCACTGAGTTTTTGAGAAAAGAGAAAGTCTTTCTCCACATAACCCCCACTAGTAAACACCTATGCATTGGCTGAAGATAAAAATAAATTGTGGAGATAGGGATACTTAGCAAATGGAGGGCTGGGAGGAGAAGGCGGCTGGGATCCCGGAATCACTGGCAAGGAAGCCTCTGAGGTTTCAACAAGGCCTCCTCAACAGTCTTCACTCCCTCTTGGAGGTACTCTATGTTACCCTGTGCGTGCGCACACATACATGTGTGCATACATGCACACACTTAATACAAGGAACCAACTTGTAGGTCAAAGGGCACTGTGTCACATCTTTCTCTATTCCAGCTTGCCGTTTCGTTATCCACAGAGTTGAAGTTGTGGATTTTAATAAAATTGCCGAGTTCTCTAACTTTTTTTTTTTTTTTTTAACGAAATCAGTCGAAGGACGGTAGCAACAATAAGCACAAATATATGATTTTTTTTTGGTCTCTCAGCTTTAACTTCAGCCACCACCACTTTTCCATATTCATAAAGAATACACAGAGCTAATTTTGAATGTGCCCTTTACAACTGTGTCACCGTCATAGCGTCATGTTCAGAAGGCGTAATTAAAGATTTCCCTAGATTTATGAGACTTTATTATCATCAATAGGGTTAAGGAATGCCAGGGAGACACATTGTTGGAAGATTTTAGTCAGCAGTTTTGGGAGCAATGAGAGTCCTGGTATTACTTTAGTGCTGAGGGGGGAAAAATGACTGTTCAGGACGAATATATGGCTCTTTATTAGAAGGGAGCATTGAAGGCACTCATGTAACCCCTCCCTGCCTTCCTGCTTCTCCCTGCTGAGAGCAGAAGGCATGAAGGGCCACATGGCTTGCCCCAGGTGATGGTAGATCCTTCAGTAGGCACAGTGACCTCTTATTCTCTCTTCAGGAAGCTTGGACTGGGCCAACATGCCCATGTTTAAAACAACAGAAAATGACTTTCTGTACACTCTCCCTCAGCTCTTTAGGAAGCAAGGGTTGACCCTTCACTTCATTGACCACTGACTCTGCAGGGAAAATCCCCACCACACCTGGCTCCCCTTAGCACCCCCACATGACCTTCCTGTTTTTGAGCCAGATGACACTCTGAGGACAACAGCCACAGACCTTCCTCCCGAAGCAGTATAGATGTTCATTTCCCCTCCTTGATTCAAGCTGCAGTCAGAACAAGATAAGTCACAGTGCTGCTTCTCATATATTTCTTTCAAAGTAAATGAGCATTCTGGAGCTGGTGGCTCAGCACCATCTCTTTAGGCTGGGTGAGGGAAAGGCATGTGTTGATTAGCTGTCATTGTGACAACAGATTCTGTTACATGCTATAGCAGAAATTTACATCTTCTACTGGCCCCTTTCAGACAGCATGTCCTTCTACTTGGATTAATCAGGCTTTTAAGAGTCAGTAAGAAGAGGATAACAGTGAGAATTGTGATAGGTAGGCAGGAAGAAAGAGAAATGGGGATAGATAGATACATAGATAGATAGATACATACATACATAGATAGATAGATAGATAGAAGATAGTATGGATAGACAGATATATATGCATAGATAGACAGATGAGATAGATACTGGACAGATGGATATATAGCAGATGGATGATAGATAGATAGATAGAGCAGATAATTGATAGATAATAGATAGATGAAATAGATAATAGACAGTAGATTTATTAGAGATGACAGACTCTTGATTGCATAAATAGATAATGCATACATAGATAACACATAGATAATAGATTGGTAGTAGAACAGATAGATACATTGAAGCAATAAATGGCAAACTAAAACTAGATATATAGATAAGTGGTAAGCAGTAGGTGATAGAAGACTGAGGTAGATATGCACATATAGCAAATAATGTAAGATAGATAAATGATAAATAATATATGATGGACAGAAGATAGAGTGATTGACAGAATAATAGATGAATTATATCTACATTTCCAAACCAATGATAGAAATAGGATAGACAGGTGGTGAATACACAGGTGGATATTAAACAATAGGAGACAGATGATAGATAGATAGATAACTAAATAATTAGATGATAGATAATTAGATGATAGACAGACAGATAGATAGACAGACAGATAGACAGACTCATCTTAAGGAGCTAGCTTCTCAGATTGTGGACGTTGCCAAGCTCAAAATCCCCGGGGCAGGTAGCTAGGCTGGATGCTCAGGAAGAACTGTGGGAAGATTCCTTCTTGGGGAAACCTGCATTATTCTTAAGGCTTTCAGCAAATTGGAAGAGGCCCATCCATGCTCTACAGAGCTCTCCACTTGACTCTGGGTCTACGGATTTAAATGTTCCTCTCCTCTAAGATAATGCCTTAATGGAGGCACCCAGATGTGTTTAAACACACACACACCTGGGCCCCATAGCCCCCTGGTTAATACCGAGGGGGAAATGGGCACTATCATACTATACAGTTTGAGCCATGAGTTTTACTCCACTCTCCCTCTATAAATTAGATTCTTATTCTTATGTTTACAGAAACAACCAACCCATTACCAACTCTGACACCTCTGCCTGATGCAGTTTGGGTTAAAACCATAAAGACCTCTTTCTGGGAATCAAGGGAATCAAGTTAAGGGAAAACATAGAAGGAGGTGTCAGGGAGGTGAGGGCCCGAGATGATATGAAATCCCTTTTGTTTTGAGGATATCAACGTGGCTTGACTTCCCTCCAGGAGAGGGTGATGCTCCTGAACAGAGCTAGCAGCTCAAGCTCCTCCTCAAACCCTTCTGACATCTAAGATTTTTCCATTAGGGGATAGAAGGCGGTATGTCCTGTACTCAGAAATGTTACCTAGACAGTCACAAGAAAAAGTTGGACTGCCTGCTGTGCCTTCTCAAGGCAGGCTCCTGATGGAATAGGAGGGGCTTAGCCATCATGTTCCACTGTGAGCCAGTTCCCTCTGGACTTGAATGTGGTACATCCTTTGCATTTTGCATGCTGTCTGGTTACCTGGCATCAGTACAGAAGTGACTGAGAATATGTTTACCCTTCCTGAACTCCAGCCTGCTCCCCCAAGCCCTGTGGAAAAGGCAGTTTCATTTGGAGGCAGATGACTCTGGGCAGAGACTTACGGTATTCACCCTGGAGATAAGACCAACCTCTATACCACACCTAATGAAGGATAAAAACTACTTTTTCTCTGGAGCCTGCAGCTCTTCAGTAGCCTCCCACCCATACTGCGGGAGCGTAGTATGCAGGGGTCCTGACTGACACTGAAGTTTGTTACAACGGGAGGAGAGCAAGGGCTGGGACACAGGTGGCTGTGGCCAGGTATCCATCTCTGTGATGGGTAGGCTTCATTGTCAACTTGACTAGATGTATTAGGAGATGTGTGAGTTTCTGAAAGGTCATTTCACAAGAAGTTAAACTGAAAATGGAAGCCCTACGCTGAATGCGGTGGCATCGTCCCTTGGTCTGGGGTCTGGACAGAATACAACAGAGAATGGGAAAGAAACTCCGGGATTCATATCTCTCTGCTTCCTGATTGCAGTCACAATGCGCATGTCACCGCACATCCCTGCTACTGTGGCTCCCCTCATTGCTTTTCTCCACTTGACACAAATTAGAGTCACCTGAGAAGAGGAACCCACGACTGCACAGTTGCCTACACTGGCCTGTGGGCATGTCTGTGGGAGCATTTTCTTAACTATTAATTGATGTGGGACGTCACAGCCCACAGTGTGTGGTGCCATCTCTAGGCTAGTGTGCTGCAAGATATTTGATCACACTGTGAACCCCAAGATTGTGTTCTTTACTGAAAATACCTTTTCTAGTTGTGGTGTGGCTCAGCCCTTAGCACACACCTTTAATTCCACACAATGATGGTAAAGTTCATTTGTAGAAAGAAGCAGCCATGTTTGAAAGTGATGTGTAGTTGAGTGGCATACAGAGTGATGAATCAGGGAAAGATCTGAGAGACTAGGATATGCCCAGATCCCCTGAGAAGAGAGAGGAAAGGGAAGCTAACTAAGAGGCAGTGCAGAGAGAGGAGGAGGCAGTTTTTACCAGGGCAATAATAAAGAGACAGGAGAGAGAGAGAGAGAGAGAGAGAGAGAGAGAGAGAGAGAGAGAGAGAGAACGAACAAGCTAGACACAGGTAAAGACAGCATGAGCCAGAGGATGTGAAAGAGCCAGATTAGAACAGATTGCTCGAGTTAGTTTGAGGCCAAGCAGAACAATTCAGGAGAGGCAGAGACAGAGAAGCCAGATTGAATCAGTCAGCATGGAGAGGAATTTTGAGCCAGAGCAGCTGAGTTGAACTAGCCAGCTCAGAAAGAACAAGGAAAGGGTGATCTTATTGAGCAGGAAGTCTCAGAGACTGAAACTGTTCTAGGCCTAGATTAGATTGTATGGACGCTAGAAGCTTCCAGGACTAGGCCTAGATTAGCAGACAGAGGCAGTAAGCCTTGGAGAGGACAATTACATCAGGTGAATAAAAGGTACTTTTACACTGATGTACCTGAACTGTAAGAGGAAGTCTTGGGGCAAGCCAGTAAGCAGTGTTCCTCTACCATCTCTGCTTCAGTTCCTGCCTCCAGGTTTCTGACTGGAGTTCTCGCCCTGACTTCCCTCAGTGATTAATTGTGACCAGTAAGTCAAATAAACCATCTCCTCTCCAAGTTCACTTTAGTCTCTCTCTTTTTTTTAAATCACAGCAACAGAGAACCAAACTGGGATGTCCAGTGTGGTGGTGGACTATACCCTTCTTAAATGCTGAGCCAAAAGGGATCCTTATTTCCTCCAATTGATTTTGTCACAGTGACTAGAATAGTCATGAATCCAGTCCCTTTCTGGCTTCTCTTTGGTGTCCAGCAAATGGTTTGCCCGTTTAAGATTTTTCTCTTTGCTAACCAGTCAGCTTCCAGCATCTGTAATGAAGTAGCTAGTTTTCACTTGATAAAACAGCTTTAAGAAACTAAAAAAAGGCTAATCCACCCATAATGGTTTGGCTAAGCCTCACAAAAGGCTTAAAGTCATGTTAAAGACTTGGTTCTCAGTGAATGGTGCTTTGTGAAAAAATAGTCTTGAGAGTGGTGGGGCCTAATGAGAGGAAGTGAGGTCCTGCAGGCGTGACCTCGAAGGAGATGATGAGAAGGAGATGAAGGAGACTATAGTCTTTTGCTCTGTCTCTTTTGTTTCTGATTCTGTAGGAAGAGACAGGCTATGTAGCCCAGGCTACCTTGCAATTCCCCTCATCTCACGTAGTCGCATTGTAGGTGTGTGTTGCCAAACTGGGCTCTCTCTTCTCTTTTTACTTTCTGTCCACTCCGATGGACTTGCTCGAATCATGATGCCCTTCCTCACCACAAGCTCACAAGCAAATATCTCAACTGCACAACCTCTGATGCTGTGAGTCAAAGGAAAACTTCTTCCTTTATAAGCTTATTGAGCCAGGTACTAGTTACAGTAAGGGAAATTGTACCAGTTCTCTATTATAAAAGTTCTCTGGCCCGAGCCAGGATTGTTAATGCAGGTCTATTATCCTAGCTAATTGGAAATCAAAGACATGAGGATCACATGTTCAAAGCCAGCCCGGGCAACTTATAGAAGCTGTCTCAAAATTAAAAGTAATTAAAATCTACAGTCCAAAAGGGCTGTAGATGTAGCAGGTCCATGGCTGAACACTCACCTTGCACAGCCAAGGCCCAGGGTCCACTTCCCAGGGATAGTCCATGTGCATCTCCACTCTCCTCTCCCTTGTTCTGTCACTCCTATGGCTCTGTAAATCTGCCAACATGACACAAGTTCTGCCAGATGCCCTCTGCTTCTGACTACACTCAGCCTAGTGCTTCCGACATTAATCTAGTCCAGTGGTTCTCAACCTCCCAATGCTGCAAACTTTTTCTCCTCATGTTGTGGTGACCCCAACCATAAAATTATGTCATTGCTACTCCATAACTGCAATCTTCCTACTGTTGTTAATCGTAATGTAAATTCTGATATGCAGAATACCTGACATGTGACCCCTGTGGGGATGCAGACCCACAGGTTGAGAATGGCTGCCTAGTTCCTAAGTGCTTTACTGGGTCCCAGAGCTCCCTTCCCAGACCCCAGATCAGTCTCTCCTTCTCCTTTTCCTCCTCCTTCTTCTCCCTCTCTCCCCTCCTCCCTCCCTCCCTCCCTCCTTCCCTCCTTCCCTCCTTCTTTATGCCTCTCGCTTCCCTCTGACGTAGCCACTGTAAAGAGATTTTAAAAGCAAATCCAGGAGGAAATACTCTCCACGCTCAAGGGCACAAATGATGGAGTGATATTACCCTGGCTTAAGGCACACAGCCCACCTTTCCCCTGTGCTGATGGTCCAATCAACCTACTCCTGGCATGGCAAGGGAAGGGCCTAAATGCCAGGAAATGGGTAGGATTCTTCCTTGTGATCCTCTGAACCACACAGACCTTTGTGCTGAACTGTTTTTTATTGGTTTGATTGGTTTGGTATTTAAGAAAGGGTTTCACAATGAAGTCTGACTGTGATCAGGGCTAAGGGGTACAGAATTACACTCTGGTCCCAGTGTGAACCTCCCCACAGGGGGATGGCCAGATAGTGAACAGGTCCAAGTTTTGGGAGAATGGCTTGATCATAGTTATCACCCAGCTACAGGAAGTCCATGAAGGCGTTCTACTCCTGCTTTCCAGTATCTCTCGCGTCAGAGAGAAAGAACATCTGTGGAGGGCCAACATGATGTTTAGCAACATTTTGGGGGGACAAAATTAGCATTAGTGGGAAGGCAGGTTGATGCTGCTCTGTGTTTTCACTTGGTAACTGCAATCCCAAGGCGATTAGCAATTCCGAGCTGTGTTGCACTGTGTGGAGACCCAGCACAGGCAGCTGTTATTGCTTGCTTCAGAGACAGGGCTTGAAAATTTCTGGAAACTAAATCACTATGAAAAGCTTGGATGTTTTTCAGCCCATGTTTAGACGTGAGGAAATGTGCACCAGAGGAAAGAGAAATGTCAGCGTGCTACTGTGTTGGCCCTTCACCAGCACCGACTGAATGTGTGTGATGAAGCAGGCTGAGAAGAGTGGGCATGAGGCCTGGCCCTTGCTATCTAGGACAGGGTATTATCCATCCATCTGTCTATCGATCTGTCTGGTCATGTGTCCACAAATCCATTCATCTAGGCATCCATCTGTTCATCTGCCCATCTACTTGTCCATCCACCCATCCATCCATCAGTCCATGTATCTATACATGCAGCCATATGCCTATGTGTCCATTTACCCATTTATGTGTCCATGCACCCATCCAGCCATAAAGCCATTTGTGCATCCATCCATCTGTTCAAAAATCCATGTATTCATGTATGAATATATCCATGTATCATCCATCCATCCATCTGCCCACCTATCCACCGACCCATCTACCCAGCCACCCAGCTACCCACCCACAGACCCATCCACCTTGCCACCCACCCATCCATCCATCTGTCCATCTACCCACCCATCCACCCACCTACCCAACCATTCTTCTACCCATCCACCCACCCATCCACCCACCTACCCATCCATCCATCCATCCATCCACCCACCCATCCATCTGTCCATCTACCCACCCATCCACCCACCTACCCATCCATCCATCCATCCATCCACCCACCCATCCATCTGTCCATCTACCCACCCATCCACCCACCTACCCATCCATCCATCCATCCATCCACCCACCCATCCATCTGTCCATCTA
>JADRCH010000246.1:1356973-1425204 GCA_019843965.1 Rhynchomys soricoides | reverse complement strand
AGAGAGAGAGAGAGAGAGAGAGAGAGAGAGAGAGAGAGAGAGAGAGATGTAAGGGAAATAGATGACTTAAAAATCCAGAAGGGATGAGAACAGAGAAGCCACGGTGCCCCATACAGAATGGGTGTGGTATAGTATCCTACCCAAGCCACAGAAGGAATGGTTCTATGAAATCTAGTATCTCTTTCTTTACAGAATGAATGAATGAGTCCCACCCCAAGCTCCTAGGTCAGTGTTATACATGCATTGTGGGAGTGTTTGGAAATTACATCTCCACAAGGTGATTACAGTTAGATGCAGAGTTCCCATGATCGAATTTGTGTTTTTATAAGAGAAGATAAAACCACAGACCTCTGTCTCTTTGTCCCCGTGTGAGGACAAAAGAAGACAGCTACCTGTAAAATGAGACATCATGAGCCATCCCCAGAACCCAAGCAAACACTTACTGTGATCTCAAGTTTGCAGTTTCAGGACTCTGACGGACTCAGGTAGTGTCCTTCCAGCCACTCTGTCTGTGGTGTTTTCTATAGAAGCCCGGGGTGTCAAATAGGGTACTGTCAAATTGCCCGTATTTGACACTGGTCACCTGGATGATCTCCCTATTCTGAAACCCAAAGAAGAGTTTGTAGCGTCCATGCCCGCTTCCGTCTTGTTTACTTGCCATTGAACTAGATTGCCCTCATGCTACAGGTGAGAAAACAGCTGACTATTGACACAGACTTGTAACTGTTAGGGGTGATGTTGGCATCAGCAGATTTCTCCCCACAGAAGTTCTCTGCTATGATTACTTGAGAAGTTTCCCACATGACATAGAAACCCAAAATGATTCTGAACCAGCAGGCGTTATCATGGCCACATGCTGAACGTTTCCTCTGACTTTGTAACTTGGTATAGGTTTTAAAGGGCTCACCTCCGGGGCAGCATGGAGTAGCTCAGCATAACTTGACCTAGCTATCAGAGAGATGCAGGATGCTGTGTATGGAGGAAGAATCACAAATCCATTGTTCAAACTATGGGGAAACACATACAACATAAAAGTTACCATATTTAAAAGATTGATGTATTAGTTTCTTTCTTTTCTGTGTGCATGTGTGCCTGCAGGAGTTTATGTGAACCACGTGTGTGCAGATACTCTGGGAGGCCAGAAGAGATCATTGAATCCCTGGAGCTAGAGTTATAGGTGGTTTATGGACCATAATGCAGTGCTGGGAATTGAATCACGTCCTCTGCATGAGCAGTTTGCAGTGCTCTTAACCACTGAAGCATCTCTCCACAGACACCCGTTTAAGTGTACAGCACAGAGATGGTGAAAGAATTTCCAGTGGTGTAGCCATCATTACCGATCACCTCAGAGCGCTTCTGTTCCTATAGAATGTTCCTGAAAACTGCCATTTGACTTTGTTAGAAAGCAGCCAACTTCATTTGTTTGTTTATCTGTTTGTCTGTCTGTTTGTTTTGGTGGAGATGCCGGGTATGAATCCAGGGCTTTGTACACGCTCTACCGATGAGTTCAATCTCCAGGGAAACATCTATTCTTTTTTGTTTAGCTTTTCATCTATGGACAAACTCTTGAGGGGGTTCTGCCTCTGTCCTTGTCAGTAATGCCGATGATGCAAACAGGAGTATGCAAATATCTCTCCCAGAGGCCCTGCCTTTTGGTCTCTGAGATAAAGATTCTGAATCACACTCTCCTGGTCATAGGGTTACCCTTTTCTCAGGATTTTAAAGATGTGAGGGACAACTTCTGTCAAATGCCCATCATGGTCTTCCATTCTCATCAATAAGGGGAGGTATTTTCTTTGCCTTCTCCTTAGGTGTTTTTTTTTGTTTTTGTTTTTCTGTTTTTTAATGTCTGCTTACACAATTAACTACCTCTGTGGAGAGAGTGACAGGCCTGTCCAGTCCTAGCCCAACCCCCAATCTCCAATCACCCCCAGACAATGGCTTTTGTGCTTATATCTTTTAGAGTCTCGTTTTATAGTCTGTAGCTGTCACATGTTCAGATAAAGAATTGAATTTGCAAAATAGCTGTTGTGTAGAGATAGATTCACTGTGGTTGACTTACTTCATCCTTTAAGAGTTTGATGTCAACCACATTAGGTAATGGTACTTTGGGATCCAGAGGACCTCCCCATGGGGGTTCAAGTTTGTGTGGCTCAGGGCAAGACCTGGGGACAGCACTCAGAAAGGCCTTGTGTGCTCAGGCAGTCCTATCTAAGGAAAGCTTGTCTTTTTCTTTGTTAAGAAACATCAAAAATCTGGGCTGAGGACACCTGCCTTCGCTAAGGTGGGCTGCAGAGCCCAGGGTGGGGGGCTGCTGGGAGAGGCAATGCTGCCCCATCCTTCTAAGTGATCTTTGTAATGAGCCTGGATCCCAGCAGCTCCTGGTGTTTACCATTTTCCAAATGGAATTCAGGTGCTCTGCTCACTCTGCTTCCAATCTTGAGCTCCGGCTGTGGAGTTATCGTGATCCTGAAGGGGTGAATTTGGACAATCGCAGCTTGGCCATTTTGAGCACATATGCTAGAACTAAGTCTTTTTTGGCTCAGCTGTAGCTTGAATCTAATGAAAATGACAGATAATGCAGTGCTCTGTGTGTCTGCCAAAAAAGAAGATATTTCCCACGAGATAGCACCTGGTGATGCAGAAATAGACACTATAGATTTGTGATTGGCTGCTGCGTACGCGCATTCATATCCAGTCCGTATTATCAACCGCACAAGATCAGATCCCGGATAATAACAGCAACAATGACATGCATAAAAATTACTGCAGTGGGGGGGGGGGTGGACACTAGATCAATTATATCAATGATGCCCCTGTCCTTTCCCACCCCTTCTGATTTTACCCCAGCGAAAAGGTGGCACCTAGTTCTGATCTAATTATTCACACACTTATTTGTGGGTCCTCACCACCCCCTCCCACTCTTGTCTTCTTCACTCGGATATAAAAGGGCTCATTTAGAAACGCAGTGTGGACTGCACTGTGCCTACATACATATGTGACTTACATTTTAGCGGCTTAAAAATCAGTTCCTTGAAAGTAGAGGGGAGACGCCCACGTGCTGAAAAAAAGGAAGAGATGGGGAGGGAAGGGGAGCGGAGGGAGGAGAGGAGAGGAGATTGCTGCATCGATGGCCTTACCTTACCACAGAACAAAAATGCCACTGGTCTTGAAAAGTGCCATAGGCTAAGTTGCAATTTCAGCCCCGATTCTAGCAAAAGCACCCACGTTTCCAAGGTGTCTTTCACCACTCTACGCTGTGGCAGTGAGGTATCTGTTTAAGACTGCCTCCGAGCACACACGTACAGAAATGTAGAACAAGGAAACAGGAGGAAGCTCGCTGTTTTCCCCTTCCTCCCGACCCCTTCTGCCTGTTTCTTATTTCTTTTTATGCTCAGCCTCTCCCTTCTTGGTCCTTTGAGAGCACCAGTGGCATGCACACTCTCAGCCCAGACCTGTGCTGCCACAGCCTGCGTTCCAGTTCTGCCAGAATCTCTGTAAGGTCTGGAGACACATCTGGTCCCCACCCACAGACCTCCATCACACCAGCTGTACATGGTGCTCGAGAGAGGTCTTGTCTAGGTCCCTCCGAGCTTGCGGATTTGAAGAGGATTTTCTGTAGGCTAGCTACAGCGGAAGGGAATTTTAAGAGAGAAATACAAAATCATTTGAGCAGATCAGTAAATTTGATAATGAATTGTTTCAATTAGATTCATGTGGCAGCAGATGTTACATTATCTCAGCAGAACCAAGCTTACAGGTTTGTGGGTTAAGTTTCTCATTTAGGTCCATAGATACAAAGGACTAAATCCCATCCCCAGACCAACTTCGCAGAAAGCTCTACTGTGCTGAGTCCTGTAGACCTCAGTTCTGTGGGTAAGAGATACAGGCATGACACTCTGCTCCAGGCTCCATACTGGAGCATAAAGTTTGCTCTGGTAGAGCCTGCCCTACTTTGTATAATGATCTTCTGTCTATATATGACAAAGTGACTTCTCTCTGGTCCTAAAATGTGTCCTGATTCTTTGGACCCTCACTTACTATTATTCCTTGATTACAAAATATAGATTTCAATGGTATTGATCTGCTGGCCTTGCTTACCTATGGGGTTTGCACACATAGATTTATCTAACTGCAGATCAGAAATATTAAAAAAAAAAAAAAAAAAACCCAGGGCTTCACAAGATGGCTTAACAGATGTAAGATGGCTTGCAGCCAAGCCTGGTGATCTGCGTTCAACTCCAGAGCATACAAGATACACAGAGGTAACTCACCCCTGAGCATATATGTGGGTATTCACACACTGTCACACACATACACACACACACACACACACACACACGTACACATATGCACAAATAAATAAATATATAATAAGAAATATTCAAAGGTAATGCATCTGTTTTGAACATGTCTGTACATCTTTTCCTTGTCATGGTTCCTTAAATGACGACATTTCCCAGGGGCTCACATGGCATTAGTTGTGAGCCATCATTTAGAGAGGATCGAAAGTCTATGGAGGGTGGGAATGGGTTACTGCCACTCTCTATAGGAAACTTGAAGCTCAGGGGACTCAGGCATGCTGGGGAGCCTGTGAAGAATCCCCAGGGACACCAAAGGACACTTTGGTGTTGTTCTTGTTCTTTTTATGTTGCAGTACCAACAAGGACTAGGGTGCTTGTGCATGATAGGCAAGTTCTCTGCCCTTAAGCTATATCCTAGAGTGCATCTGTCTTTGTTTATTAAGAAAAGCTCTCCCTGAGCAACCCAGGCTGGCCCCAAACTCGCCATCCTCCTGCCTCAGCCTCCCCAGTGCTGGGATTACAGGTGTGCCTGGTTTTATAATGCACCTTTGAAGCCACTTGTTCCCCAGGCTGTGAGTTCCTGTGGGCCTGGATTCCTGTGTGCAGTTAGGACTTACTGTCTACTGGGGATCTGGAAAGGAAGACAGCTGTGTGAATGTGGGAGAGGTCCGAGTTAGCGAGTGGGTTCAGGCTCCACAGGCAGCTGACCCAGACAGGGTTCTAAGAGACCACAAACTTGACACAGTCTTCAAAGGGTCATGCTATCTACCCCGCTGTCCCCAGGAGAGGCTGGATGCTAGGATGCACAGGCTGGAGAACAGACACCTAGGTCCCGGGATGTATCTGTCCGGTCGTCTGTCTTTGCCCCTGCAGCCTTAAGCTCTGGTTTGAGGGTATTCTCCACCCCCTTCCGGGGCTTAGCACAGACCTTGCTCAGTCTTACTTCCTTTCCCCTGCAGGCCCACTCCCTTGTCTCCCCTGGAGCCGACAGCACCAAAGCCCCCAGAGCTCCTGACAGGACTGTCTCTTTAAGAACTTATCTCCCATTTTCAGAAATTGACTGTGAAAATTCTAAGTGATGGTGCGACATGCTCACACTCACTTCCTGTAGTTAATCCTTCACAAGGGTCAGGCGCCCCTCTCTTCTCGGTGGCTCATTTGATTGTCACCTACCT
Source organism: Rhynchomys soricoides (assembly GCA_019843965.1). NCBI lineage: Eukaryota > Metazoa > Chordata > Mammalia > Rodentia > Muridae > Rhynchomys > Rhynchomys soricoides. The sequence goes on along the minus strand of JADRCH010000246.1, from coordinate 1,419,725 downwards.
TGCACAAAAACCTCCCAGCCCCGAGCACTGTCTGCTGGGTTGACAGGCAGGCAGAGTGCTGAACGCGGTGCAGGAATAACTGAATTAGAGAAAAGCTGCTGGCACTGTAATAAAGCGTTTAATGGACAGACAGCCTCTCTTGCCTTCCTTGGGGTAACACTAAATCCCTTTTTATTGTAGTTTGCACAGATGTTAGTGAGTTATCCATTTCTCTAATCATACTAGAAGTTGGCACATCCATCTTAAATAAGAAGACCGGCCCACTCGCTCTTACAGAGTCCCTTTTTCTAATAAACTTGTGTCACTTTCAGGTCACTTTTACCAATACAAATAAAATTCAAACAAATAAAAAGTATATTGTCTCATGATGAGATTTATATAATGATGTCCCTTAGCTCATTTTTAATTTACACAGGGAGTTAACGCCCTGCAGAGCCCATACGAGAGCCTCAGTTTTCCAGGTTGAGGACACATACTCTCAGAGTTTAGGACACTGCATCTTGCAAGGTCACAGTGGATCTTCTGGCATAGAACAGCCCTTGTTGACATTCATATGTGAGCTGGGTTGTCTGGGGTCTTCTGTGAACCATCTCTGGGGAGATCACAGGGTCACAGGTGACAGACACAGAGCTGTGAATTTTTTATATTTATTGCCAGGGTAGGGGTGGTGAGATCTTCTTTTTTTTTTTCTTCTTCTTCTTCTTCTTTTTTTCCAAGCCAGTGTTATAGTCTTGTCACAATGTATGGACCACCCAAAGATCCTTCCAGAAAAGAAAATCTTGCATTTGTCCATGTGTTTGTGAAAAGGAGAACAGGGGTGGAGGTGGGATGGGGTGGGGTATGTGCCAAAAAGAATCCTACCCACCAAGGTGCTCCCAACTGCAACTTCTGTGGAACTGGAAAGGTCACCTGAAGTTCAGGCCAGGATAAATAATTGCTGTGGTGAGGGGTCCTTTTTTTGCTTTCTATGGAGCTGACGGGTTCGCAGCGGTAGCTGAATCTTGATAGATTGGCAGCCGCTGAAAGGAAACGCTTAGCGGTGACCGGGGCAGGGCTGCACTTCAGCTCTGAGGGCAAAGGGTGGGAAGCTGAGGTCCCAGGGCTGGGTGGACCACAGAGGCCAGATGACAAAGCTGCCTCTGTCCTTGCACAGAATGAGTGTAAACGCAGGCCAGCATGGCCTCCTGGATGGGCTCCACAGGGTGGACTCTCCAGTGCCACTGAGGCCCCGTGGCTGCTGTCTCACATTTGTGCAACAAAATGACTGCTCTCTGGGGTCTCCCTCTGCCAGGGAGCAAGGCTGTCTCTGTTGTGTTTCCTGGTCCAACTGGCTACTTCATTAATCAAAGAAAAGGGCTGTGTGTTAACTATTTGATGCCCTGTTGCAAAGAGGGAGATCAGATTAGCAGTCCCTTGGGCAGGGCAGGCAGAGAGCTTGGGAGCAATGGGAGCCTCACCTCACACTGCAATAGTTCTAGGACAGTAACTCCCATCACACAGGATTCTAAAATCTCTGAATTTACCTGAACGCTTGTCTATCACTGTGAAGCTGCGGCCCAGAGTGGCTTGGCTTGGTGAAGGTCCATGTGAAAATGAATGGAAAAACTCTTTTTTTTAACCATCTCATACATTTCTATGAAGTATTGAAGTCATTTTCAGCTCCATTCCTCTCCCTCATATCCCCTGCTTCTGGATTCTTCTTTGGAGTCCCCTTCCCACTTCCATATCTAGTGAATGTGTGTGTGCTCATGCATGTTTATGTCTGTGTGGGAGAGTGTGCATGGGCGTGGGTGGGTGCATGCATGTGCATGTGTGTGTGCATGCTTGTGTGTGTACATGTGTGTGAATGTGCATGTGCATGTGTGTGTCGTGTGTGCGTGCATGCCTGTGTATGTACATGCGTGCATGTGCATATGTGTATGTGTGCTCATGTATGCATGAGTGTGTGTGTGTGTGTGTGTGTGTGTGTGTATCACTGAGTTTAAGATGAGTTACTTGCTGTGGTGTGAGCAGGTGGTAGCTTATCTATAGGAGCAGTGGCAGCTTATCTGTGTCTGCACCACTGAAGAAGAGGACACTCTATCCCTCCCCAACAAGCCAGTAGCAAATATGTGAGTTGTTACTTCCTATGAGTTGTTAGCCATGGAGTTTCCAGAGGCTTCCAAGACAATATAGGCTCCTGCCATAGTCCACCAGAACTCAGTGATGGAACTCTATTCATGAAGATACTACACAGTGTTCACAGGAGATGAATTCTTACACCACCCCATGAGACTTTGCATCTAGGCTGGTGTCTATTCCTCCATTTCTTCATCCACTCACTCATTCAGCTTGTTATTCAATGACTATGCACAGGGCCCTTCCTGTACATCAAACACTGTGCTAAGCCGCAGGAAGCTGGGAACACAGACAAGCATCTCAGGCATGACGTTCATGAACGGTACCCTCTCTTCATTTGGTTAATGGAGGAGAGAAAGCTCCTGGATCATCAGGATGTACCCCTTAAGGTCATCATGTCTCCCGTGACCTTCTTCCTCTAAGCGGCCCCATGTCCTAACAGCTCTTTAAGCTATGATGTTATCAAGGCATTAGTCCATTGATCCAACCACTTAACAGACCCCGTATGCTACTGTCAAAATTGGAATTCCAGATGTTTCACAGTGATGCTCTTTCTTATCTGTCTTTATGGCTATCCGTTCAATGTCATCTCTATGCTGTTGGCAATACGACCTCCATCTGTTAGTGACTTACTGACTTGTCATCCGCTTACCTATCACTCACCTACCTACCCACCCATCCAAGCACCACCACCCCAAATCCACTCAGGCACCCTCTTGCCTGTCTATCCATTCTCACACCACTCACCTGATCATCCATTCAGGTTCTCATGCATCCTCCAAATCGATTGAGGCCCCGCTAATAGATCCATTCAAGTACACCACACCCATTCACATACCCACCCATCCCCTCTTCCATTCATGCCTCCTTGCTCACCCCTCCAGTCAGTCACCCTCCTGCTTACTCAGCCTATGCTCTGTCAAGCTGATCCCAGTGGACCTCGGGACTCCTTCATTTTCAGTGAAGTCCTGTCCCCTTCAACAAGGTGTCCAGACTTGTCTTCCCGCTGTTTAATCTCCCACTTGAGTCTATTGTCCTAGGCTCCGGAGTTTGCAGTCTTCACACTTGGTATCAGTTCCAGCTGTCAGGTGTGTTAGGGAACTCTGCTCCTGAGTCTAGATGCTATGAGATATAAAAGACAGAATGGGGTCCAGGGCCTGGGGGGGGGGGCTGAAGTGATAGAAATGATGATAGAGTTGCCAGGTAGCATAGGTCACTGGTTCTTTGATGTTACTTTAATTCCCTGACCTGTACCTTAGTCCTCTTTGACCACTCCACTTTGGATTAATTTTGAAAACATTAAGGTAGTTTGAGCATCGAGTTAGCATTCAGCAAACACTTGGTTTAGGGACAATAAAGGCACAGTGACCTCACCAGGAGCACGAATATAACACAACCCAGGTGTGCAGGGGCCTCAGTCCCCCAGTCCCTCAGTGGCTTCTGCTTGAATGTACTGTAGGCAATGGTGTCCGTGGGTTCCCCACACCCGTGCCCATGGGGCAGCACCAGATGGGCTTGGGCTCATTTAAAATAAATAAGATGACATAAGTTTAGAGGTACGTATGTGGAGGGCTACCTGGTGGGAATTGAAAAGGTAATGGGGGGTGGGTAGAATCATATTTTGATGCATACATGTATGGAATTATCAAAAAATAAAAAGAATTGAAAGACTGTTCTTTCTGGTGTCATGGGTGTACTTGCAGGAATGTCCATACACATAGACACATGGGCCCATGTGTGGAGGCGAGGGTTAGTCTGTATCAGAAACATGCACAAGCACATGGACACACATCCTCTAAGGATTTTTAAACGTTTTTGGGTTTGCCTTTTAAAGGGTTTTAAATTGTGTGTGTGTGTGTGTGTGTGTGTGTGTGCGCGCGCACGCATGCCTATGTGAGTTTATGTGCACCATATATGTGCAGATGCCAAGTAAGGCCAGAAGAAGCTGTCAGCTCTCCTAGAGATGGAATTATGGGCTGTTTTTAGCCACCTGATGAGGGTGCTGGAAACTAGTTACCCATATCTGGTTCAGACTCATATTGAGCTCAGGATCCCCCTGCTTCTGCCTCCTGAGTGCTGGGATCACGGGGGCACACCATCACACTTGTTTTGTAAAAGAATGGGTGTTCTTTCACTTACTTCGGAGGAATGTAAGGAAATCTTCAGATGTGTAGATGTTATTTGAACAACTGGATCTGGAATCCTAGGTACACAGGTGTCTGAGGCAGGAAGATCACTGGAGGCCAGGAGTTTGAAATCAGCCTGGGCAACAATAAAAAGGGATCACTTGAAAGAAGAAAGAGAAAGGCCATTATGTGTGTAAACAACTTACACACATCAGCATATACAAAAAGACTTTTAAAGTATGTCTCTGTAGCTGAACATATACACATATTTTAAGCATGGAGAGATATGAGAATTATATGTCTGTAATGTTGGGAGGGTGTATACATTCAGTGCATGAGACTGCATACACTGAGTGTATGTGGGGGACCATATACATTGAGTGTGTGTGTAACCAAAGTGTCCTTTCTTTGAAGACCTTGGCAGCTGAGGCCTTTTCTGCATCTCTGCTGCTGTCTGTCTGAGGGAGATCAGGCATGTGTGGAGCTTAACACTTGTCCATACCTGTAGCCATAGAGTGTTGAGCTAAGGGTGTCACAGTCCAGCAGGAAGCATCCAGTGAAATTCACTTTAACGTCAGTACTTAGATCTATAGTTATTTCTCTGCAAGGCAGAGATAGGGTCATGACCAAGGCATGATAGGGTCATGATACCATGTTGAAGTTTCCCAACATGGTATCAGGTGGCTGTGAGATCACCAACAGGTGCTATCTAGGACTTGCTTAGTTAGCTCATCCTAAAGTACAAACATCTGATGTGGAATTTAAGTTCAGCCCTTAAACAGACACTTCTATTTGTTGGTTGTGTGACTTTGAACAAATTTCTAACCCTCTCTGTTCTTCGACAGCCTTTCTCACGAGATGTAAATAACAACAGTCCCTTTCTCAGACTTTTTATAAAGATGAAAGCAATGGACACATGAGCCCAGACTTGGCACAGCATGAGCCCTAGGTAGGCATGAGGGACTGTCATGTCTGTGGGCTCAAGTGTGATCCTGCTTTTTTCAAATGTGACTTCTAAGATCCTGCCATCCTCAGTGGTAAAGCACCTGCCTAGAATCCCCCAGTGAGGGGCTGTGGGTGTAGCTCAGTGGTAGAGCCCCTGCCTAGAATCCCCCAGTGAGGGACTGGGGGTGTGGCTCAGTGGTAGAGCACCTGCCTAGAATCCACTAGCGAAGGGCTGGATGTGTACCTCCTGACTTTTATAACTAGTACTTCAAAATGAATTAACCAATATACATTATTTAAGTCAATTGTTAGATGCAAAATAAAAGCCTTTGTTAAATTCTCAGGGTTATGAATACTGTTTGTAATATGGTTTATGATATTTGAGATGGAATTAAGCCAAGTTTCTATTGGTGGTGATTGTTGTTTACTGCTGTTTATTAGGGGGGGTGTTTGTTTTTGAGACTGGGTCTTTGTCTTAGGGCTTTACTGCTGTGAACAGACACCATGACCAAGGCAATTCTTATAAGGACAGCATCTAATTGGGGCTGGCTTAGAGGTTCAGAGGTTCAGTCCATTATCACCAAGGCAGGAGCGTCGCAGTGTCCAGGCAGGCATGGTGCAGGAAGAACTGAGCTGAACTACATCTTCATCTGAAGGCTGCTAGCAGAATACTGGCTTCCAGGCAGCTAGGATGAGGGTCTTAAAACCCACACCTACAGTGCCACACCTACTCTAACAAGGCCACACCTCCTAATAGTGCCACTCCCAGGGCCAAGCAGATACAAACCATCACAGTCTCATTGTGTGGTTCTGGCTGGCCTAGAACTGGATAAGTAGGCCAGGCTGGCCTGGAACTCATGAAGATTCTGCCTCTACCTCTTGAGTTCTGGGATTAAAAGTATGTGTTACAGTGCCTACTTTAGGGCTGTCGATATAAAGTCAGAGTCAGTATCCACGGGATTTGGTAAACCCACTGAGATTATAGAGTCTCTTCTCTTAGCTCTGACAGAGTCAGTATCCACGGGATTTGGTAAACCCACTGAGATTATGGAGTCTCTTCTCTTAGCGCTAAGAAAAAATGGGAGATAAAAACTTCTTTTTCCCTCTGTGTCAAGATGCCAAGAGGGAGGATCTATACCAGCTCGTGTCTATTGGCTTTGACACTTGGTGTCCAGACAAGCAGTTCTGAGCTATCCTGAGCCTTGAAGAATTATTAAGAGAGATTCTGTTCTGGAGCACCCCCAGCCCAGCTCACCACCAACACTCCCAGCACATTGATCTTGACATTAGTTACACTTGGATCAGTATGATCCAAACACCTGACAGAAACAGCTAAGGGAGGCAACACTTATTTTACCTCATGGTTTCAGGGTGCTCAGACTATCCTCCAGAGGAGAGAGGAAGACAGAAAGCAGGGCAGGACTATCCTTGACCTCCGAAGGCTTAATACCCCATTTCCCCCAGCTAGACTCCACCTCTAGCATTCGAACACACACGCCTATGAGGGACATTTCTTTCTTTTTTCTTTTTTTTGGTTTTCTGAGACAGGGTTTCTCTGTGTAGCCCTGGCTGTCCTGGAACTCACTCTGTAGACCAGGCTGGCCTTGAACTCAGAAATCCGCCTGTCTCTGCCTCCCAAGTGCTGGGATTAAAGGCGTGTGCCACCACTGCCTGGTATGAGGGACATTTCAAACTCAGATCTTGACAACCAGTAAAGCCTGTGAGGGCATTCTGGCCTGCATTATCTGATGTGATAACATGTGGGTGTTGTTTTAAGCCGCTTGGTTGTCAGTAATGTTTTTTTTTTTTTTTTTTTAAGCCAGAATAGAAAGCGAGAACACCAATATACTAAATATTATCATTTCGCATGCGATCAATATGGCAAATTATTAATGGGATCTACAGCATTTTCTTTTTAAAAGTGCATTAAGCCTTTTGAAATCCCGCATTTGTTTCCCACTGACAGCCTGTTTTATTTTGGCTTAGTCACATCTCAAGTGTTTAATGGCCTCATGCCGCTGGGCTGTTGTTTGGCTGGGACCTCTCTGAGAGCCCCCAGCTGAGTGATGATGTCAGGGGTGGTGGTGCAGACTGAGCATCCCAAGTGATACACTTTCCTTGTAAACTCTGATCATCAGTATAGCTCAACTGTTTTGTCTGTCTTTCCCTCTAGTCCATGGGTCTGCCACTGACAGGTGGTTCGATACTTCTGTTTAGCCAACAGGGGAAGGAAGAGGACTGGGGAATTAAAAAAATAGCACGTGATTTGTGGTAGTTCACATCTTTAGTCCTAGCACTTGGGAGGCAGAGGAAAGCAGACCTCTGTGAGTTCAAGGACAGCCAAGCCTACGGAGTGAGACCCTGTGCCAAATAACCAAATCTACGAAATGAAATGGCCCATGCCTCAACCACCACAACCTGTGTCTCGGGTCTTCTCCAGCCCCAGGAAGAGTATTTTTTTGACATATTTGTTATTGTGAATCTGTAGAATGGTGTGAGAGACTGCCACACACCCAAGTCTACTTCTCACCAGCTGCCCAATCAGAACAATGAACTGTGTTGGCCCTTGGCAGCCTCCCTGCGCCATCTCCCCACGGTTCCCACATAGGCGCCCGTGTTTTGTTCACGTAATTCCATAGCACATCTGTCTCCTGCCTGCAATACTATTTTTACTACCTTGTTTTTAAAACAATGTGCACTTTTCCTTTGACATTCTAGAGGGCCCGTATTTTAGGATCTTGAAGGTATATTTGGGCCATATACTCACTATTACCAACCTTCAGGTCTTCCCTCCTGGAATAAAAATCATCATAGATTTTGCTTGCAACAGTCCACAAATGCTTGCCAATAAAACTTTATTTACGAAATCAACAGGATAAATCACTTTCTTGACTTCTAGTCTTTCTTTTTTTAGCTGCTACGTATCACTCCAGTATAGCAAGAAACTTTAAGCAATATTATTAAATCATTTGAAATTTTTGTATTATTTCATATTGTAAAATTTTAGATTGTGTTTTGAGCATACCCCCCTGAATCCTCCCATTAACTACCCTCTCCACACCCCCATCCTTCCCCATCTAACGTCAGCATTTCATCTGTTTGGTTTCCCCAAGGAGTTCAGTTTGCTGCTACCTTGCCCAACTAATCTTGTGAGTGGGGCTTGCCCTGCTGTGTCAACCTACCAGGGGGTCATATCCGTACAGACAACCGACTCTTCCCTCTTCCTGCACTTATCAAATGTCAACAGCTCCTCGACTAGTAGTAGTGGGCTTTCAGGCCCACCCTTCCCCTCCCCCTCCACTCCTCCCCCTCCCTCCCCCCGCTGGAGCTTAGCGAGAACGTTCAATCCACCATACTAGGGATATTAGATAGCTTGAAGCCATTACCCCAAATTAAAATCGTAGCAGCCTTCATGTCCACCTCCACCAAAGTTTCTTGAAGTTCAGTCCCTTTAAAAAGTTGCTAGGGGATTGTGAGTCCTTTCGGTTCGCTATCTAGAGACGGGTTGTTCCTCATATGGTCTTTTCAGTTGACTCTTTGCCCAAGGCAGAAAAATGCCCATTATCCACTATTATCCCCTTGGCCCTACCTAAGGGACTCCTGGACCCAGGGACGCCTGGCAGCAGGAGGTGTCTGCCAACCGCGTGCTCACCCTTGAGTCCTCTCTCTGCTGGACCTCAGCTTCTTGCTTGGTAGAGATCGATGCTGCAGACCATAGTTAAGGTCAGTCAGTCTGCTGTGTGTGTTAAGCCACGGCACGTAAGGATGGACTTGCAATTCCTAGTGCCTTTTTAGGTTCAACATTCAACGCAGGCTACGCGTTATCTTTAAAGGGAAAAATAAGAACGAGATCCACAAAGCACTTGGCTTTGACATGGATGACCCGGAAATGATTTTTGTAACCCGGGAAATCAATTTCTTGGCCTTCTAATATTGCTTTAGAGGGGCGATCACTAGAAAAGATGGTGCTCCCACTGAGATCGCTGAACCCGAGCAGGTGGATAAAGATCCAGGAGTCAAATCCTCTTCACGTTAAATAGACACCTGAGAGTCTTCCGGTATCAGCTTAAGCTTGGTTCTAACCAGTTCTGGTGCAGGGGCATGGACAGCTACGTGGGCATGTCTTGTTTGTTTACACAGAGGGCATACAGTAGGAGTCTTACCCCTTTCAGGAAAATGCATTTGGTCACTAAAATTCTTGCTAAGTTCTGGAATTTTCCTCTCTCTCTCACTCTTTCCCTGCCCCTCCCAGCCATTCAACCATTTAACACATTTATTGGAGGCCTACTGAATTAGCTCCTTTCTCCTTGCTGGGACCAAATTCCTGGAAAGCAGCAACAGCTCGGGGAAGGAAAGGTTTGTTTTGAGTCAGCGTTTGAAGGTACAGCCTGTCCATCATGGTGGGGAAGACATCGAAGCAGGATCACGTGGTCTTTGGTCATACTGCATCCATAGAGAGGAACAGAAAGATAAACCAAGTGCTCAGCTCACTTCTTTCTTCTTCTTTTCTTCCATTAATTAATTTATTACTCGCTTTACATCCCATTCGCAGCCTCCACCTCCTTCCGGTCCCTGCCTTCCTGTCCCTCCTCCCATCCCCCCACTCTTTTTCTTTTGAGAGGGTGGAGGCCCCTCTTGAGGATCCCTCCCCCAACAGCAAGTTTCTGCAGGGCTAGGCACATCCTCTCCCACTGAGGCCAGACAAGGCAGCCCCGTTAGGGAAACAAGACCCACAGACAGGCAACAGCTTTAGAGACAGCCCACGCTCCAGTTGTTGGGTGACCCACATCAGCTTGGTCCTCTTTTTCGTTTTTTTAGTCTGGGAGTCTAGCCCATATGCTGGGCTCACTTACGTTATGTCTGCTAGGTGATTCCAAATCAGATAAGATGGACAGTGGAGATTAACTGTAAAACCGATTGGGTGCCAGGTACTCTGGGCACTTCCGGTACATTTCTAATTATAACTGGCAAAAGTCCGGTCCTGAAGCAAACACTCACATTCATATTCGAGGAAGCATAATAAGTATTAGGCAGAATTCATAACTGAAAAACATCTGTCACTTATTTTTAAAAAACTTTTCTTTGCCTTTATCTCATGCTAAATCTATTCCTGTGCTTAAGGGTTTTGTTCCTTTGATTTCTTAGGCGGTGTTTCTTTCTTCGGTAAAGGCTCCTCTTCTGACATAGGAAGTCTTGTTTCCTTCTCAGCGATGGTCATTTGGGGTGGGAGTAGGGCCCTGCATGGGTTAACTGAACCATGAATTCTATGAGCTTTGCAGCATGTCTTATGTTCTTTGTTCACCTGGATATGCCCTGTGAGTAGAGATTCTATACCCTTAAGTTCAGTACTGCGTTCTGCCTTGTTAAGTACACGCAGCAAAAATGTGACACTCTTTTTGGGCCACTGATCCTGTGCCCAGCACTGCTGTTTAGCAGGGGCACACTCTCCTGGCTTCACCATTAACCTTACCAGAATGACACACTTGCCTTTTTTGAGTGTCATTTTTCAGATACTTCATGGGGTTTTTTTAATATATATTTATACCTGTCCTGGTTTGCTTTCTAATGCTGTGGCTGATACTGTGATCCAAAACAACTTGGGGTGTACCTCAGTCGGGGTTTCTAATGCTTCGACAAAACAATGTAATCAAAGGAACTTGGGGAGGAAGGGGCTTTTTGGCTTACGTTTCAACAGCGTTGTTTATCACTGAAGGAAGTCAGGACAGGACTCACACAGGGCCATGGAGGGGTGCTGCTTACTGGCATGATCCTCATGTTTGCTCAGCTTGCTTTCTTTCACCAGCCCAGAGATGGCACCACCCACAATGGGCTGGGCTTTCCCTCATTGATCACTAATAAAATGCCTTACAGCTGGAGCTTATGGAGGCATTTTCTCAATTGAGGTTCTTTCCTTTCAGATAACTCTGGCTTGTGACACTTTGCCATTTTGAAATTATCCAGCACGGAGAGGAAAAGATTTATTTGACTTACATTTCTGATCACAGTAGATCATTGAGGGAAATCAGTACAACTGAAGGCCGGAACTAAGAGGCAGGAATTGAAGCAGAGACCACAAAAAAAAAAAAAAAAAGTATATATATATACTGCTTACTGCTGCCCATAGCTTTCTCAGTTTCTCAGGCTTCTTTCTTATACAAGACCACTACTTCAGTGTGGTGTTGCCCACAGTGGTCTGGACACACCCACATCAATCACTGATTAAGAAAGGGCCCCACAGGCTTACCTATAGGCCAGTATGACAAGAGAAATTTCTCTAATGAAATGCCTTTATGTTCCACTATGACTCCGACTTGAATCAAATTGATAAAAAGCTAACCAGCAAAGTACTCTTGAGGTCCTGGGCATTTTTGTGGGTGTTCTTAAAGGGAACATGAAGATTTGACCTGTGTGTGTGTGTGTGTGTGTGTGTGTGTGTGTGAGTGATATTTATTTAAGACATGGACTCAATGTATTCCTGGTTGGCCTGAAAACTACTTACAGAGATCTGCCTCCTTTTGCTCCTTGAGTACTGAATTGAAAGGTATGTACCACCATTACAGGTTTGAACCTTTTGATTTGTGTGACTTTGTAGAGTTTTCTGGGTCAAGAGGCTAGGTAACCATTTTCACGGGTCACCTCAGGCTACCTACAGGAAGAGGAAGCTGTCAGTTATCTTTATCGCAGACTTACTTTGTTGCAGGAACTGAGGTTTTCACTCTGTGGTCCTATCTTCAACAGATTCACAGTGTGATAGGTGCAGCTGATGGATGAAAGACATGCAAAGCGATGTGGTGCTAGACCTCACTCAGTGTGTACCTTTACTGTGTGTTACATGTACCTACTCATGATGATGTTAACAGCACTGTGATGGGTTCTGCTCTGGAGAGTTGGAGGGAGCCCCATTGGGATGTAGTGATGGATATTTGTGTGTGTGTGTGTGTGTGTGTGTGTGTGTGTGTGTGCGCGCGCATGAATGCACAGTTGGGAGCCACTTGAGTTAGCAATGTGCAAGAAGAGTATACTTACATAAACCTATATAGTATATCCTGGGCTATGTGATGTATATATTATATACATTATATTATATTAGCTACAACAATAAACTAGAACATATGAATGTATATCACATACAAAGTATATAATAATTATAATAACAAATTATATTATGTAAATATATTTACATTTATAAGACATAATCCATTGCTTCTAGGGCTATGGAGGGGGAAAACAAAATTAAATTTAAAAAAAGATGTAATCAAGAAACATGGAAACCTCGATATGTCGATATGTAGGCAGCTGCTACCAGCATAGTGGATTATATTGGGGTTTGTTTGTTGTTAAGTTTCCTTGGTGGTGGGAAGACTGTGCCTGGCACCTTCTACATTCTAGGCAAGTGCTCTACCACTGAGCCACTTATGGAAAGCAATCAAGGCACACTCTCTTATGTCACAAGTATTACCAACCTCGGTGACACGGACCGTAGTAAACAGATAAACCCCAATGGCAGGATTGTTATGACTCTGACCCAAGAGTTCCAATCTAGAAAACAAGCCCTTGAGAAAATACACTGTGAAATGAGTCACCCATGGCACAGGCTGAGAAGCTGCTGTATTTGAGTTGATTTGTATGACCAATATCCACAGCTTCGATGGCTTGAGGATTCTATTTGTGTAATGATAGAGAATTTCTGAAGTCTGAACACCAGTGTTGTTTTGATCTTAGCATAGATTTCACCTCTTGGGTTCCAAGGGATGAGGGGACGTTCTATTTCAGGAAAGAGGGATGGTTAACTTTGATCATGAGTTTGATTGGTTTCAAAGACATCTACTGTGTTAGTAAAGCCCTTTTGGCAGTGTTAGTGGTGACATTTCTACAGGCAATGAGATCACATGGTCCCCGACCTAACCAAGAAACGAATGAATGAATGCCTTAATGGATTCACAATGTAATGTCATTATTGGGAGGTGGTTAAAGTTGGGGTAGGGAGTGAGTTGCTGAAGGAAGTAGGTCACTGTGGGTGTTTCCCTGGAGATCTGGTCCTTCCCAGGTTCTCTTTCTGTGGGGCCTGTCTGCTATGAGGTAGATAGTTTCTCTTTCCACATGCACCACTTTGTTGGGACATTCTACCCAGAAACAACAGAGAAGGTCATGGTGAATAGAGCCTTTGAAACCATGAGTCCAAATACGTCTCTCCTCCCTAAGTTGTGTTTCTTAGGTGTTCTGTTATCAAGGAACATGACTAATACCCAAGGGTAGTAAGACACGGGTCTGGCAAGGGATTCTCAGATGCTTCTCTTTTAACTTCTCCAGAGCTTCTGTCAATCCACAGAGGGAGTGTCTACAATGACAGGTATGCCAAGCCAAGTGAGGGGTGGAAATGGCTTGGGTACAGGGACATGGCCAGATGCCACATTTTTTGTGTGCCTGACAATCCAGGAAGAGTAACCACAGTACTGCTGTTTTCCCAACTTCCTTTAGAAGGAAATGGCCCTGGCCATTTTCAGGATAGCTACCATCTATCTGATCATCTTTGGGAAGGGATACGGTTAGGTTAGAATAAGATTGTTAAAGGCCACCTGAAGACTCTGAACTCAAGGCCATGTCCTCCAAGTTTAATATGGAGCTATCCCTTTCTTTCCCACTTACCCTGGAGGTACTTCCTCACTCCAAAGGCCGTCCTCATCTCTGGACAGTCATGTCAGCAAACACAAAAGCAGGCCTATCACAGGGTTACAAGGATGTAGTGATTTGAATGTGCTTGGCCCATGGAAAGGGGCACTATTTGGAGGTGTGGCCTCATTGGCAGAGGTGTGTCACCATGTAGGCAGTCTTTGAGGGTTCTTAGGCTCAAGCTTTGCCCAATCCAGAAGAACCATGCCTCCTGGCTGCCTGTGGAAAACAATCTCCTTCTAGCTGCTGTGGAATCAAGATGTAGAACTCTAATCTCCTTGTCCCAGACCATGTCTGCCTGCAGGCTACCATGCTTCCTGCCGTGATGAGAATGGACAGAACCTCTGAACCTGTAAGCCAGCCCCAATTAAATGTTTGCCTTTGTAAGAGTTGTCATGGTTATGGTGTCTCTTCATAACAATGGAGACCCTAACTAAGACAAAGGGCAGGGCCACTGGCCACACCTCCAGTGCACACACAGGTTTGCACATATGCACACACGAGCACATTTCTGCCAGGGGAGTTACCTCCCATTCCAATGGGGACTCACTGTCCCTACATCTGAGTCCTGAGGAACTTAAAGGCAAAAAGTCCCATAGTGGGACCTTTTCTTTCTCTCATTCCTTTTCCCTCTTGTTTTACAAGTCAGAGTTCTCAGTCTGTAGAACTGTCTCCTGAGAAATTTACAGGGAGAATTGACTCTTTGTCTCTACAAAGCCATGAAGGAAAGAGTCTAAGTGATAATTGTATGCGAAGTTCAAAATATTTTAAACGAGCTTGCTCTGACAAAGAACTAAGTTATGAAGTTAACTTTTGTGTGTGTGTGTATAATTAAAGTATTGTCACCACTTTAAATTATCATCCATTGTTAACTTACATCATTAAATCTTACCTCTTTGCTAAAGAATAATGAAAAAATGCACTTAATTAGCAGTTATTGCAAGCTCCAGGCCATTGATAATGCCAGGCTCAGCCTGAATTTCACAAGTGTTTTGCGCTTCCTTCCCTGTTGTTGGGTGGGGGAAGTGAAGCCCCAGGTAGTGTGAGGGACCGGGTGGGTCCTCCCACATCAGGGTGAATCCCCCTGGAAAATGTGCTCATTCTAAACCAGCCAATCATGCTCAGGTTTGGCTTCTATGCCCAGGATAGTGAAGGGTCCCAGCTGGAGCCTTTGTTCTTATGAAATATTCTTGGTCTTGGCCATATTGGAGAATAAGCCCCTCCCTCCACCATCCTGTGTTCAACCTTGAAGCTAGCCTTTTGGGGGCTGAGAAGTGGGAGACTAGCTCAGAAGAAAGGGTTTGGGGGTGACTCTCCAAGATTCCTGTGGAGGAAAACGATGCCAGTTAATTTCCTCGTTGTTTCGATTAAAGGGGTGATGGATTTTTTTTCCTGGATATTGTTAAAGAGGTTTGCCAGGCCTGTAAGGACCACGCAGCATTCTTCAGATGAAATAAGGCCAATCAGCAGAATAATGAGGAAAGTAATATCTCCCTAGAGAGGCTGATGGGGTTTTCATCAAATCAGCCAACCTTTTCCCGTCACTTACACTGCCATGCACTCCAGCCAGCCCCATTCTCCTGCCTCCTCTCCTTCCTCTCTTTGTCAAACTTCCCAGGGGTTATTACTGATGAGTGAATACTAAGGGACCCAGGAAATTTATATGCATTTGATACTTACTCCTTATGTTTATTTTTCTCACAGTGCTTGGAATTGAACCTGCGACTTCATGCATGCTAGATGAGCACTCTGCCACTGAGTTATACATCCCACTACCCCTAGATGCACGCCCATTCCTAGATATCTTTGAGCCGATACCCTTTCTGACTGAGTGACGCTCTAACTCCAAATGTATTCACTCTGCTTATTATCTATCAGTCTGTTATCTATCATCTGTATCTCTATCATCTATCTATCCATCTATCTATCTATCTGCCTACCTATTATCAATCAATCTGTTATTAATCTATCAGTCTGTCTATGAGCCTATCTATCTATCTATCTATCTATCTATCTATCTTCTATTTATTTATCTCTCTATCACCTATCATTTCTCCATATATCCGTCTACTTTGCATTAACAGGGATTAAACTTAGGGCCTTGCATACACTAAGACACTAAGCTGTAGCCCCCATCCTCTTTCTGAGGTTTTATATTCAGACACAAGTTCCTGAAATTTCTCACACTAGCCTTGAACTGTCTACAGACCATTCAATTCTTGAACCTTATTGTTCAGACAATTTTGCCTCAGCCTCAGGAGTAACCAGCATTTCAGGCCTGTGGCACCAGACTTGGTAATAATGCCTCTTATTGAATGTAACTATTAACTCTTATTTCCTTGTAGTCTTTGACTCAACTGTCCCTTAGGTCCTGGAAGAGTTTCAGAGACAGGGGAAGGAAGTTAGCCTTCAAAAGTCTGGGCTATTGGCTGCTCAGTGACCTCTGTGTCCTTAAGCTGACATGAGGAACAGTGTTCCCTTGACAAATTAATTCTGAGGTTTAGTGGGGACAGAAGTCAGGGTCCGTCTGTGGAGGGACAGATGTCAACATGCTTTCTTAAGGGGACTTCAGTAGTAAAATTGTGCCTCTAGCCATTTGTGTAATGCAGACAAGGAAGCCATGGTCCTTGGAAACCAGACAGCAAAGAACTCGTACTAGGTCAGTGAGATGGCTCCATGGGTAAATGAGCTTGCCACCAAGCTTGATGACACGAGTGACATGAGTTTGATCCTCAGGACTCATGTGGCAGAAAGAAAGAATCGACTCCTATGAATTGTCCTGTGAGACACACACACACACACACACACACACACACACACGTAGTTAAACATAATAAAAGTTTAAAACAAATATCCCTCCCATCTGTATGGCCTAAGCATCCCAGCAGGGCCCAGTGGGAGAGAGGACTAAATGAGTTGGCTTCAAATATGTTAGAACACATCTGGTGTGTCTGCCCAATGGACTGTGAACCATCTTGTCTGGTGGTATATTACAATGAAATCTCATGAAAGCTCCCTTCTCCATAGATGGTGGTTGTGTAGGAAAGGAATGCACACAAAGGGCAGCCATATACTTGGGTACCCACAGATATGGAAGCAAGGCACTGGCTTAGCCACGAGGATTATTCCCTGAAGCATCAATTGCCCATCAGCAGTGGTCATCACAAGGGTTTCTGAGACGCTGTCAAGAGACAAGCAAGGTATTACAGGTATCTTCTAAGGCTGTGAGCATCACTCTGCCTACTCAGAGGTCCATAGAGCAGTGTAGAAGGAGTCCTGTCTGGGACCATGTAGCTCCTTCATAGGGATGTGGAGAAGGCCACTAAAGCTGGGAAGGAATCATGTTTTGCTTGTGAAAGTTTTCCAAATTAACCGGGTTCCATTCACAGGAGTCCTGCCACCATGCTCTGCAAATGACTCAAAGCCTCCACGTGATTTCATCTGTGCAGACTCTAATCCACTTACTTAATGAAATACATAATTAACATATTATAATTGCAGTAAAGATGGTTTTGACAGAAATCATTTCCCGTATCTAATACCGTGGTAATTTAATCTGTTCCCCACTCCCTAACACGACCCTCTATGATTAAGTTTCATAAGAATTTTTTTGATTGATTGACTCATCTGACGGGCTGGGCTTTGCTAAAGCGGTGTCTGTCAGTTTCTGGAGCGGCATGTGAAGTCGCGGCAGATGGCTGTGGCGGGCTCCCTGTGTGGTCTCCTGTCTCTCGCTCTTTCTCTTCCCTTCCCCTGCCTCGAAAGGCCTTGGTAATCCACTCTCCTCTGCCTGAGTGCCAGAACCACTTGCTAGCTGCTGCTCCTGTGTTGTGGGGGCTGTTATTGCAGGCAGGGAAGCTGGGACCTGCTTGGGTGGGCTGGTGGCAGGCATGAGATGTCTGTCTCCCTCCCACCTAGCTGGATCTTCTGTCCATTCCCACGGACTTTGGCTGCTGGAGGAGTGGGTGCATCCACAGTCCTATTCTCACATGGACCTTGTATGTTGGCTGAGGGAGATGGTAAAGCTTTCTCCACCATGTCCCACTGGTCTCTGAGGCTGAGCTCTGCTTAGGGGGCTCTGCAGACCCTACTGTCTGGTGAGGACTCAGCCCAATATACCTCTCCTTTCCTGGCTTTCCTTCCATCTGTATCCTCTGCCCTGTACTACTGGGATGGGACTCAGAGTTTTGTATGTGGGAGACTGGGTTCTAGTACCTGAGTTTGAGTTAAATCCAGACTATCTGTCTGTCTGTCTGTCTGTCAATCTATCCATCCATCTATCCATCCATCCATCCATCCATCCATCTATCTATCTATCTTTTATCTATATACTACCTACTATCTTTCTTCTATCTATTTTCTATCTATATCTATCTTCTATCTCTCTGTCTATCTGTCTGTCTATCTATCTATCTATCTATCTATCTATCTATCTATCTATCTATGTAGCTCAGGCTGGCTTCAAACTCACCAGGTAGCTCAGGTTCCCTTGAATTTGCAATGCCTCGCTGCAGTGTTCTGAGTACTAGGATGAGCGTCACTCGTCACTCGCTACTATGCTGGCTCCCCAGTTCTCAGTGAGAGGCCAACGCACATTTTCCTCATAAAAAAAGAGTAGACTCTCTAGCCCGGTGTGTCTGTGCTGATGGAGGGAGAGAGACTTTGGAAGTATCAGCTGTCCATAGATGCTGTTAAAGATTTGAATCCTACGGAAGTGTGTATGGGGAATAAACGTCCAAACTGTCTTTAAGGGCTGGAATTAGTCTCTTGTACACAGTTCAATCAGCAATGGGACACAAAGTTCTGCCCAGTGAGTAAAGAAAGAGTTCAGTGTGAGAGTCTGGGCTCGCCGATTCTGAGGCTCCCTCCAAGCTGCTGTCGTGGGTTAAACACATAGTCTATTCTGAATACTTGTGTGTGGAAATTTTGATCCTCAGTTCTATTGGTGAATCCAATCCTGGGTATGAGGTGTGAATCACTGATACTGTATTCAGTATCATAGTCATTGATACTGAATACTATCTCCCGAACAGATAAAACCAAACCAAACCTTAACTCCAGTGCCTATTGTGAATTTTTTCATTGCTGCAACCAATATCCAAATGAAGCAACTTAAAGGACTCACATTCAGTGGTAAGGTCAGGGCTCATGGCAGGAAGGCATAATAGAGCAAAGCTGCTTGCCTCACAGTGGCCAGGAAGCAGAAAGGGTGTGCCAAAAAACAGCCAGGACAGGATAGGTAAAGTCCTAGCGACCCACTTCCTCTAAACAGACCATAACTGCCACTGTTTCTTGGTTCCCCATCAATGCCATCAAACTGTGAGTTCACCCAGGCTTTAATCCATGAATTGGGTCAATGGCTCCCCAATCACACGTCCACCCCCATGATTGGATTCACCCAACTGAACTGAGGATTAAATCACATGAGCCTTTCGGGACACCCTCTGCAACTGGGCTATAATAGGGTTAAGTGTCAACTTGAAAGTCACCCTGCCTGTAGATAGTGGAAATAACTGGGTGACTCTTGGGGATGGTGGTGGTGACTGGGGTTGAGATGAGTCTAGAGGGTAGGTAGGCTTCCTAGTGAAGGAAGCCCTGAGAGGCCATCTGCCAGAGACAGACAGACAGTCAAGGGGAAGCTGGGAAGGTATAACACAAGGAAATGTGTTCCTGAAAGGAGTGGGCTCTACACTCCACCCTGCCTGTCACCTCAACCAAACCCACCTCGTTTCTCCAACCTAATCACTTTAAAACCTCTGTTCTAGCTCTCCTGATCTGCAGGGTTTTTTTCTAGAATTGTTATTTTATGTTTCAAATGATATCTATTACATGTGCATATTTATAAGATTCCTTATAGACCTGTTCTATCTTCTTCCTGGAATGCAAGGTGGGTCCCAGCATCTAGGAGGCATGGATACTGCACTTTGAAGGGCTGGGGTAGCAGAGTCTTCTGCCCCTCAGCTCCACCCTTCCACTGAGCTGCCAGAGCTGAACATGAACCCCAGGTACACTACCCATGGGAGGGGGGCCTTGGCATATATACAGAAGCCGGAGTCACCTGCACTTTGAGAGCAAGCATGGGGCTGCTACTTAAAGACCTGTCCAGCCACTGTGTGGTCACACCCCGTCTTTGGACACTCCTGATTCAATCACAGTGCCCTGGTCATATGTCCCCTTTGCAGGGGCTGAGGTACTTTGCCTTTTGTAGGCTGCTCCCTCCAATAAAAATTATTGAAAATTCTAGTTTACATTTGCTTAGGTTTGATGACACATCTTTGTCAATCTTTGACTTTAAATTAGTTTTCTCTTCTGACTCTAATGGAAATGAAAGCACTTTCTGTTTAATGCTGGAAAGCACTATATATTGAAGGTGCTTCGTCTCCTAGAGACACTGGGTATCCATGGGTAGATTCGCTACAGCTGTGCCCCAGTGGTCCAGAGCAGCACACCCCAGTGGAGATTATGGATGCAGATCTGAGATGGGGTAGGATGCTCTAGCAATGTTCTATGGTAAGATGCTAGGAGTGGCTGCCAACACTATGGGTCATCCAAGTGTGACTGTCCCCAAAGCTCTGAGTGTCCCCTTTTGTTAGAAACTCAAATCGTGCCAGGAAACTCAAATCGTCACCTATATATTCACACTCAAAACTTGGAGTTTCATAGAGATCAAGATCTGGGAGGGTCCCTAAGGAGACTCCTTTTAAATGAAAATGGTCCTCCCAAGGGTCCTGTGTGATACAGTCACCCAGCACACATTCCTCACACATTACCCACCCAGGCCAGTTGCCACATCCAAGGGCAGGTCTGTCTCTCAAAATCAGCACATCATGTCTTTATCCGTCAGAGTCTAGGTACAGCATAGACAGGCATAAAAGCCAAGCACCCATTTCCCCACACAGGACCTGCCTACAAGGTAGTTTCACACACAGGAAAAGCAGCCGAACCTACCCAGTGTTAGAAACTCTGCTCTAATACCACAGCCTCATAAGTCCACAGGGTCATGGAGTGGGGGGTGTCGTCCTGAGATTGGGGCTGCCCCTGAGGAACTAGTGTCAATCAGGAGCAGCTTGGGCAGAGGTTGGGGGCAAGGGAGGCAGTCTGCCATGCATGGAGCCCCAGGGCATGCATGCATCTGAACCTCCAAGCCTAGCTGTATCCCTTGTGCAGTGGCTGCTGGTGTTCCTGTCTGCACACCGGGGGAGGGGCGGCTCACCCGTGAGTGGCAACTGTACATGAACGCCACCGCGTCAGCTGCCAATATGTTATGAGGCCCTGGTAACAATCCGGAGTCTCCAGGGAGCTTTGCTGCAGTTCAAGTGCGCACCAGACAGAGAGAAAACAATTTCTGGTGCCAATAATGCAGCACAGATAAAAAATGTTTTAATATTTGAAGCTGCTTTATGGCAGAGGCGGTGACAGTGATGGACTCAATGTCAGCTTTTTTTCCTTAAATGTCATCTTTCGTCTATGAGTTTTCTCTGCTCCGGAGGCATGCAAGCCTAATGCTGGCTCGTTGCAACCATTGATCATTGATTTTGTTCTAAATGGAAAGCTTGCCAGAAGACTAGAAATTCTGGAATTTATTAGGATTTCTTTAAGAGGCACTTTAGCTCAACACTTCTCATTACTGTCTTTACAATGTTAGTTATTTTTCTTTTTATGTCGTATGATTTGTAAAGGGTTAGTACTCAGAGAACAATATATGATTAAACCATTGTGCCTGCCGAGGCTGCTGGCTTTAGTGAAAAGGGTTCTCGGGGGGCTAAATACATATTTGACTAGCGATTGGCAACGTGGGGCTGTTTTACCAGCAAAATCTGTATTTTGAGATTTGCTGATGGGGTGCAGGCTAAATGGTGTTTCAGTGGAGGTTTTGATTAAACAGGGTCACTTAGAAATGCATACCTCTTATTTTCGTACAGGCAGGGCTAAACATTTTTATATTTTGACACTGGGTGTGCAAACATCCTGGAGTGGGTACCACATACAGCAGCAGGATAGAGAGGAAATGTGTTTATGGATTGATCTGATTCTGGCTGGGCTTGGGGGGTCTAACAACTTGTTCCTGTGTGTATGTATAGACAGGAACATTACCTTCATGAACATGGAAGGAGAGTAGCTTAAGGTGTGATCATGTGTTAACATTTAACCAACTCCTATGGCCACAGCTAAGTGATCATTCTTCATTTGCCCGGAAAGCACCTATTTGCGTAAGGCAGTTGGCTAAATGTTTTTCTTTTCTGATGTGCTTCTTTTGGCACAAGACTAGTTCAAACAGGTATGTTAGCTCTTGGCTGGACTGTCTGACATCCCGGCTTTATTACAGGGCTGTGTGCCCAGGGAATGTGAATTATAGTTAGTATCGGCCTGGGTCTCCTAAACACATCACTCAGTCTAGTTGATTATAGAATTTTCTCTGGAGCTGAGGCTTCAGATTCCTCTCTTGAGTGAGGGGCCTGTTTGCACAGCGCCAGGAGCCTAATGCAGTTCCTGCAGGCAGACAAAGAGACACCCAGGAGAAAGGAAAGGGTCTGAGGAGGAGCAGAGAGAGGCAGAGGATCACTTCAGGCTGCCATAGGCTGCATAGAAGGCTATCCTGCAACTGACACCACCCTGTAAGAGTAACAGGCAGATGAGAGAACTTTCTGGAAAATGGAATCCCCACCAGTGAAGCTGTACCAGAAGCTGCACATTAGCATGTGGATGCAGAGTGTTTTCTCATAGGCTGGGAGAGGCTGCTGTGTAGTTACAATCAGGAAAAGGCTGGTCTGATACATCCACTGCGCTCTGGGAGGCCTCGTATAGGTACATCACATGCAAATGAGTTTCATGCAAATCAGACAGGGCAAGCCCAGTGTGTGAGGTGAAACAACAACAGCAACAACAACAACAGCAGCAACAACAACGACAACAACTTGCTCCTGATCTGCCACATAACTAGGAAGGATGGACACCACTTTACCATGTTATAAGCCTCACCAATTATGACACCTCTGCCACCCATCTCTGCTGGGGGGAGGATATTCTTTGAAGCTGTATCTCTTTCTGTCCCCTCGAACTTACTGTCCACCTACCTGCTGGAGTCCTCCATCTGAAATCCAGTACCTCATGGCTACTAATTTCACTCCAAGTAAAAAGCAGGTGTGCTTCTGACGGAATGGCTCCTCATGATCCACAGCACCTCATTTCTCTCTCCTCATGATCCACAGCACCTCATTTCTCTCTCTTCTCTCCTTACACGCAAGCATGCTCGCCTCTCAGCAAGAGTTCCTTCCTCTGGGCTTTTGTACATGTGGTCCCTTTGGGAAGCAGTCTCCCCTGACAGTGACAATTCAGGATCTGTTCAAACACCACCTCTGTAAGAGTCATTTTCCACAATCTTATACCTCAGGCTGGAGCACACTGTGCCATCTTCCTCTGTGTTCTAGAACAGGCTCCTGAAGGAAGCAGACACAGAGCTATAGGAGGGCAGTTCTAGGGTGTATAGAGCGATCAGCATTGGGTAGGCACAAGGTTGCACTCACTCGGCAGAGGAAGCTGAACAGCAATGTAGGCAGGTCAGGTATAAGGGTCCACCAGTGTGGCCTCCAGGAAGACAAAGCCTCTAAGTTTGTATAACTCACCTTGTTTAGCTCCCAGATCCCACACTGAGATTGCCCCAGCAAGGGTGACAGCTCAGGAAGTACAGCTCTCAAAGCTTGGCAGAGCCTGAAGGGAACAAAGCTGCCTGCTGGCTATCAACTGGGCACATTCCTGCATCTGAGCAGCAAACCCTTCCCCAGCACGGTGCTCTCTATTTCTACCTCCCCTCTTTTCCTCAGTGCACTTGAGATTGTTTTGCAGTCATGTTCATTTAGTGATGCGATCTGGGTCTTTCTTCAAGAGAGCCTCATCTGGGTTGTTCCCTGCTATATCCAGGGAGGCTTGAGTGCAAGGCTCCCTTAGCACAGAGCTGTGGAACGAGAGGATGCTTGCTAACCATATTGAGATCTCCTGTGCAATCCTTTAAAAGTCAACACTGCTATCAACATTCAAGATGAGAAAACCCAAGTTCAGAGTGGCAGACTATTCAAAAGTTGACAACTAAAGAGGCCAGAGCGCTGATCAGGGAGCTTTGCAGGTCCAGATTTTGGTGGTATCACCATCATTGCAGCCGCCGCTGCCACCACCACAACCACCAGCTGCAGCAACAGCAGCAGCATGTAGGCAGTAGCTTGAACTAAAACATCTGCACTTGCCAGGTGCATCCTCCACCACTGAGCTGCATCCCCAGCTCTCTCTTGCTCAAGCTCTTAAGTCATGTACCCCACTGCTGTTGTCTCTCAGAGCCTCATCTGGGAGGATGAGACAGGGCTGAAGAATGCTCCAGCATAATCCAGGGCCCATGGGAGAACACAGAGCTTGCCCAGGGCAGAGGTCAAGGCCAGGCCAGGGCAGAGAACAATGTTGGGAATGTGGCAGTATTCTTTTTTTTTTTTTTTTTTTTTTGGTTTTTCGAGACAGGGTTTCTCTGTGTAGCCCTGGATGTCCTGGAACTCACTCTGTAGACCAGGCTGGCCTCGAACTCAGAAATCTGCCTGCCTCTGCCTCCTGAGTGCTGGGATTAAAGGCATGAGCCACTACTGCCCGGCTATTCTTGAGTTGAGCACTGTGGTTTGGATGAAGCACCACCTTCGAAAGCTTGGCTGCCAGCTGATGAGATTTTAGGAACTCATTGGCCCACAAGGGTCCTGTCACATCAATGAATTAATCCCAGGTAGGTTGAGAACACAGTGCATTATTGGGAAGCAGGACCTTGTTGGATTGAGTTCACTGCAGAGGAATGCCATGCAAGGGTAAAGGTGAGCATGGTCCTCACCACAGGTCTTTCTCTTCCATGGCTGCCATGGGTTGAGCAGGTCGGCTCTGCCATATGCTTCAACGATGCAAAAAAAAAAATCCCCCAACCATGGACTGAAACTTTGGAAACCACAAGTCAAATAAGACTTCCCTCCATTTTTATTTCTCAGATATTTTGTCACAGGGGTGGAAATGTGATTGGTACACCAGTATGTTGAGAGTAGAGACATCTGCATGAAGGACCAGGTGGAAATGTGTCATTCTGGAGCTGGAAGGAAATCTTAGAGAACCTCCATCCCCATTTCCTTCTTCTCCAACCTTCTAAGTGAAGGCTCTTACTCTGGGTTCTGATTTATTCTCTGATGGATCCCACCAGAGTCCACTGAAATAGGTCCATAAATGAATGCAACCATGCAGGATTCTTTAAGTCTGGCTCAGCTCAGCACGTCCAAAGGAGACACATTTAGCATATCCATTTTCCTCTAGGGCCTCCCTCTTCCTGCCAGGACTTCAAGAATCTCACTGAAACTGATAGAGAGGAAATGTGACCCACACCATCGTGTCCCCTTCGGACTTCGGTCCCGAGCAGCTTGTGCTCAGAGTTGAAAGCCAGTTACACCCAAAGTGACCTGAGTCAGTGCTTACCGCAGCCAGTCTGTACCTGGACCAACTTACTTCGTCGAACTCCTTTCTCCACCACTTTCTAGTTTCTTATTTCCTATTTCATCTGAGTTCATGCATCTTCTTTTAGAAGCCTTTCTTTGGTGTTATGAGCCATAGATGCTTTGGGCTTCAGGAAACCTGCAAGCCATGAGAGATGCATTCTCCTAGACAGGGCCTGGAAAAGGGTCAAGGTAAAGGATGCAGAAAGAAATAGTCTCTGACCTAGCTTTGAGATCTTTCCATACAAACTCAATCATATTTATGTATATGGTATGATGACCAGTCTTTTCAAATGTCTTCATTATTATTTTATGTGTACAGTATCTTGCCTGTGTGTGTTTGCACCACATGTGTACCTGGTGCCTTCAGAAGTCCGAGGAGGATGTTGGATCTTGGATGCTGAGAATTGAACCTTGGTTCCCATGAAGAGCAGCCAGTTGCTCTTAACTGCTCTCTCCAGGACCGTGATAGCTAATCTTGGTTGTCAATTTGACACACTTGGGAAGAGGGGCTCTCAACTGAGGAATTGCCGTCTTCAGATTGATCTGGCCATGTTTATAAGGTCGATCTCTTGATTGCTATTGATTGAGGAGGGTGCAGCGCACTGTGGGTGATGGTACCCTGGGCAGGTGGGTCTGCCCAGAAAGGTAGCTGGGCAAGCCAATGCCTCCATGTTCTTGCCCAGGCTTCCTTTCATGATGGACTGTAACTTTCAAGACAAATAAGACTCTTTTCCTTCCCCGATTTGATTCCAGTTGATGTTTTATCACAGCAACAGAAAAGTAAGCAAGGACAGCATTTAATGCATTCCTATCAATTTTACATGATATTTGTAATGGTGTTCCATAACCAGAAACAAGATGAAATTATTAAAATTAAAAATACAAACCAAAGAATGGAGGGTCCAAATAAATTCTGTGGCCTAACACAGTTTAGACTGTGAGCTTCTGGGAAGCTGGAACATAAAGGAAAATCTGATCCAGTTCACCTTCCTCCTCTTTGGAAGGCAGGCAGGAGATCATGGGGAAATAAAGTCAGCCATGTAGAAAGTGTGGGGAACTACCCAGAGCTATGTAGGTTCAGAGATAGAGTGGAAAAGGCCATACTTCCCATGTATTCTCAGAAGCAGGGTATAAGTTGGTTTGTGAGCCACATCCAACCCAAAGATAGACTTCCTTTGGCATTCAGAATGTTTTATGAGTCAGAGTTAATTTGTATTAATAAAATAAAATCTGGGTCTCCTCTGCCTTCTGTGTTCACAGTCCCCATGGAGTTATTCTGAGTCTAATTTTGTTGTTTATATTGCAGTCACTTATGTGTTCTGCCAACACTGAGGTGAACGATTGGAAAGGCTTCTAGAAGCCAGGGGACTGGATGAGGTGGGAGAAATGGGGCTTGAATTTGACCCTGATGCAGGGATTAGGTTTGGGTAGAGGAGAGGGGAGTGCCTAGCAGTGGTAAGGGAGTGGGAAAACCGTTGTAGGCACTAGTGTGAGCAGAAAAGATGAGGACATCTGCATGAGCTAGGAGTATGGTAGACTCCTGATAAGTAGTCAGTGCACCTACATGTCTATATGACGGGCCTGACCCCGGTCTCAGGAGTCATGAGGAGGAGGTGGCTGCTGTGGCTTCTGCATCAAGGGGGAGCAGACTGTACCAGTATCTTGAGATCCTCTCAGGATGGGCTGTGTGGTTTATTCAATGAAGACTAGAGGAGGGCCATGGTATATGGCCTGGAACCTGAGGATGTCTGGGCATGGGGAAGAGTAGAGTCACATGGTTTCCAGACCCCGATGCTCATCAGAGATCAGCTGTTTGAACCTTCACCTCACAGAGCCCCAATTTCCTTATCTGGAAAACAGGAAAGAGGATGTTTTGCTGAAGCAAAGTTTGAGAAATTTAAAGAAGTATTTAGAACAGGCTTGGTGCAAATGCTTGGAAGTATGGGGCTGTGAGCATCAGGACATATTTGGCTTCAAATTCTAGTCCAGGCTAGTTCCAGAGACCAGAAGCCCCTATGGATTCCTGATTAGAAAACGCTGAGTTGACAGGACACATCCTGACAGTGCTATGGCGGTAGGACACATTCTGGTCAGGAGGCTGGGTCTTCTGCCTCCCATCTCATTTTCCTTGCCCTCATCTCGAGAGCTGGTGACATTCATCCTCCACCACACTGTCTTTGTCTTTTAGATCCCTAAACATTCTAGCATCAGGTCTCTGTGTGCTCACTGCTGGGACACAAACCATTCTCAGACCTTGACCCCCACCACCCAAGAGGCTACTGGAGTCACATAAGTTTCCTGTTGCAGGCTATGGAGAAGTGCTAGCCCTGCCCCTAAAGTGGGTGTTGAGACAGGAAGCTGCAAGAGCTCATGGGAAGGTAGTCATTCATTTATTCCTTGCCTGCAGAGCCACCAACAAATAAATACTCATCCTTTGTGCCAGGCCCACAGGATAATGCAAAGATGATTCTCCTGTGCCCTCAACAATCCCTGGGTATTCTTGCCCATTCCAATTATTACAAATAACAGGCTTAAGACCTTCTCAAACTTTTTGCACACTAGATGCATCTGATTTAAGACTTGTGAGTCCTTAGTGACATCATTTTGGATATCCACATATTTTCCAATTTCATAGTAATGTGGGATTTTCTTCTGTTTGTGATCATAGTCTTTTACATGTTGATAATTACCAGCTGTATTAGATACAACCGTGAGGTTTAATCTTGGTTGTCAGGTTGACACACCTGGAAAGAGAAACTCAGCTGAAGAATTACCTCCATCAGATTGGCCTATGATTGGTCTATAGGGCACTGTATTATTGCTAATGGCTATGAATGGGGGGAGAAGCCCATTTTGGGCATTGCTAACCCTAGGCAGGTGGACTGTATAAGACAGGTAGTTGACCTGGACCCTGAGAGCAGCAGTGTTCCTTCATGGCAGTTTGTGCTTTAAAAGCAGGAACCTTAGCAGCCATGGGCCTGTCATGGTCATGATACCTCCTGACTCCATTGTTTGGCTTCTAGAAAGCTGTAACATTTCACAAGACAAACCAGAAGCTGCCGAAGCTGGGAAGATGTGCTGTGGAATCATCTCAATGCTGGCTAGATATTAAAGATAGGTGACTGTAGACTAGGCTTTCCAGGTAGCAACAGGACAGTGCTGAGGTCACAGCGTTATAGCTCTGCCATCTTTTTAAAATGAAGTCTCCAGGACGTCCTCTCCTGGGGATGTCTGGTCGTCAGGTCATGGCCCTGACCCAGACTGGGAGAGCATGGAGAGTTGGAGACGACAGGAGATACACAGTTGAGAGTGAAGACAAGCGTGGACCCTCCGGGTTCTGAAGGGAGGGAAAGGGGCCAGAACGAAAGTTCCTGGGCAGGCTTAGAACAGGAAGTTGAGGAATTGGTTTTGGATTTGTGAGGAAGTATAGAGAAAATTGTGTGTGTGTGTGTGTGTGTGTGTGTGTGTGTGCGCACGCTCAAGCAATTACTCAGAGAGGTAGACTTGGCCAGATGGGGGTGGAGAGCACTCTAGAAGGGGTCACTGTTAGCAAACGAGCTCTTTAGCCAACCCGTCCCAGGACCTCAGGTGTTTGGAAACATTCCTATACTTTCACCAACCTGAAGGTTCCCCTGATGCTGAGTTCCAGAGCACAAGGGATGCATCTGTGGGAGGATGGGAGGACTGGCCAGGTCTCCCAGGGCTGACAGAGGGCCAGGCCTTCATGGGGGTACCTTCCAGGTCTGTTCTTCCTGTGTGAGGAGCCAGTGAAAGCAGGCATCAGGCGGGGTTTGGGTGGGGGGAGGTACATACTTCCAGGCCCATCTGTGGGAAAGTGGAAACAGTTCTGCCCCGGTTAAAGAGATCCGCATGTGTTTTAATCAGTCCCCCTCAAGATGAATGCAAGACCTGGTGACAGATGACACCCCACAGAGAGGAAAGCATCTTGGGGTTGTTTCTGAAACTCATCAAGAGAGGAGATAACCAAAGAAGTGCACCCCGCCAAATCCCATAGAATAGCAGTGGTTCAACAGGGTTTCCTCAGCTTTCCCCCCAAACCCTGGTCCCTGTACGTGGGGATCTGGGCATCTCTATAATTATCCAGCATTTCTTATCTATTAACCCATCCTATTTGCTAGCTGGATTGCTTGTGAAAGCCTCTTGTTTTAATTAGCGTGTCTCAGATGAAGAGTAAACAAACATTCTAACAAACTATTATGACATAAAGTTGATTTTTCAGTTACTCAACAGCTACGCCGTGGATATAGCGAATTTAGAATTAAACGCCTCTCTCAGAGGCTTTAATGATCTCAGTCAAGAATGTTTTGATTAAATTAAGGCTATTGAGAATGTGCTTTTTTGAAAAGCAATTGTGAACACAACACCAGGAACGAGCCAGGTCCCAAGCCCAAGATACCTCAGGGTTCCCAGGAGGTTCTCTCCGAGAAAGCAGAGTGGGACATCTCAGCGGGACTGAGAAAAGCTATGGTTGACAGCAAAGTCCATTACACTGCTATGGAAATGACTTAAGGGGCTGGGCATGGTTTCCACACGTGTCATTCTAGCACCGGGGAGGCTGAGGCTGGAGGATCATGAACTTGAGGCCAGTCTGAACTACATGGTAAGACCCTGTCATCAAAAGACAAAATCACCGGGCTCTTAGCTAGGGCTCCCCAGAAACACACCATACAGCATACATGGCTTGTACACCCATCCAGTGTCTAGCCTCAGAGAGGTCCTGTAGATGTTCTGGGTCTTGAAGGGCACCACAGTGCTGTCCTTTCTACATTCGTCTGACAGTTTCAGTTCAATTTGTTGGAAAGATCATTTCCTTTCTGGTGCACTGCTTGTCTTTCCTACCAACCGAGCCCTGTCTCGCTTTGTGTCTGGACTGTCTATTCTGGTCTGCCCACCGTTGTCTGCCTTTATGACAATATACCGTTCTGATCACTGTAGCCTTAGAATGCTTTCTAAAAACAGACAGTACCACCTCCCAGGTTTCCTTTTCTTTTCTAGAACTATTACAAGACAGAGTTTCACTAAGTTTCCCAGCTGGCCTTGAGCTTACTTTATAGCCCAGGCTAGCCCTGAACTTGTGGTCCTACTATTTCAACCTTACCAAGCAGCTGAAATGACAGTCTCCTACACCAGGCTAGGTTATTTCTCTTATACTTTGCAACTTGCTAAATCTATTAGCATTTATGAGGCACCCATCAATTTTTCTTTGCTTTTTATTTTTATGATTTTTTTTAAATTTATGTATGCATGTATGTCTATCTGTGTGTATGTGCACATGTGTATAGAAGTCAGATGAGGGCACTGTATCCCCTGGAGCTGGAGTTATAGGTGGTTGTGAGCTGCTTATGGGTGATAGGAACCAAACTCAAGCCTTCTGGAAGAACATCAAGTGTTCTAACCACTGAGCCATCCAGCTAGAAGCTCCATCAGATTTTATTCATTTATTTATTTATTTATTTTTGGTTTTTTGAGACAGGGTTTCTCTGTATAGCCCTGGAACTCACTCTGTAGACCAGGCTGGCCTTGAACTCAGAAATCCACCTGTCTCTGCCTCCTAAGTGCTGGGATAAAGGCATGTGCCACCACTACCAGGCTCCATCAGGTTTTTTATGTAACTGATAATTTCATCTGTGAGTAAGGATGGTTTAACTCTTTTTTTTTTTTTTTTTTTTTGATGCCAGGTTGTTGTGGACAGCCCTGGGACTGTATGCATTTGTATTCTAATTCTGCCCTCCTGTGAGGGGCTTCTGACAAGGAGTGAGTTACACCTGTGACTTCTTGTGAACCAATCCCCTAATGAATAAAAGAGCCAATCACTGGGCATGTAGGAGGGACTTCCAGGTCGGAGAGAGGAAGAGAGGAAGCAGGAGAGAGAGAGAGAGAGAGAGAGAGAGAGAGAGAGAGAGAGAGAGAGAGAGTTTTTGGAACAGGGACAGCACGTAGGTAAGATGTAGCTACTAAAGTCTCCTGGTATGGCAGATCGGAAAGGATTCACCACCAGAGGAATCAGATTTTGATAAGGCTTACAAGATTAGGTTTTAGTTGTTGCACCCAGAGATTGAGTTAGGGTTGTTTCTGAGCTAAGTATGTGTTCAGTTTTCCTTCACGAGGCGGCTCGTCTGGGTTCCAGAGAGAAAGGTACAGCAGCAAAGTGTGGGTTTGCCTGGTGTGCACCCCAGAGGCCGAGGGGGTATTGAAGCTTGGGGCTGGCATGGTAGTGACCCACCAATGGAAACCTAGTGAGCTGGGTGGAGAGACCGTGGAGCTCTGACTCAGAGCTCCACAAAATAAAAGCAGGTTGGCCATTGCCCACCAGTGCATGGCTGGCCTGCCTGCCCAGGCAGAGAGAACCAGGGTATAGCGTGGGAACATGATGTATTCCCTCTTTTAAATATTTCCTGCAACATCAGGTAGTCTCTGTGTTCCATGCACGCAGGCATTGCACAGGGCTCCCTGACCGCAGGAGGGACTTGCCATGTGGTGGGATTTGTGTCTGATTATAACTGACTGAAGCACACACTTCTTTCCTCACCTCTCAGGCATGCTTTGAGAACTTGAATGTGCCCACCTCATCCCCAAACAAGCAGCTATAAAGTAAAACTTGCAGGAAAATGATCCCAATGATTGACACGGTGAAAATAAACATCTGCTTAGCTGTCTATCATTTGCTCCAACATCATTAGCTAGCATCTCTGTCTCAGAATGCAGTTATACACAGGACACTTGTAGAAACCCATCACCCTGGTCCTGAAATAGCTCTTCAAAATGTCTGTGGCTTAGGTTCTGAGTTCCTCTTCCACCTCAGTGGTCCAGAGAACACTTTCATTCTGTAGACTGGGAAGGGTCATCAGGCCCATTGCATATTTGTGCACCTACCTCTTGTGTTCACAGTGGTTTTGTGGGAGCCTGGTCTGCATTTCTGACTCTCAGGAGATGCAGTTCTTTGTGTAGAAGAGGATGATAAACACGTCTGTATCTACGTCTGTATATGAACATATTCGTATTATCTCCATCAGAGAGTGGTAATGAGACAACAGGGAGTAGACAGGACGTGGGAGCACTTGGCAGGATGCTCAGAGGCTGAAGTGTCCCCCAAAGGCCACGTGCCCCATCTGTGGTGGCAGTGAGAAGTGGCAGAGCCTTCAGGAGGTGGATCCTAGTAAAGGAAAAAAGTCACTGAGGGGTGTTCATAGAAATGTTGGGGACCCTGGCCCTCCCTTCCTTCCTCTCCCTGTTCCTTCCTTTCCCTTCCTTCCTTCTCTTCCCCTTCCTCCTCCCCTTCCCTCCTCTTCTCTCTGCTTCTTCTCTTCCCCTCCCTCCTCTTCCTCCTCCTTTCCCCTTTCTCCTCCTTTTCCCCTCCCTCCTCCTCTTCCCCTCCCTCCTCCTCTTCCCCTCCCTCCTCCTCTTCCCCTCCCTCCTCCTCTTCCCCTCCCTCCTCCTCTTCCCCTCCCTCCTCCTCTTCCCCTCCCTCCTCCTCTTCCCCTCCCTCTTCTTCTTCTCCCCCCTCTTCCCCTTTCTTCACTTCCATGCAGTGAGCAGTTTTCCTCTGTTGTTTTTGTTTGTTTGTTTTTTTAAGACCATAGTATACCTCAGCACTAACCCAAACCTCTGAAACCGCTTGGCAGCCCTGCTTTCTTTTGTCTTCAGCTTCAGGCATCTTGTCCCATTGATGGAAAGCGACAAGCACCTGTCTCCTTGATTTCTTCTTTCACCTCCAGGCCACTTGGGGTCATTTGCTAAGGTGAGGAAGACAGAGCAAAGGTCAGGATTGGAACAGAGAGATCAAGAGCAGATTGTAATTATGGTGGGACTAAGGTGCGGGGAGCTGAACAGAGGCTAGGAATGCCAGTGGTCTGGCATTTAGCGAACAGGATGGAGTTGGGCTGGAAAACTGGATGTGCCCAATGGAAACGATGAGGTGTACACAGGAGGAGGAACGAAAGCGTATGCTACATTTCTCTCATATTGAGCCTTAGGGAAATCAAGAGACAAGCTGGGTTGGTGGGTGGGAGAGAAGGGAATTTGGATGGAGTCTTCCCTCTGAATCGTAGGAAGGTGGAGCCTTAGGAAGGAGGTCACCACCGAGTCTTCCAAGTGTGGTTGAGATGCACCCTGTGAGACACTCTTGACACTTGACAGTGTGGAGGTCATTCATTGGTGACAAGGAGGGAAGGAAAGTCCATGCGGGACCTGGAGAGCATGGCAGCTTTAGAACACACAGCACTAGTCAGCTCATAATTCCATGCTTGTGTCTTAGGCTGGAGAATGAGTCCCAGTCAAATCGCAGAGCTGACCCTGACAGAGTACAGTCACTGAGCGGTGGTTGGCAGTTCCCTCTCTTTGAGAGCTACTCTGTGTCAGTCCAACCACTTTACCCTTTTACAAGACAAAAAAAAAAAAAAAAAAAAAAAAAAAAGTCTTCTGAATTATTTTCAGAGTGAGGGATTTGACCAAAAGCAAATATCTTGAAATACTTGAGCATTAACTTGCTGGATCCCTGTAACTCCCAGGAAGTTGCCTCATCTTGTAGCCACAAATGCTCAAGCACAAAGAGTTAACAGGGCTCTCGGTTTGAGGTGGGAATCCAAGCCTCTGCCTTGGGTAGCTTCTGAGTCTCAGTGTGAACCTAGCTCACAGGGCCTGGGCCTGGCCCGTGCTGTTCTGAGACCTAGACAGATCTCACTGGGATTATTTTTGCTATGGGCTTAAAATGGATACTGACTTGACCTAATTTATATTTAGTTTTTGTTTGCATTTAGCAAAGTCTTGCTTCAGGGATAGTGTTTACTTGATTCAGAGTTGAGCCCTAGAAATAAGTGGGAAAAGTTTTCTATATCTTGAAGGGTGGTTTGCTGTCTAAAATCTGGGGGACTGTGGGAATTGCTTGAAAATAAAATTCTTCTCACTGAAGCTGATTTCAGGGACACAAGAACTGAACTAAATATTAAAATACAAAGGTCACACTTCTATGGACTCTCAGCAAGGATCAACAAATTCATCTAAATGACTAAAGAGTAAACCAGTCAACCTTTTTTTTAAAAAAAGATTTTACTTTTAAAATTGTGTATATGTGCACATAAGTGCAGGTGCATGTGAAGGCCAGAAGAGGACATTAGATGTCCCTGGATCTGAAGTTACTAGCAATTGTAAAGCTCCTTATGTAGGCGCTAGGATGTAAACTGAGGTTAAGTATATGCTCTTACCTGCTCAGGTCTCCTCCCTTCCTCTCTCTCTCTCTCTCTCTCTCTCTCTCTCTCTCTCTCTCGTTTAATTTGAGATGGGATCTATGCAGCAAGGCTAGCCTTGAGCTTCTATCCCATCTCCACCTCCCAAGTGCTAGGCCTATAGGCTTACAGCACCACATCCCACCAAAACAGTAAATAGTTTAGACTTTTGTGGAGTATACCATCTATGTCTCTCTAACTCAACTGTGTCATGACTGTGTGAAAGCACCCATAGACAGCACATAAGCAGACCAGTATGGCTGTCTTCCACTAAAACTATTTGTGGATGCTGAAGTGTAATTTCAACCTAATTTTTGCATGCTACAAAATATGAATCTTCCCCCCCTCAGCCACCTAAACAGATGAAGCTCATTCTTCACTCATGAGCCATACCAAAGCAGGTAGCAGGTCAGACTCTGCTGACCTTGCCTTACAGGAAATTGGAAGGGCTTAAGAAGCCAGAGAGATAGCAGTAAAGTCCGTGATTCAAAAGAATCAGGGGAACATTGAGTAGTGACTGAACTCACTTGTCTCAGAAAGGAGGGACAAGCTCTCGGTTGTGATTTAGGGCTGGAAGTTTTGTTACAGGTTTCTGAGGGAACAGATTCTTATTTACTACTGGAGCAAACTCAACACTCTCCTCTCATACATACACTGGGAAGTCCTGTAACAGTGTGGACCCTTTCATAGATGAGCAACAACAACCTAATGTAACTGAGTTCAAGGGGAAAAAAATGAACCAGTTTATCCGTGGAGTGGGAGGAGCTTGGGTGTCTGCATGATTTCCGGTACATTTTGCTTGTATTTGTCAGATACAAATGCAAGCAAAATGACTGGGGCCCACTTCCAGCCCTCTCCTGCGCATGCTCACATCTTCTCTGAGTCTGTTGTATCCTCATAGGAAGGAGTGAAGGAGTTGTCACCTCTGCTAACTACAGATAAGGCCAATGTGGAAGCCAAAGTCTTAAGGGCGCATTCATTATGGTTGGACTAGGCCCCTGATACAGAGGGCTGGGGGAGCAGGCTCACTCATCCTTCAGCCATGTGAAGATGCCACAAGAAAGCCTTCCCTAGATACAGGCCCCCTGTGTTAATGACATGTCTCATCACCTTGACAAAATGCCATATGCAAACATCTTGTAGGAGGAAAGGCTTATTTTATTCACAGTCTCAGAATGTTCACTGAATCAGGGAAGGCATGTCAGAGCAAAGCTGCTCACTCCATAGTCACCAGGAGGCAGATATTGGGGAATATTGCAAGTCCACCAACTTTCCTCTTGTCCTTCCTTTAACTCCAGAGCTCAATCCTGGCCAATGGGGTGGTGCTACCCACATTCAGAATGGGTCATACCTCATCAGTGAATGCTCTCTGCAAACAACCTACAGATACAGCCAGACTGCACCTTTCCAGTCCCCTAGGATTGAGAGTTGACAATAGTCAGGTTGACAGTGAAGACTGACCATAATACCACTTGATCTTGCACTTCCTAGTTTCCAAAAGCATGAGAAATAAATTTCTGTTTTTTAAAAATTACCCAGGCTCAGGCATTCTGTCACAGTAGGACACACTGGACTGAGACAAAATCAGTTTGTTCTCAGAGTATAACCTTGATTGAACTGACCTGATCAGCTAATAGGCTCATCCCTAAGTGGACCACTGTTGTTGAGAAGGTAAGAATCTATATTTGTTTCCATTTCTATTCTGCAGAGAGCGAAAGAAATTAAACTGCATCTAAGCTCAGAATAAGAGCAGAGGAGTTGGGCTCCTCTGTTTCATGTTTTCAAAATGCAGAGTGGATGCTGGACAGGTAAAGAGAGACAAGAATTAGCCATTGCAAGTTCTTTGAGTGGGATCCTGATGCCTGGGACACTAGATTCTAAAATTGAATGTGATCCATGGTTGTTTCTAAGCAGAAGGGTCCTTGAGACAGAGAATAAATTTATGACCTCTTTATGAGCCATGTCTGGCAAATAAGTGAGCCAAATTGAACCAAGCAACATCAGTTCCTGGGGCCATTAGAGAAGAGGGGCTTTCTATGAACAGTTGCCATGGTATATATCAGTCTTGGACCACTGATGGCCACTCAACCATCCTATGGTAACTGTCCATGCAAGAACAGAGTAGTAAACTGGAGAAACAGAGCTTTCTTCCCTTTTCATAATTGTTATTGGAATATTTTTACCACAGTGAAATTAGCAAACAGGAAAGGACAGTTCTACATTGTTATATATCTGTGACCCTCAGATGAAGAGAGAGGAAGATATAGAGAGAGACAAGAGACAGAGAGACAAAGAGAGAGACAAGACAGATCGCTCCAGCCTCCTAGAAGTTTCCTTGTGTCTCCTGATGAGAACACCCCAAGGTACTGTTGCTCCAAGGTCTTCCCTCTTGTTCACGTATCATCCACAATTCTTGCCTTTTGGTGAATGCAAGTGTTTGTTTCTATTGGGCTCAGACCTCAAAATGAAGTGCTTCAAGTAGGATATGTATTTGGTCAATGTCAGTAGATAACTCACAGCTACTTTCTCAAACAGTTCTGCCAATTTATCTCCTACCAGCAGCATATGAGAATTCCTTTTGCTGTACATACTGCCGGTTTATTACCAGGAAGACATCTTTTTCAGATAGCATCACCCAAGCTTCCAGATAAACTGTGTTTGAAACTGAAAGCCCCTTAGGCTTTCAGTTATATGGGAGGTACATCCCATTTCCTGTTCATCCTGGTGGGTTCCAAGAATTGTAGGTGGCCATACTAAAAAGACCAGAAAAGTTCTGAGGTGGTGGACTCACTTCTGATGTTTGGAAAACCCTGGTGCAGGTGGAAGTTGGCTGTCTTGGTGTGTCTGGGGGTGCTGTCCCAAAGCAACACAGGCTTGCCTCCCACAAATCTGTAGACTCACGGACCACCATCAGGGTGTCTGGTCCAATTCTAGGGAGTGAAGGCTGTCTTTTGGACTCTTGAATGCTTTTTTCCTCATAGAGCCTCAGAACAGAGAGCGCTCCAGGATCCCTTTTCTAAGTCACTAATGCCACTGAGGGAACTCTACCCCTATGTCCTCATCACCTCCCCAAAGATCCATCCCCTACAGTCACTGTGTCTGGCATTCAGATTTCATATATATATATACCCGAAGGAGACACAAATATTTAGCATATAACAATGACTATCTGGGGAATGCTAGAGATGGGTACCTCCGTGGATGTCAAAGAGAGAGACAGAGAAACTTAGAGGAGGTCATCCAAACCTTGAGAATGAGAGAAAGAGCATGGTTGTCTCCTATCTGAAATCTGAAAGGCATGGGACCAGAACAGAGGTATTGTGTAGTTCAGAACAGCTTGGGGTTGAGAATATTTGCATATACATAAAATTGAGAAAGTGCCTCTATCAGAGTGGCCTTTAGGCAGATGTATGAGGCGTTGTCTTGGTCGATGGTCGACGTAGAAGGGTCCAGACCCAGGTATAAGAAAGTAACTGATCCCAGAAAGGAAGGCAGTGACTGACATGTCTCTATGTCTTCTGCCTCAGTGTCTACCCCAAGGTTTCTGCCTTGAGTTCTTGCCTTGATTTCCCTCAGTGATGGATTGGGATGCATATGCCAAATAAACCATTTCCTCTCCAAGTGGCATTTAGTCATGGGGTTTCATCACACCAATCTCTACCTTTTCTACACAGAGACTGGAGATAAGTTAATACAATGTTTTTTAAAAATAATTTTGTATAAGGAACAAAGTTTAATGGGATTGACTTTTCCACCTGTGTCATTATGGTGCCATTCAAAAGCTTCAGGCTTGAGGGCATTCTTGACTTTCAGCTTAGGGCTGCTTAACCTGTATTAGAGTGCAGTTGCTATGCATGTCTTGTCCCGGACTGGGTTTGCAGTATCAGAAGGTTGACATAAGCAAGTGAATGAGTCTCACCAAAACTCTGTCTATGATTCCCTATGCATAACCAGAATGCTAAAATGTTCCAGCATAGCCTAGAGTAGCCATGCTAAAAATATCTATTAGTCTCTTTCCAGTTGTGATAATAAAACACTATGACCAAAGTAACTTATAAAAGGGTTTATTTGGAGTGTACAGTAACAGAGAGATAGAAATCCATCAGCATTATACCAGGGATCATGGGATCTGGCAAAGCAGCTGAGAGCTTATATCCTGAATCACCAACAGGAAGCAATGAGTTCATTGGAAATGGAGAAAAGCTTTTGAAACCTTAAGCCCTCCCCCAGCAACACACCTCCTTCAACAAGAACTGGGGAACCAGGATATGGCATTACAGAAGGTTCTAGGTCACTTGAATGTGTTCCTGATTAGGATGTGGGACCTTCCACATTACTTCTCAGCAATGACATGAGTCTTCATTGGTCAGGGGTCTTCACAATGACATCCACCAAAGGCCCAGGAGCGACAGGAGCTTATGTCTATGAAATGGTGCCAAAACAACCCTTTTCTTTCTGTCAGTTGCTCGTCAGAGGCATTTGTCACAGAGTAGAAAGGCAGTGTGACAGAGACTAGTAGGGAGCAGGATGCCCTGATAAACCCACAATCTGTAGTGGTGCTGGCAATGCTTTCTGGTGTGTGTGAAAACTAGAAGTGAGCTCAGGTCGACCAGAAAGCTGGACTCCTGAACCCTGAGGTATGGGGTAGAGGGTGGGGATGGGGTGGGGGAGGGAGGGGAATGAAGCCTCAGAGTTAATAGAGCAAATAGAATGCGCCCCAAGTCAACCCCATAATAGACAAGACAGGGTGTAGCTTGGGATTTGGAGATCTCCCAATAGAGGGGCCAAGCCTAGTACTGAGCCATAAAGATGTGGATTATAAGAAGCCACATAGGTCCCTGGAGAGGTCCTTACACACTCTGGTCCTGATCTGGGGACCAGGGCTGCCTACAAAGCTGTTGGCTGCCAGAGGAGAACAGTGACCCAGCCCCAGACGCAGTGAATCTCATGTGGCAGAAGAGACCACTCGCCTCCCACATTTTTTGAACCCTCCACTGGGCTGGTGGCGTCAAACAGGAGAAATGACAGTGCTGGTGAGGAATGGAATTGCGGGCGGCTGTGCAATGCTATAAATATTTGGTTTGAAACAGCAGAGACATTCAAGATAAAAGTTAAATAGAAATAAAAGCAGTCAGATGTTTATTACATGTTGCCATAAAATCCAAGAGCAGCCTAAAAAGGCAAATCGGAGTTTGTTTAACAAATAGGAGAGGAGTCGGGAAGAGATTGAGGCTGGCAGTCACTCAGGGGCTCTGCTCTCATTTGCAGGTGATTTGAAGTCCCAAGGGGACAGTTTGCCCTGGACATAGATGGGTATCTTTAGATGGCTGAGGACACAGAGGACTGCCCCAGCTCTCAGACTTTCAGAAGATACGCAAGTCACCTGACTTCAAGCTTCTTTTGCCCATTGGAGGGAGACAAAATGGGAGGGAGATCAGGTGAGACCTTCTCCAGGGGCTGCTGTTACAGACTTCATGGACCCCAGGAACACAGAAGTCTTGGGGATACCACAGGACAAGAGCTGTCTGAGCTGGGCACAGTTATAAGATTCATGGTGCTCTTTAAATTTTAATATCTCTCTCTCTCTCTCTCTCTCTCTCTCTCTCTCTCTCTCTCTCTCTCTCTCGCTGTGTGTGTGTGTGTGTACCCATGTGTGTGCAAGTGCATACATATGTAGAAGCCAGAGAACCAGTGTTGTTCCTCAGGCATTGTCTGCCTTCTGTTGAGAGAGAGAGATCCTTCACTGGCCTGGAACTTGAGTCAGGGTTCACCAAGTTGCCCAGGCTGGTTTTGAACTCATTCTGTAGCTTAGGCAGGCCTAGAACCTTTGATCCCCTTGCTTTCACCAGCACTGGCATTACAGGCCAGGGCCACCCAGCCCAATGCCAACAACACATTGTTTTTACCCCCCTACCACCACAGCACCCTCCTCATGATTCACAGAAGGAATCACAGAATAGTACGTCTGGAAGAGACCCAGGGATGGGTAGCTGACATTCTCTATAAAGAACCATTTGTGATTCATTCTGTCTGAGTCACAACCCCTCTGCTTTTGTATCATGAAAGTAACCATACCCAACCCCGAATGGGTGTTCTTATAAAACTTTATTTATAAAAACAAGTGGCTGTACAGGTCTAGTCTGTAGGCACTAACTTGCCAAGCCCACTTCTAACTCCTCTTCATGTTATAGTGAGAGAGACAGAAGAGCTGAGAGACAAAGGAAGCCTTTGAAAGACTCAGTCAATAAGTGATGGGCCTGGGAGGAAAACCAGTGGACTACTGGGAGCTGGTTGAACATAAGGCTTCACATCTGGGGCAGGTGGTCCAACAAAAGACCACCATGCAGCCTCAATAACAGAGTGTGCCTGGCTTGATATCACACTAAAGGTTACAAAGGAAATGAATGTGCCTGTCAAATCTCAAACCAAAGCTGGAAGTGTATGTATTTTTTTCAAATCTAATGTATTTTTATGGCCTAAGTAGGCAAAGTGACTTACAGGGATTCCACCAGCTCTCATACTATGCACAGTACAAAAAGGGGGTCTGGGAAGACTCATATCTGAAACCAAGGGATTACAAAGAAGTGAAGCAGTCCTGATGACCCACAGGGAGGTGGGCTCATCTCCTGGAATCTGGTTTCTGATTGGAGACATTGTTTGGAGACATTGTTTTGAAAGGGGCTATGCATGAAGAGATGGAGTTATCGAATGGTGGCCACCAAAAGGAGATGTCCATTTCCCAGAAGCTGTAAGTGTGACCTTGTCTGCTAAAAGGGTCTTTGGAGATGCAATTACAGATTTCAAGATGAGAGCATCCAGGAATATGCAGGTAGGACCAAAAATCCAACAAGAAAAACAATCCAGTGGCCAAGGATATGGGACAGATAGTGAAGTGCTCACTGTACAAGCTTGAGGACACAACTTCCATCCCCAGACCCCACATAAACAAACAAACAAACAAACAAACCAGGTGTGGATGCACACTCTAATCTCAGCACTTGGAAGGCAGAGACAGGTAGATTTCCAGGGTTCATTGACTAGCTAGCCTAGTGTAATTGGTGAGCCCTGCATCCCAATGAGAAACCTGTCTCAAAAGACAAGGGGGTTATTTTGATGAACACTTAAGGTTGACCTCTGACCTACATGTCTCACATACACACATGCATGGGCATGTTCACATTCATACCCCTGCACACACAAGGACATGCATGCACACACAGGGAATAATGCATGGTTGGGGTCATATGTGGAGCCAAAACTATATGTTCATACACAATGTGTGTGTGTGTGTGTGTGTGTGTGTGAGAGAGAGAGAGAGAGAGAGAGAGAGACAGAGAGAGAGAGAGAGACACAGAGACAGAGAGAGAGACAGAGAGAGAGACCGAGAGACACACAGAGAGGGACAGACACACACATGGGGGGCAGAAAGAGAGAGAGAGACAGAGAGACAGAGAGAGACAGAGAGACACACAGAGAGGGACAGACACACACATGGGGGGCAGAAAGAGACAGAGAGACAGAGAGACAGAGAGAGAGAAACAGAGTCAGAGAGACAGAGAGAGGGACAGACACACACATGGGGGGAGAAAGAGAGAGACAGAGAGACAGAGAGACAGAGAGACAGAGAGAGAGAGAGGGAGGAGGAGTAAGGGGAGTATTTTGAGCCAAGACAAAGGACAGTTGATTGGGCATGATGGTCATTGTACATGATAAAATTCAGTGCAGACGTCATTACGAAACCAATTACTTTGTGCAATGACTATAATCAGAGAGAAGAAGAGGAGGGGGATGGGAGGATGAAAAGGAGGAGGAGGAGGAGGAGGAGGAGGAGGAGGAGGAGGAGGAGGAAGAGGAGACCCTGTGAAGACAGAATCGAATTGGAGGAAAGCAGCCACAAGCCAAGCCTGCAGCTACCAGGAGTTGGAAGACATGGGACAGAAGACATGGGACGGATACTTCTCGGCGCCTTCGGAGGGATCACAGCCCTGCTGACACCTGACCTTGGATCTCTAGCCTCCAGATCTTCGAGGGAAGGGATTTCTGTGTTTTACAAAAGCAAGTCATCAGTCATGTGTCTGAACAGCCACAGGAAATACACTGAAAAGGAAGAGGTGGCAAGGGAGGATGGGCAGGGACTCACGGGTATGAGCAAATGGAGACGGCTTTAAGAAACTGTTTAGTCGGAGCCCTTTCCTGTCTGTAAAGCCAGGGCAAAGCCTGGAGGAAGTATCAAAGGTCTTTGTTAAAAACTATTCCGTCTTCAAGGGGACCGCTTTTAGTACCTCTCCTCAAAGGGATGCAGGGATGATTACAATCCAGCTGAATCTAGATCTTGCACATTTCCATCCCAGAAAGGAGTCTTTAGAGCAGCAGTTTTCAACGTTTGGGTCTTGACCCCTTTGGGGATCAAATGACTCCTTCATGGGGGTCACTAAGACCACGGAAAAGCACAGATACTTACATTACAGTTCCCAACAGAAGCAAAATTAAAGTTACAAAGCAGCAACAAAAATAATTTTATGGCTTGGGGTCACACCACATGAGGAGCTGCTACTAAAGGGTCACAGCATTAGGAAGGTTGAGAACCACAAACGCTAGTTTTGGAATCGTCCATGTTGATGCATCCCACCCCAGAGAACCTGGGCAGCCTGCAGGAGTGAGCTCCTGTGGATGCTTTCTATTGGCTCAGTAAAACACTCATCATGAAGTGCAAGACATGGGATGCTGGGGCGGGAGAGGTGGTTTAGTGGCTAAGAGCCCTGGCTGCATTTGCAGAGGACCTGAGTTTGATTCCCAGCACCCACATGGCTGCTAGCAACTGTCTATAACCCTAGTGCCAAGAGATGTTGCCTCTTTCTGGTCTCTATGGTCATCAGGCATACACAGATTTATATGACCACAAAACATTAAATAATACAAATAAATAAGACACTGGGATTTAAATTTGGTACCTTAGCACCTCTGACAGAGAGGTGGGGGAATGGACCCCAGGGCCAGTGTGCATTCCAGCCATGATGGTTGAAGTTAATTCA
Source organism: Rhynchomys soricoides (assembly GCA_019843965.1). Classification (NCBI taxonomy): domain Eukaryota; kingdom Metazoa; phylum Chordata; class Mammalia; order Rodentia; family Muridae; genus Rhynchomys; species Rhynchomys soricoides. Next base: position 1,376,088 of record JADRCH010000246.1, on the reverse strand, counting down.
GGTACACAGTGGGAGAATCTGAGAAAGGTAGTCTAAATACTCTCAAAAATGTGTTACATGAATGCATGGCATTGACTGGGTGAAACCTGTCGCTCAGTGTAATTAATATGAACCGATGAAAAGCATAAGCAGGTTCATGCTTCTGTCCAAAAGCAAGCTCACTAATGCCCCCTCCTCCTGTCTGCAGTACTCCCAGGCAGATGTTGAACTGTTGGACGGAACTTCTGCTGAACACCCTCTTCTGCCCTTCTCCTGTCTGTCTCGGGACCTTGACCCTTTACCTTCATCCCTGTCTACTTCTCCAGAACCAGGCTGCCCCTTCCCCTTAGGATGGTCACACAGCACTGCTTCATCTGTCGTGGTAAAGTCAGATTTCCCTACCCAGGTTCTGGGTGCCTCTCTGCTCAAAATCAGATTAGCAACTCCCTGGGGATAGGGTTTAAGACTCAATTATATTTTGGTCTCCTCAGGAAAGCGCAGACGAAGGGCACAGGATCCTGTATAAAAATCAGATTCGGTCCTCCTTGATGTTTATGGGACACCTCCATCTCTGGGTGCTATATGACAACAGACATTGACACAAACATGGGTTCAGTTATGTCAAAGGAGCAAGGAGCTACCAGGAAGGAGTGTGATGGAGAGAGATTCGGAGACATCAGTGAGGTGGCCCATGATGATGTCTTTAAAGACATGGTATATACTCAGATCTGACCAGAGAATTGACTTTGGGGATAAAGAACATTCCAGACAGAAAGAAACGCAGTATGAAGCATGACACAATAAGCTCTGTGTGGGCTAGAGGGCCAGCTAGTAGCTAACAGCTGTGGCTCCTATCAGTTCCTCCTTTTGGAACTAACTGTTGACATATATATGTGTAAAGTATTTGGACTTCTTTTGGTGTCGTTGTCTTCCAGATGGGGACAGAGATAACTCATTCTTAGGATCATGATGAGGAGGGAACACATGTGGGTGTTCCCAGGAGGGATGCTAGCAGCTGGGGAGAGGTAGCTGGAGCAGGTTGTGAATTTGGGGGACCGTGTTCCTGTTTGCTGCTGTAAATGCTTCCCAAGTTTGTTGGGAAGTTTTCTGAAAGCAGCAGCATTGAGAGATGAGACCTTTGTAAGGACTGGGTCAAAAAGGTACACTCATAACTGGGTCAATCTACTCATGGATGGACTAATCAATGAGTTATTACAGGAAGAAGTTGATCTCTCTAGCAAGCTGTTGATTGACAGCAAGAAGGGCCAACCTAGATGACAGCTATGTGCCCACTTGGATTTTCCACCCTCTGGAACTGCAGAAATAAATTTCGTTTAAAAAGTAAACTTCCAGACTGGAGAGATGGCTCAGTGGTTAAGAGCACCTGCTGCTCTTACTGGGAACTCAAGCCCACACCCGCATGGGTTGAGCAGCCCACAGCCACCTGTGACTCCAGCTACAGGCGATCAGATGTCTTGCTCAGGCTTTCTTGTAGGTGTGCATGTGCATGCACACAACTGACACACAGACACATACATACACATAGTTAACCCCCCTATTCCCGAGTACCAGGTGTGGAGGCCCACTTATAATAACAACACCCAGGAAGGATGAGGAAGAAGAGTCAGAAGTTTGTAGCCAATCTAGGTTATTAGATTGTATGTTCTAAGCTAGCCTGGCCTAGATAGCCAGATAATCCCAAATGAATAGGTTAAAAAAAAAGTAAATAGCCAACTCCAGTTTATTTTGCAATAGCAACAGAAAAACAGATTGAGGCAATATACAGTGAAGGTGAGGCATGCTTCATGCATTATCTGCATTCAAGCCTGTAAGGGAAAAGTCTCCTGCGAGGGAGGGGAACAGGAGCTACCACCCCAAATTCAAACCAGGGACCACCATGGAGGTGAAGACAAAGGTGGCGGAGTCCAGCTGAGTGACAGGTGACTGGACTGGATTCTTCCTCCCTACCTCCTACACAGAGGCCCCTTTGGAACTGTCTTCTCAGAAGACCACAGTGGCAAGGCGCCGAAGAATCACAAAGCTGTCACTAGGAAATGTCTGTGGGTACAGGGTCGGGAGAGTGAAGAGAAGTCCCAGCCTTTAACGCTGATTGACAGGAGACACTGTCAGAGCTGGTGTCCAGGGACTGTGGGAGGACAGGCTAGGTGGGGGAGGCTGAAGGAGGTAGATAGGTGGAGAAATGGAGAGATGCAGACAGACCCAACCAGGCAGCAGACTGGAGACACAGTGGGGAGGGGGAGGGCTGGAGTGCACATTAACAATAGGAATACCCTCATGCATAGCTAGCAGTCTGATCCAGGGACTGCCCCATGACACATCACAGACAGTGCCAACTGCTGCAAGTTGTCCTGCAGTCCTGTAGGGGACTGTCCTATGCACAGAAACGTTAAAGGCATGCTCCGAGAATCTTTTAAGCTCTGTTGTTCCTGACAGCAGATAGAAGCAACTGACATGTCTAATAATCAATTAAATATGCCATAGGCCCTAAGTATGTCCATGGCAGGTGGACTGTTGGGTGGTGGGGAGCCCCAGCAGGGAGACATTTAACCTTTAAAATGCTTTCTCTATGTGGAAAATGGATAGAACACAAACTTGATACTTAAGGGGAAGCTAGCATTTCACCTCCAGGTAGATGAATTAATTCAGATACGGTGTGCTTCAAGAGCCTCACAGCTTGCTTATAAATCAGACTTTGGTGGGAAGCTTGTGTTTTTGATGTGGACACCAACTTCCCAAGGGTGATTTCTTTGGAATCTGATAGTTGCTGCAGGCAAAGAATCTATCTGCGGTGGATTTGAACGTGGTCGCCTAGAGCTTCGGTGTTCTGGAAACAGTAGCAGCCACTCTTCCCAGCCATCAGCTTCCTGGAAGCAGCCAAGCCGTAATCCCAGGGCACAAACCCTAGAGTTCATTGGTTCAGCAAGGGACACGTGATTTGAGCTGGGCCAATCTTAGCCTTGCTTGAGATGTGATTCTGCTTCGTGTGGCTTTAAATGTAGAAGCTTTGTAGGAGTGCTGTGCCTTTATTTGAGTGTTTGTTTTCACCACGAAGTGATTTATAAGTAGCCAAAGCAGAGACAAGGACCGGGAGCACACTTGAGCAAATGAGCAGAGGTTTGACACGGAGGCCAATCTCAATCTCAAGGTTAGCTGGCTTCCTCTGAATGATCCACTGAAACCCTCCACACACCATCTTAAGGAAGGACCTTTCCTTCAGGAGTAGAAGTGACAGCACTAGACGCCTGGCTCCGACCTCAGTTTTAAATACTGAGAGCTTTAAATGGAATTTATACTTCCTGGATCCCGAAGGAGTTTTATTTATTTATTTATTTATTTATTTATTTATTCCTGTTTTATTGGGATGAGAGTCTTGCTAGCAGCCCAGATTGTCCTGAAGCACACTATGTATCTCATACTGGCTTTGAACCCTCCATCCTCCTACCTCAGCCTACCTGACCACAATCTTGTTCTTTTTGCCAGGAGAAGAGTGTGTGTTCCGGAGAAGGAAGGCTGCTAAGAGACGTGTGTCAGGGCAATGGCAGCAATGGTACCTTGTAAGCAAGATAAAGCCATCAGACTCCATCTGTCTTCAGGACAAATGAACATTTCTGCTTACAATTTGAGGGTTCTGAATTTTGCATAGTGTTAGAAAGATCTTCTTCCACGGAAAATTGTGACAGAATGATGCTTGAGAACAGAGCCACATCCCACGTGGGTCAGAATACCCATTTATTCTTAAAGAAAGATGGAGTGCCCCTGTGCTGGATACTACTGTCTGTGGTCATCTGCAGTTTCCCTGTTAGCCATCAGTCAGGATTTACTTCCTTCTAAGCTGCTTTGCTGGGAGAAACAACTGCCTCATTTGAAGTCTCTCCTGACTGTTTTCCTTAGGAGGCTGTCCCACAATGCCTCAGTGTGGGTTGGCAGCCGAGCTGCCTAGCATCTGCCGGACAACTGTCAGGTTGGTTGAAGGATATTAGAGGGAAGTTGATCGTGTGTCAGCGCTCCTCAGCACCCACTCACATCAGAGAAGTGATACAGCTGTCACTGTGGCCGATGAGGCGGCTGGCAGGACAGGCCACATTTACCAACCCAGCTGTCCAATTAGATGCAAGGGCCTGACCCTCAGGTGGGCAAAAGGCAGGGGACAGGGGCATCACATGTGGGTGTCTCTGTGGCCATCCAGGGTTTCAGGGTTCCATCTGGCACCTGCTTGCATCTCTCTGAATAGATCAGGGACGCTGGGACGGTCAGCTCAGCCAGGCTGCCTCCCCCACTTCTAACCCTCTTGCTTCTGCTTTTTCTGGTTCCCTTTCCTCCCTCCTTTTATCCTTCCCCCTCTCCCCCCATTCCTTCCATATTAGGGAAGGATGCCCCAAGGGTACGCAGAGCCTCTCGAATACATTCTAGGAGACAGTAGGAGATGCGTGCAATTTTATTAGACATCCAAGGAAAAGCCAGATTATGTCTTGCAACCCTCTACTTCTTGGTTCTAAATACCATTTAAGAAATTCAGCATGGGGCTTGATGAGGCCATGCCAGCAATTTGCAAACAGTGCACCATGTAACAACACGGGAGTTGAAAACACAGCTCTTCTGATGGAGGTCTTTCTTCTTGGCAAGTTAAATAGAGAAGGGCATTGTGTTGTGTGGGATTTTGTGGAAGCAACAGTGCTGACCCAGCAGGCACTGTTAGGACCTGTGTTTAGCCCAGCCTCATACTGGAGGTGCTCTGAGGGTTGGGGCTTGTTTCCTAGGGAGAGACCTGCAGGCCTGGATCTGTGCTTCAAGGACTCTGGAGAGCTTCTCCCACACCCACTCTTCTCGTGACTCACTGTCCCTTCCTTCTCACTGGAGAAAATATGACAGAGCTCTACAAGTTCACTGACCTCCCATTAAGATTATTTGGTGGAAAAGCATGTGTCTGTGTTGAACATGTAGTTCTTGTTCTTTTAATACCAGGATGTCACCATAACACTGCCTCGCATTAGGTTTTATACTAGAGTCGAGTTGACTCCGTGTGTGTGTGTGTGTGTGTGTGTGTGTGTGTGTGTGTGGTTGTCCCTCTGGGTGTTAGCTACTTCCTCAACACTGTGATCAAATATTTGATCTGAGCAGTTTATGGGAAGAAGGATTTCTCTGGGCTCATGGTTGGGGGTTACAGTGCGTCATATCATGATGGGGGTGGCAGCCTGATTCAGTCAGGAGCAGTGTGAGCTCATTCCATCTCAAAGGATCAGAAATAGAAGATAGATGATAGATAGATAGATAGATAGATAGATAGATAGATAGATGATAGATAAATGATAGGTGATAGATGATAGATAAATAGATAAGAATGAGGAGGAAAAAGAGAAAGAGGAAGAAGGTGAGGAGAAGGAAGAGGAGGAAGAAGAGGAGGAGGAGAAAGAGAAGGAAGAGGAGGAGGAAGAAGAGGAGGAGGAGGAGGAGGAGGAAGAGGAGGAGGTGTTCAGGCAGGCTTCAGGGCACTTACGTGGCTCGCCACCAGTACGCACTTTTTCCATCTAAGCTCCTCTTGGATAACTGGACCCCACCACCTTCCAGTGCATCACCATTGGTTGGGGTCCAAGTGTTCAAAACCATGAGTCTATGGGGAGCATTGCACAGCTGCACCACAGCCGTGGGAAAATGTGTCATTTTACATAAGGTGGTGTGTGAGCACCTACAGACTTTGATATATGAGGGGACCATAGAACAAATCCCTGTGACTTGGAAGGACTGTACATATGAAGGCGGTACCTTCTCCTGGTGTGTCCAATCTGTAAGTGGTTGACATGGGAAATGAACTTAAAACTCTTGATTCTGAGCTTATGTGCTTTGATCCCTGATACACACCAATGTTCATACACGGAGCTAGAGTTTAAAGAGAGTTCTAGCTCTAATTTATTTGATTTTTTCTCATTTCCAACTTTATATTCTTTAGCAGCTAGATAATTCTCAAGCCATTGACTCCTTCTTGCATACACCTCTTTGGAATGACATCAGAGCACTTACGCTCTTGTTCCTTTCTGCCTTTCAGGATGTTGGGACAGGTTGGAGGTATCTTTTACTGGAAGATCACTCCATCTAAATTATCTGCTGTCTTCCATAGTCTACCCAGACAGAGGTAACCTTTGCTCTCAAAACTTCCATAACCCTTGATTAATAGTTCCCTTTTAGTGATTTCCCTTTGTTCCTGAAAGCCACACGTGGAGAGCAAGTCCTGTCTTTTGCCTTGTATAAGTGAATTATGTCAACTTTCAGATTCACCAGGGCTACTGGTAACACATGGGGAGGGTTGCTGAAGATTAATGTAATTAATTAATTTAATTAATATAATGTAATTATGTTCTCGTTGAAGAGAATGAAAGCACAGTAGATTCTATGGAGAACTGGTCTACCATGTATGATTGGTGGGGGTACTGGTATACCTGCTTCCACACAAGGCATTTTCTAAAGTTTCTAAAAAGTCACTCATAACCTGTCTCTTAAGTGGAATATTTTCCCCCAAGGGCTTCACATCCTCTTTTTTTGTTATAGATTTATATTTTTATGCTTATCTGTTTGTGCACCTACTTGAGTGTATATGCACTGTATGCATGCAGGAGTCTGCAAAGGCCAAAAGAAGGTATAGGCTATTCTGGAATTACAGGTGGTTATGAGCGGCGGCCATGTGGGTACTCCGCAATGATGCTCTTAACTCTTGAGCCACCTCTCCAGGGCCCATCTACTTTCTTTCTTTTTTAAATTTTCAATCAGTTTTTACAAATTTTTATAAGTGTTCGCATGTTTTGCCTGCATGTTTGTGAGCCCAGTATGTGCTTTGGTCCTCACAGAGGCCAGAAGAGTAACTTCAGTCCCCTGGAATTGGAGTTATAGGTGATTCTGAACCATCACATGGGTGCTGGAAATTGAACCTGGAACCTGTGGAAGAGCAGCCAGAGGTCAGAGGTCTTAACTACTGAGCCATCCCGCCCCCCCACTCCCCGCACCAAGTGCTATTATCTTAAAATCATCAATTTAGTTTAAACACTTAGTTTAACTTAGTTTAAACCATTAGTTTGTCAGCCTACAATGTTCAGAGGTGCACACTTGCACTGCCAGCATCAGTGAACTTAGAATTAGTTGTTTTTAAGATGTGGCAATGTTTGCATTAGACTTTGTGCATGAATCAACTTTGTTCCTAATGTTAAAACCAGTTTATATGTTACCCCCAAACAAATAGCTGAACAGCCATACTTTGTGTGTGACCGTCCACTCGTGCACGTATCCTATTCAAACGACTTGCAACATATGACTGAGTTAAATGTGGTGAAATTGCTGTGCTATTGTTTGGTTTATGAAGCATTGTTTTATAAAATAAAATAAGTGTGCCTCTGCTCAGATCTCTCTTAAGAGTAAATCCCGCACAGTTGAATGGTGGGTGTTGCTAATTCTGGGTTTATTTTATTCTTCCCTTCTTGCTTTTGATCACTGGGAGTTGGGGTTCTTTGACTTGTTTTCACCACAGAATGGAAATGGCTGGGTTGTAATGGCAGGAATCATTTAAGAAAGCTGCCTTCTATTAATACATTGATTCATTTATTGTGCATGGGATGGAACCCAGGGCCTTGTGTATTCTACAGTGTTCATGCCACCACTCAGCTGTACCCCCAGCCCTCGCCTTCCCTCTCATAAGAAAACTGAAGTGAGGTGTCACCATGTAGTCCAGGCTGGCCTTCCAGTACACCTGCCTCAGCCTCCCCACTGGCTGGGATGACAGGTTCACGCTGTCATTGTCCCCGGGACCCTACCACCTCTTTCATGAACTATCAGGTGGAGTGTCCCCCATCTTATCACTGTGCTAGAGTTTCTGCTGGTTTTTAAGTCTTATACAGGGGACAAGCATGAATGAATGCCAGAGACACATCACACGTACCAACCCATGGCAACAGCTATAACTGAAGCCCAGATTAATCCAGTAGTTTCCCCCAAGGGTTTCCAGATATTCTTTCATGTCCTACTCCTGGCCCCTATGTCTTCTGGAGGATCAATCATGTGGCCTCCCCAGTATGATGGAATTTGTCTTCTTTAAAAAGCTTCCTGTCAGCCCTTCTCCCCAAAAGAGTAAGACCCAGGTTAGCATAGACTAGCCTACTCCAGGACTGGCCTGGTTTCTGTTCTTTGTCAAGGGTACATTATGCATTTCTTATAGACAATATAGTCCTTAGTGACAGAGGGGGAAAAAACTGGTAAAACTAGGGATGTGAGTTAAATAAAAAATTAAAAAAAAGAAACAGAGAAACTAGATGATAGATAGATAGATAGATAGATAGATAGATAGGTAGGTAGATAGGTAGGTAGGAATTCTGTCTTACAACCATATCCTTGAACTAAAAGGAAGCAAAGGATCCCTGGACTTTAAGAATGCTTAATTGGCATTTACTTGCTGTTACTTTAAAATATGCTCGGTTTGGCCTTGACACTTCGTCTTGCAATGCAAGTCTGAAACATGGGGGTTGTATTTTAAAGTGAAGGTTTGAAAATTAACTGTTCCCCCCTTGGCCCTTTTAACTCCCAGATGGAAAATCCCACCCTGATTAACCAGTTGACACACTCCAAAGAAAAACAGACCCGACTTCTAGTTTTCTCACCCCTGATCCGCCTTGTACAGGAGAGAAGCCTGCAGAAGGGTCTTGTGTCAGGTGTGGGGAGGGTCTTCTCTTCAGGTTTTCTGGCCAGCTGAGTGAGGTTCTTTGTCCTGTGGAAGCCAGAGTCCTTTGGGATGCTGAGAAGTGTGGAAGTTCTCTGCTAACAGCTGTCCTTTGAATCCTGGTCAATCCCTTCCTTGAAGACTTACAGCTTCTGACTGGAAGATGCATTCTGGTGGTAGCAGACACAGCCATGCAGGTGAATAATGCAGTCAAATAAAGTGACCATAACATATCAATAGACCATGATTAACATTCTGTGAAATAAGGTTTTTTTTTCTACCTTGTTTTCTTCCACAGTGTAGGTAGTGTATAAACTGTGGATACTGTGGACCAAGGAATGACTCACAGTTCCGGGGAGAATGAGATGGTAGAGTGCAGGATTTCTTCAAACCATTCAGAATGGATACTTAAACTGTATAGACCGTTCAAAACTGTAGCAACTGAACATGGTTGGGATGCTTTAGTAACATTCTAGACAGTTCTTAAGCATAAGTAACGGGCTAACCGCTGTAGATGCTCTGAGGGGACTGAGAATCAGTACTCTGACTTGAGGATCATGGGAAACAAGATGGAGTAGCAGCCTTGATAAGTGAAGGGTCAGCCCTTGGAGGGTCAGCAGAGATGATTCTCCTATCAGTCTCATCTCTGGGTGGACTTGCCCTGAGGCCTTTGCTGGCCCCTCTCTTGGCCAAATTCCAGGAAGTCTGCTTTGTGCTGTGATGCTCTGACCACTGTATCCCTTCCTCTCATCTGGATTTGTGTGAGTCACAAGGCCTCCTAGACACCAGTCCTGATCCTTCTAGAACAAAGGAGACCGGGGAACACTCCCTTTCTCTAAAACAGTGGTTCTCAACTTTTCTAATGCTGTGACTCTTTAATACAGTTCTTCATGTTGTGGTGACCCTGACCCTAAAATTCCATCGCTACATTGTAACTATAACTTTGCTACTGTTATGAATCCTAATGCAAATATCTGGTATGCAGGAGATCTGATATGTGACCTCTGTAGGATCATACCCCACAGGTTGAGAACCACTGCTCTAGAATATTATGTTTCCCCATTCTCCTTTGCCCTTTACATTCTTGATGAGAATATATTTGCTTTGCCCATGCATGTGCATGCACGGAAACTCCTTGTTCTCCTCAAGAGTGACCTGGCCGTGGTTTTGCTGGCAAGTCACATCAGCCTCATAAATCAAGTCCTTCGCTGTTCTCCTTAACTTGCCTGTATTATGCTCATTTGCTGGGCGGTGATAAATACTAGACTAAAGTAAACCAAAGATGGCCGGCGAGAGCCCTGTGAGCTATCCTTACAGTTTCTGCATCGGCTGAATGACAGCTCTGCTGGGGAGCTGAGGTCTCTTTTCACCAAGTAAATTTCGCCTTGGGAAAGATGAGGTTCAGCTAAGTCCTGTGCTAGGGTGGCCAGTGCCAGTCACTAAATCAGTCAGATTTTAATTACCGGACAGATGACAGGGTGCAATGACAGGTCGAAGTCCAGGGGAGAGCATTCCTTCAAAGCTGCTTTAAAATCACAGAGGCTTCAGGAGGCAACACAGGCTAGCAGAGCTGAGGCCCCCATGCTAGGGAAAGGGTCCCTTCCCAGGCTTTTAACCCACTGCCTGCTTGGTTGCAGAGCTTGCAAGTGGAGAGGCAGGTCTGTGGCTCACTGTAGGAAGGGCTCCTTCCTAACTCCCTTTTAAATTCCCCCTTTGCCCTTCTTTCCTTCCAGGCCTGTGATTTTTAATAGGTTCCTACAGCTCTTCGCCTCTGCAGCTGTTTCGTGCCAAGAAAGCCACGGCAGGTTCGTAAAGTGGCAAAGCCTGCTAATTAGTTAAATGAAGTTGCCTTTCTGACGGTGGCCCCGGTGTTGAGGAAGGTGACATGCTTTGAAGTGACTGCACAGGGGAGGGCTGGCCTATTGTTTTTTTTGTTTGTTTGTTTGTTTGTTTTAACCACACTTCCTCCCCAGCTTTATTACCAATTCCAAGATAGTCACTCTTTGTCAGAACCCCCACCCCCAAACTGCTCATTCCTGGCCTGGCTCCTGGCAAAAAGTTTTCTGGCTGCTTTGAAACCCCCTGGAGGCCACGTGACCTCTATGAATGCTGCGCACCAGCCCCGTCACTGGCTCAGCATCAGGCTGAGATGGCAGTGAGGAATTAGATGGCTGTAACTCACCTGCTACAGGGCCCAGAATCCAGAAAGTGTACTGGGAATGTTTTTGTTACTATAACAAAATATTTCCGGTTGGTTCCTGTGTGAAAGTAAGAGAGTCATCAGCTCGGCTTTGGAGGGCTGAAAGTCCAATATATCAGATAGATACTGGAAAGATACCACTGGCTACTTTCTAATATGGCTTTATGAGTGGAACACATGCAGGAGACAAGGAAGAGGCAGCCATCTGCTGAGATGAGCAGCAAAGGGCACTAAGGGGCTTCTTGTAATAACCTGCGTGTGTGGGAGGATTAACCTGGCTCCTGGAGAAGTGTCGTAATCCCATCCCAAGGTGAACTGACCAGCCTTTGAACATCACCACACCGGTAACTGAACTTGAGGCTGGCAGGTCATGGTGGATCATTTGCCTAACCTAGGCTATCTGCTTGCAGGTGCACACTGCCAGTTGCTTATAGGTTACAATGAACCAAACAGCCCGGGAATCTATCATGTATGTGATAAAATGATACAACCATAAAACAGAGTAAGCATGAGATATAGGGGCTGCCCTTGACTTAAAGTGGTACAGCATATCACAAAAAACTCTCTGTCTGTCAGTCAGTCAGTCTGTGTGTGTGTGTGTGTGTGTAAGGAATAAACTCTACAACAATGAGAAAACATATAGTACATAGGCTAAGGAGATGGGTTATCAGTTAAGAGCACTTGTTGCTTTTGCAGATGACCCCGGTTTAATTCCTAGCACCCACACACTGAGTCACAATCATGTGTAACTCCAGTTCCTAGGGACCTGACACCCTCTTGTGGCTTCCATCAATACTACATGCACATGCCGCACATACATCTGTGCACCCAAACACTCACACACACAAATAAAAATAAAATGTAAAAAAACAGCGGTCCTCTCAGTACACACCCCGGTATGTCTCACTATCACCGAGCATTGCACACTGTGCAGCATGCAGAGATGTGTTGGATACACTTCCATTTGATTGGCAGTCCAGAAGACTGTTTACACCAACATCACCACAGACATGTGAAGAATGTGCTGTGCTGTGACAATCACCACAGCGCAGGGTCACTAGGCACTAGGAATTTTTCTGCTGCATTATGATCTTAGGGAGATACATGTCATCTGTCATTGACCCAAATATTATTTGGTGCATGACTACAATTCTGTATTTATCAGCCCTCTTCAACAAGGCTTACAGAACTACAGCAGTAGTACAAATGGTCCCTCAACCTCAGTGGCTCAGAACAGCAGAGATGAGTTTCTCCCAGACCCATGGGTCAGATATGACAACTTGGCTTCAGGCTGTAGAAAGATACTGCTCTGTCCTGTCTTTCTCTCAAACCAGCCTTAGCTAAGGGGACTGTGGCTAGCCTGGGGTATGTACCTTTCATTGTAGATGGTCTTAGTGAGAGGAAACAAGACACATCATGCAGCCTCCTGCAAGGCCTTTTCCAACTTCCTGTCCACTGGACGTTCCCTGGCCAAGTCAGTCCATGGCTGAGCTCGTGACATCAGGACACTTCTCCACTAGAGGAACAGCAAAAGCACATCACGGAGTCCGTGGATGCAAAACCTCATGAAAGGCGGAGATGTGTGCCAGACAGCGTACGGTTACTTTTTCACAGCTCAGTGAGCCTCCTAAAAGGACTCTGGGAACATGGATTCCTGTCTTCATAAAACTGCACTGCTATACTCCTGCCAAAAGGTCAAAAGTCACTCTTAGAAGGTCAAAAGTCACTCAGGTAGCCTTTTATTTGGGATTCTGCTTATGTTTTGGGATCTGTCTGGCTATTGCCTGAATACCCCCTAGGTCATCTCTGGTCTGACCTGGAAATTCCTTTATCTGGCCTTCTAGTAGCTAAGTTAGAGATAGACAAGGCCAACCTCTCCTTTAGGAAATGCCTGGTGGAGTACAGAGTCCTAACTCCAGTGCCCGAAAAGAACCAGAATTGTGGGAGTCTGGGAGTCTGAAAAAAATCGGTGAAACTCTAGGAAGGTAAGAAACAATTTATTTACCTTGGGTGAAGGCTACCACCCAGACCACCAATAGGCAGGCAGACACCAGCCTGTACCCAAGCACTCACCCCCACACATAAACTCTACAAGACACACATGGTAGACCAACATACCGACTTACAGACACAGGCAGGTTGGTGAAGGCAGAGGCTCTGTCTGACCTTTGGACCAAGGCTATATTTGCATAAAACCCAGTCCAAAGAGGCATCCTGGGTTCCCCAGATATCTGGTGTTGGGTCATTTTGTGCTGCCTCATAGACCCCTGGAGAAGCACTGATAACCATCTTAGCCCATGCTAGCTAACCATGTAAGCACCATGCTGTCTAAACATAAATTGGTACTTTATAGCCTCCTATCCCCTACGTGCAGCTATATGTGTCCAGGCTGAAAACTCACTGCTCACGGGCTGAGTTTAGACCTCATATGCTTATTTCCAAATGTGTTGCTATTGATGAAGGGACTCTGGCCAGCAAGGCTCTGGCAGGCCTTGCCCTTCTGTCCCGTTCCCTCTACCTTGTTAAAACCATTCGATTGCATCCCCAAATCTAGCTCCCAAGGTCCGTTATTTGGCCACTTCTTCTATCTGAGGCTGACCACCATGGTCCAGCTATCAAACCACTGAAGTCCAGCAATCAAAAGCCCCTTTTGGCTCACCTAATTACCATGTCCAATCAAGATACACCACCAAATCCCAGCCCATTCGAACACAGTCCTCCCCTTTTCTCTTCTTAAAAATTACACCTGCAAGCCGGCAGTGGTGGCGCACGCCTTTAATCCCAGCACTTGGGAGGCAGAGGCAGGTGGATTTCTGAGTTTGAGGCCTGCCTGGTCTACAGAGTGAGTTCCAGGACAGCCAGGGCTTTACAGAGAAACGCAGTCTTGAAAAGCAAAACGGACAAAATTTTACACCTGCAAGGTCATTTGCCGCTGGTTTTCTGCCTGAGCCAAAGGTGACGCCTTAACTTTTCCCCAACTTAATAAAGGGTCTCTCTGTGAAAACAGGGTGAGGTTTGTGCTTAATCCGGGGTCCTGAAGGGAATACCCCTCCTGGAGGGTCTCCTAACAACCCAATTGACTAATAATTGACATTATGCAATTCAAAAAAAAAAAACAAAAACAAAAACCAAAAACCAAAAAACTGTGTTGCTTAATTAAACAAAAGTGAAAAAGTACATTTTTTTTTAAAAAAAGATGTGAAATGTCAATAGATTTACTTGTTGATAAAAGTGCTTGCTAATTACGCCCCAGTACATAGCTGAACAAAGGCATTCTAGAGATAGAGAAAGATTCTGCACTTTGGTGCATGCCTAAGTGTCTACATATCTTAGCTGATCGGGAGATGGTGTCTGGACCATGCAAGTGGATGGTGAATAGGATACAGTGTGTGGAGCCAATACACAGCTTCCCCGACAAGGTCCTGCCTCCAAACATGGCTTTTACATCATGCACACAAACATGGTCTTTGATTCTCCTTGCCGTAGTTAGCATCAGCTGTCAACTTGTCACAAACCTAGAGTCACCCCAGAAGAGGAAACCTCAACTGAAAGATTGCCTCCACTGGATTTGGCTGTGGCAGTGACTGTGAGATCGTTGTTGTTGTTTTGTTTCTTAATTTCTAACTGATGTGGGAGGATCCAGACTACTGTGGGTGGTACCATCCTTAGGTAGCTGCTGGGACCTGGACCATGTAAAACAGTGAGCTGAGCAGAAGGCTGAGGGAGGAGGCCACTTATTGTTTTTCCATGGATTCTTCTTTTGTGCCTGCCTTGAGCTCTTGTCCTGGGCTTCGCTTGACTGGAAGCCAAATAAATCATTTCCTCTGGCTGCTTAGGAACAGAGGAATCTGTAGACAAGAAGGGTGGTGTCCACTACTTTCTATATGCAGTCTCAATTTTGCTTGCATGGCAGAGCCCCACCACCACCTCCACCACCACCATCACCACCATCACCACCATCACCACCACCACCACCACCCAGGGCCCAGAACAGTTAGATCCACCTGGGCTGCGGGATCTGAGCACCTGGAGAGTGTGCTTGTGTTTTTCTCTCTGCAGCTGTGAGCCCCATGACTTTATCCCAAACCATCCATCAGTCACAGATGGGCTCTGCTTCCTGTGATGCCTCTGCCTACCCAGAAGGCCCTGGGCCAGAAATAACAACTGGGCCTTGGGGAGGCTCCAGTGTGGAGCCCGTGGCCCTGCGTGAGAATTCAGATGTGATAAACACATCTGCATGCTCTTTCCAGGGATCCTGCCCCATGTCTGCAAATGAATTTCTCCTCCCAGGGGGGAGCCCGGCAATGCACTTGAACTCTGATTTGTTTTCAGCACTTTGCACTCGGCTTCGAGAATCATTTTAATATCCAGACTTCTGTTGGGAGCATGTTGTAATGGAAACACGGTGTTTTCTAAGGCTTAGCCTGAACAGCCTACTGTGGATGGAGGCCGTTCCCTGGTCTCCGCACAATTGTAAATATAATTTTTAATGAAATAATGTATAATACAAATGATTATTTATGCCTCATTCCCCTATTCCGAGTAGAGTAAAACCTGCCCGATGTTTCTGCATTTCTCATTTCCTAATTCACAAAGTAATTTAACAAAAACAAACAAGTAAACGGAAGGGAACGGCGAGATAATCCGTAACTCTCGAAAGAGAACAGCAGTTCCTCAGCTTTTAGATTAATTCATTTCTGTTCTATGCAGATGTGGTAAATCTATTCATATCCACATATTCGAGATGAGTTATTTTACTCCATTGTTGTGCTGTATAAAATGAGTTATTTTGGTGAATTAAATGCTGGGGTGTAATTTTTGAAGGAAACAGAGGTTTGTAAATGCTGTGCAATGGATGCTGGTGTTTCAATGAGGTTATTAAATACCACAGGAAATGCATCTTACACTCTCTACCCTTTTGTTTTTGTCTTTTCACGTGCCTTGGAGTGGCAGTTAAAATGGATGTTCTAAGATCGTCCATGAAAACTGCACCCCTTCTCCCTTCTAGGAATTGCTGTCTCTCCTAAAAGACATGTGTACTTTCTGAAGCTAATCATCCCTGGAGGATTTCAAACAAACAAGGGGCTGACTCCTGTAGCCCAGAGTCCTTTACAAACAACTCTGAATGTGTGAGGAAGGGGGCAGTTAAATCCCTAGATAAAACAGTTCCCATAGAATATTCAATTTATCAAAACAGTTCAGAGAAATTTAAATGAGTTGACGAGCATATTTGGGGAGGATTTCTTGCACACTCCTTGGCTCTTAGAATGCTTCGCCTAGAGTGGAGAAGGAATCCAGGAGACTAAGCACAGCAACAACTAGGTGGAGTCTGAGCTGTCTGCTCCAAGCAGCCACCACTGTTTCAGCCCAACAGAGATAGCAAGCATCCCAGAGCAAGGTTCTGGGCTGGCATGGAAACTAGTCTCTTCCTGTGCTAACCAAGCCAGCATGCTTGGCTCACTGCCGTTCTATGGAACCCCTCACCTCTACCCTAAAACCCTCTGTCTGCCTGTGTTGTGGAGTAGAGGATGGAGCCCGGGTCTTTGTGCGTGTTAAGCAAACCTTCTGCCACTGAGCTTCGTCCCCAAGCACCTAAAATTGCCCCTACCTAAATAGTCACACACACACACACACACACACACACACACACACACACCCCGGTCTCTGTAGCTTTCACACATATGCAGCCAACCAGCTGCAGATGGAAATTATCTGGAAGAAAACGGCTACCGTGCCGCCTGCTTGGGCTGTGGAATGCTTGGGCTGTACCGAACATGGAGACCTATTTCCTCATCATGCGTTCCCAGACAATGCAGGATGACAACCAGCTTCTTGGCATTTACAGTGTATTCATTATGTAAGTCATCGAGAGATGTTTGAGCGCACGCAGGAGGGTGTAGGTTGGTCCTAGTCACGTGCTTCAGCGCTTTCTATAGGAGTCCTGAGCAGATGAGGAGTTTGGTGTCTGTGGGGCTCTCCGAGCAATCTCTTTTGGTACCGAGGGACTCTAAGTCAGACACAGTGTTGGGAAGCACTGGCCCGCCATGCTTGTTGCTACTGTCTACTGCCTGGTCACACAGAGCCTGAACGCAGACTCGCCAATGTCGAGATATAAGAGGACAGGGCCCAAACTGTCACCAGAAGAAAACAGTAGCCATCTTGTCAAAGACACAGAGGCTGTGCCCCAGCGAGAATGATGGACTGACTAGAGGGTTTAATATCGAATATGGCTGCTGCATAAGCATCTTTTTACATTTCAAGCCACAATAATAATAATAACAATTATATATATATATATATATATATATATATATATATATATATTTTTTTTTTTTTTTTTACTGAGGTAGGGGTGTGTGTGTCTCAGCACCTCAGCAAATACCCCATAAGTAAGAAAAGAGCCAGGCATGGTGGTACACTCCTATAATCCCAGCATTTTGGAAGGCTGAGACAGGAAGATCCCAGTTTCAAAGCCATCTCTGACTTTATAACAAGATCAAAAGTAATAATAACAAATATTACAATATAATAAAAAATAATAGATGATGAGGTATAGCAGTATGTATATACATTAATTTTTTCTTTTTAAAGTTTTATTTTATTTATGTGTGTCTGTGTTTATGTGCATGTGAATGCAGATAACCTTGCAGGCCAGAAGAGGGTGATGAAGCCCTGGAACTGGAGTTAGGGGTGCTTGGGAGCTGCCCTGTGTGTGTTTTGGGAACTAAGCTTGGGATCTCTGAAAGAGCAGTGAGCCTTAACCTGTAAGCCATCTCTCAAGCCCCTGTTTGTGGTAAATTTTGCATTAGACTGTACATTGGGTACTACAAGAAACAAAGAAGATGGAGCAGATGCAGAAAACAAGGGGAAAAAAGGCAAGAGAAAGACCCACGTCACACAGCACTGGGTCTTCCAGAGCAAGCCTGTGAAGTGCCTCAGCACACAGACAAAACACTGCACCAGCAACAAAGGGAGGAAGGAAGGGAGCTTGCACTAAGGGACATTTTTACTAAATAAATAAATGAAAATGGAAAATTCTCTCTGGCAGAGAAGAGATATCTGATCCCCAAATGCATCGTTTGGGCGTGGTACTCTCTACCCCTTCTCCTCAGCTTCCTGGTTTGTTCTTCAGTGACTTAAACGTGGAAGTGGGGACGCCAGGGCCATTTTCCATTGCATCTCTCTTTCCCCTCATTCAAGTGGGAGCATGAGTAGTTTGGCGGCTGGAGCTGGGAACCTGCCTGCCAAGCTCCACCTGCTGAAGGGACTTGCTCCAGCTGTTTGCTAGCGCTCTTCTTCTGCAGAGGTTTATCAGGGAAAAGAGAGCTAATAGAAAAACATGATGAATCAGGAGGCAGAGAAGACTGGAGGCCCGGCTGTAATCAACCTCCTGCTTGGGAGCTACCCCGGCTCTGGCTAAGCACCCACCTGGATGGAAGCTTAAGGAGGGTGCCTTGGGGTTCTGAATGAATGGTGACTTGAGCTTCTGTTGCATTCCCTTAGCAAGGAGAGATAACACCAGCAGTGCCACTCTGCTGCCCAGGAGGCCTGAGGTGAACCTGTGGTGTGGTGTGGGGTGTGACTGTGGGGTATGTTTTGGGTGGATCTCAGAGGGAACCTTCCATCACTCCTGGAACGTCTCACTGTGTCAGCAATTGTGCAAACATACTGTGAACTATATATTTGATAGTGAGATCCCTATTATTCCCTACTTCTTACTCTCTATCTCTCAGACTCTGTCGGTCTGTCTATCTGTCTGTCTCCCTATCTCTATATCTCTTTCTATTGCTCACTCTCTCTGGTGCTAGTTCCAAACCAAGGCCCCTTTCCCTCCTTTCTTTTAAATTTATTTTTGTTATTTTAAATTATATGTAGGTAGATATGCCTGCAGGTGCCCACAGGTATCAGATCTCACAGAACTGAAATTCTAGACTGCCGTCAGCTGCCAACAGTTGCTTAACAACCAAGCACAGGTCCTCTAGAAGAGCACTGAGTGCTCTTATCCACTGAGCCATCTCTCAGGCTGCCTCCTAAGGTAATGTCTTGCTTGGTAGCCTAAGTGACCTGAAACTCATGATGCTCTGCGGCAGCCTCCCGAATGCTCCTGGAATGACAGATGTGTGCCGCCATGTCTACCTACGACGTGTCTCTTAGAGGTGAGGGAGCTGCTTTATCTACGGCTTTCTAAACCCAACAGGAAGCTACCCACTCAACCCTCCCCCC